>VXBR01003956.1:8893-114594 GCA_013400215.1 Cisticola juncidis | reverse complement strand
AAAAAAAGAAAAGGAAAAAAGTAACCAAACAAAAAAAGTTTCTCTTAGCTATTTGCTACAGTATTCTATTCTGATATCTGTTTTAGTGCTTGTCCTGGTTCTAAGCCCAGCTGGACATAAGACACTGCAGAGCTGCCTGCTCAGTCTTCCCTCTCCTTCCCTCCACCCCAACAGAATGGGAGGAGAATTGAAGCAAAACTTGTTTGTTAAAATAAGAACAGTTTAATAATTCATAATGTAGTAAAATACAGTAATAATGATAAGTGATAATAATGATAATAACAAGGGAAAAACAAGTGTAGCACAATGAAATTGCTCGTTCTCTGCAGACTGCTGCCAGACCTCTCTTGCTGAACCCAGACCAGCACCTCACAGGTAACTCCCCCCAGTTTATATACTGGGCATGATCTTCTGTGGTGTGGAAGGTACTTTGGTCAGTTCTGGTCACCTCTCCCAGCTGTGCTCCCTCACAGCAAAAATTTATTTTGCTCACCTCCTCCCTGGTGCAGCACCAGAGAAGGAAAAAAAAAAATTTGTTTACACGGGATAAACACAACTTAGCTGTTTAAAACTCCAAACATCAGTGTGTTACCACCATTCTCATTCTGTATCCAAAACACAACAGTGGAACAGCCACTGAGAATAAAGCATCTCTAACCTAGCTGGCATAGGGCTGGATCAGTTCTGTGAGGAAGAAGCCAAACAGTGTCCAAAGAATGGACAAAGATTGTCCAAAGAATGGACACTTTACTCTGGTGGGATACATTGGCAGAGATGCACATGTAATCAAAGATTCCCAAGATCATAAACTGGAGAATTTGCAACATGCACGAAGACACCACATAAAATTAGAACCAGAGAAACTGAGAACCTCTGTGGTTTCAGCACATTTTTTACTAATACCTACCTGCTTCTAAAGGTCTTATTTAGACTGGTGACAGCATTAGGAATAATGTCTGCAACTGTACCACAAAATGGGGAGAAAAGAGAAATGCCTGAACTCAGCAAACAGATGACTTTTGAGTAGTACTCCTTAATGGCTATTTTTGTTCCTAAAGAGTTCAGACTGAGTTACATTTCCAGAATGCTGACTGTGTAGTATGCTCTAATGGTGTAAAAAATCCCTACTTTAACATCTGATGGCATAAGAGCATAACAATCTGAAAGTATAGAAGGGGGTGGAAAATACTCTTTATGTTTCTCCAGTATTTGAAATTATTACTCTCCTTAAGTGCATAAGGAAGATTATAAATCTTTACCATGCCTTGAACAGACCTGTTACTGTTAATATTCAGTGAATGAAGTTCACAAACCAGGATTTTTGGTGAGATTAAGAGTTCAGCTGATGTGCTGCTAGTATTCTGGCTTCTGACTAAGTACTGTCTGTGATACAGGCATGACTCACGTGTGTGAAGCAATACAGCAGACTCTCAAATGACTAAAAATATTCCCAGGACAAAAGAGACATGTCTCTTCTTTTGATGAGATGGACTTTATTTTGAGATGCTGTTAGTCTGTTAAATAATTAGCCCTTTAATAGGGACCTTTATATTTTGTGCAGTTAAACTCTGAACTAGTAATTTATGAATAATTGAAATATCCCTTACAGAAAGGCATTTAATCTTGAAAACCTCAGGAAGGAGGAATCAGTAGTTATGCTAGTAAATCATTTGCATGATTAATTATAATCGCAAATTTAAAATGTGCCCTTTTACTGATTTTTTATTTGTATAGTTTCAGCTTTTGAGCATTATCTACTCCTGAATCAATTAAATTAAGTAGTAAGCCTGGTGTCCTTTAAACAGCAAGTAAATACTTCCAAAAATAAATTAAGACCAAAGAGTAAGCATTACATTGTGTTATTAGTCCTGTATGACGTAGCTACAGAAAAACATTTCTCTTACTTGCTCAAATAGAGACATAAAATAAATTTCCCTGAAGAAAATAAAATACCAAGCAGTTAGGAAGCCTCAATTAAATAAAATGTGTGGGCTACAGTCTGTAATTAAGAAGAGTGCTTCAGTTACTCAGGAGGGATAACTATTTTCTATAATCTGTCACTGTGGATATTAAATTGGATACTCTTTACTTACAATGGTGTTCTGCTGAAAATATTGTAACATCTGTCTAAATACCTTCTTTTAAAGCATGGTTTAGCAATGTTTTGTCCTTAGCTATTCTGTGAAGTTGAAATCTGATAGTTTTAAAATGCTTTGACCTCTGAAACAATACAATAGTTTTTAAATGTTTATTACAGATTTGGTATATTCAAGAAAAAGCTAAATGATCCTCACATGTACTTGTAAAATGTGTCAAAGATACCACATTGGTTTTTTCAATGCTGGAAAGAATTTTCTCAGAGTTACACAGGATATGTAGCTTAATGAGATTTGTCATAGGAATGAATAATTGCAAAATCCTGACTTGAGAGACTAAAAATGTTTATTCTCAGGGTCAAAACTCTAATATGTTGTTCACTGTTCTTGCAGAAGGTTGATGTGTACCATGGCAGGAGATGGGATTTATCTGAAGGACAGGGCCCCTGTCAGCTTTGCCTCAGCATCCTCTAATGGAGTTTATTTTCTGTACAGGCTGTACTCAAGCCTGCCTGTGAGTTGGCTGGATCAGCACTGGCCCTAATTAGCACTGTGGATTCTTGGTAATTTTCCCTGTATCAAGCCCCTTCTGTTTCTAAAGATGTTTGCTGTGTCCATTCAGTATTGTAGTTCTCTATCCATATTCTTCTCCACTGCCATTTCACTTTCAAACTAATTTATCTTTTGTGATACTTGCATCCACAAGCACCACAGATGATTTTGACCCAGTAATGTGCCTGATACTTACACATTTCGAATTTCTCTTTCTGTACAGCTGATATAATGAAGCAGGATGTAGGCACAACCCTCTGTTCCTTTTTACATCCTCTTGGGCTGTGAAAGGAGAACTCAGAGCCACCTTCTCTGTGTGCCATCAGCAAGGCAGGGCATTTTTCAGTGCTAACCTGCAACATTGGCAAAAGTAACATCAGCAAATCCTGCTGTGGGAAAGGGAGCTCTGACACTTCCATGTCTTTGCTCTGGCACATCTCCACTGTTGTAATTCAAAATTAGGTAGCAAATAAAGAATAAAAAGTATGCCATGAGGAATTCTACCTGATTAGAAGTAGAATTTATGCTTTCACTTCTAAAGTGAACTTGGAAATCAGAGGGGCAAATATTTATAGGATGGTTTAGATTAATTTCCCCTTTGCTTTCTAACATCAACAGTGACATTGGATGCCTTTTTAAACCATAGTCTCTACTTAAATCATAAGTTACTGGACTACATAAAATGCACTTAAAAAGTGAGCATGAATAATTTTCTATACTCAGGATTACTGATTATGTGTGGGGTTTTTTCAAGATGCAGATGATGGGCCCATTATACTTTAAAAAAACAGGACTGGCTCAGCTGGTGTTCAAGGGGTGCTGTGAACTATTTAAACAGTAGTCTTTGCTTTTTCTATTTTTATAAACATAAAAGAAGCTGGCAGCATGAGAAAATGAACGTTCAGGGTACTAATGTTTGAAATTTAATTTCCATATGTATGATTAAAACATCTTTATAACATATATAAACCTCAGCCATATTTAGCATTCTCTAAAATGCCCACCTTTAACACTGAAGTGTTTTATAATTGCAGATCTTTTAAATATAAATACTAATAAAGGATTGTCTTTCTCATCCCTGGAAGTGTTCAGTGCCAGTTTGGATGGGGCTTTTGAGCACCTTGATGCAGTGGTACCTGTCTGTGCTCATGGAATTGGGATGGACTAGATGGTCTTTAAAGTTCCTTCCAACTCAAACAATTCTGTGATTTTATGAAAAGACAGGATCATTTCCAATGATACATCTTATGAGCTGAAGCATTACAAAGTTTTTATCAAAAAAACAAATTTTTTTTAACAGTCTGTTTTATTGTGTCCTTATTACTTTTTCAATTTTCTACATAATTAAACACATCAACATAAATGTACATCCTAAATATTCTCTTCTATTCAGTTACTAAATTTACCTCCTGTATTTTGCTTTTTTGTATCTTAGAGGGTGTCTTCTTTTTTACAGGAAAGTACAAAAAGTTCCAGGAAGACAAAATATAATCTTTGCATAAGGGGAAGGGGCAGTAAAAGGCTGAAAGAATTTCTGTGGCACTGTTGGCTTTTTGTGGGCCCCCTACAATGAGTCAAAATGATAGAAGCAGAAATAATTATGTGCTTGTTCATGTGCAAATGGATAAGTGTTTTTCCATGGTTCAGGTTCAGAGAAGCAGCACTACTCAGGGTGTTGAGGCATGTGAGTAAAGCTTATTCTTAACTGTTTGTTGCATCCATGGATAATTCTCTAAATAAATAAGAATTGCATAGTAGAAATTAACTATTTTCTTTGAAGATTAACTATTTCTATTCTAAACTATAAATTCTAGAGATATTCGGAAAGGAAAATCTCAAAAAAACAGTAAATAATAATGATACTGAAATTTGTTTTAGTGACATGAATACAATAACCTTTTCAGTAGCAATATTTCTGCCTTAAAACTTTTGAGGATAAATTAATCACCATACAGTAGCAAGAGGATTTAGGGTTTGACATGCAAGTGCCACTTATACTGTAGAAGCTGTAGTTGTTCCATCTGCATGATGCAGTTCTGCCCCAACCCTGCAGCACTCTTGATTTCCTGTGGTTTTAGTCTTGGATGCATCTAGGATATTCTAATTTCTCAGTTAGGAAGCAAGGTTTCTCTCCTGGGTGAGGGATCAGGATGCTGAGGAGTGCTGATCTACCTTTGGCAAAGCCTGTTCTTGTGTTTTACTCTCCTGTTGGCATTGTAGGAAGAACAAGTGATGCCTGTGGCTTGATCTGCCCTGGGTTTTCAGCATCTAACTAAAGCATCTTTTAAGAAGCATTTTTTTAATCTTAGGATCATTCTCTTGCTAGTCTCTCTAATTTGAGATTGCTTAAACTCTATGACACAAATTCACTGTGACTCTGGGTGATTTCTGCATGGGAATGGCTTTATTCTGGTAGTACTAGGAGAAGTCACTGTGTTAATGTGGCATCTAGCACACTGTAGCCATCTAAATTTGTGTTTTGTTTGCCCCTGGCTTACACTGAAGTATATCTGAACTGTTGTTAGTTCAGTTTTCCTACTTCCCACCTCATTTTTTACTAGCTGGGACTGGCTGTGACCTTCTGTGTGGTAAATTGCTCCTGCTCCCCAGCAGCAAAAAAAAAAAAAAAAAAAACAAAACAACAGCAAATCAGACTCCTTTTCNCCCAGGAGCAAAAAAAAAAAAAAAAAAACCAAAACAGCAGCAGATCAGACTCCTTTCTCTTGCACATTTGTAGATAATAAATACCAGCAACATTCAGCCCTTAAATTTTATGTTTTGGACTTCTTTTAATTGAGAATTTTACAACTCTTTACTGTATCTAGATAGTCCTTTTTCTTGCTGAAAAGAGAAAAATAGAAGCAGAGGGAGTGGAAAAATAGGGATGGATATGAATAAATAAAAATGCAAGCTTTCGTGAAGCTAAATGAACTTTCCCAATTTAGAGCTATCAAGGAAACCAGTAAAGTCTTTGGATTGATCAGATGAAGCAGTTTTACAATCATGTCTGATGGAAATGAATAATGAATAGGCCAGAGAAGGAATGACCTTTGCTCCTTATAATGAAAGCAGGTTCAAGCATAAGGAGGCAGTGAAATAAATATGGTAACATTCATCAGTGGTTGGGATATATCTAGTATTGTGAAAAATAGTCTTTTAGAATCTCTGATTTTTCATAATGGAATTTCTGTTTTCTGTAAGGATTTTATTTATTTCTTTTAAATGAAAGAAATGGTTATTCTGTTCCCTGAAGGAGGAAAAAGATCCTGGTATTTCAAAATATAACACCAAATAGTTGTCAGGAGGTATCTCTCGAGTTATTTCTGCCATTAAAGTACATCTTTGTCCTTGAAGCTAAATGCCATATCTGGTTCTCAAGGTCCAAACTAATGATATTAAAAAACACTGTTTCCTTATGAAATCATAGAATGACTTGGGTTGGAAGGGACCTTAAAGACCATGTAGTTTCCAACCCTCTGCTATGGGCTGGGGACTTCTGATTAGCAGAGCCCCATCCTGCCTGATCTTGAACACTCCCAGGGATGGGGAATCCACAGCCTCTCTGGGCAACCTGTTTCAGTGCCTCACCAACCTGGTACTGAAGGATTTCTTCCAGTATTTACTCTAGAACTACTCTCTTTCAGTGTGAAGTCATTGCCCTTTGTCCTGGCACTATGTGCCTTGTGAGAAGTCCCTCTCCAGCTTTCCTGCAGGCTCCTTGTGGGTCCTGGAAGGTGCTAAAAGGTCTCCTTGAAGCCTTCTCTTGTGCAGGCTGAACAGTCCTGGCTGTCTCAGCCTGTCCTTATAGGATAGGTACTCCATTGCTCTGTCAGGTGCCTCTTCTGGACTCACTCCAAAAATTCAGCATCTTTTTGTGCTGAGGGCCCCAGAACTGGACATTATACTCCAGGGGTCTCACAAGAGCAGTAAAAGCATAACAGTAAAATCAACAGATTACAGAGCAGTGAAATATATATTTGTCTGTGCAAAGGGTGCTTTTTTCTGTTCAGAATATGCCTTTCGTTTTGTAAAAACTCGAGGGATAACTTTTTCAAAAAGGATTTTTAACAAATCTGTTCAATACAATGCTATTACCTTGGCAAATGTAAAAAAATGAAAAAAATAATTCTGTTAGGATCTAGTAACTTTCACATTCCATCATTATTTCCTTTATAAATAGATGCTTCATGTAAGACATGAGTAAATGGCTGAGCATCACACTTTTCATCAGACATTATCTCTTCCATAACAACCTTTTCCAGTTTTCCTAACTGTTTATTTAGTTGTAACCTCCATTGACTCATGTAATTAGAAGTGTCCTTGAGTGTTGACAAAAGTAATCTTTATTGCTTGGTAACAAGCTGTGTAATTCTCTTTTGAACTTCAGGAGAAACAATTACTGAAGAAATACTTTTTATGGAATGTCAAAAATGGAAGATACCATAGTAACCACTTCCACAGAAAATACTCTTATGTATAATTAGATTGTGAAATACCTCATTATCTACATGATTTCTTAAAACCTTGCTTTGAGTCCTGCTTTCAGATTTGTACAGCCAAGAATATTTCTAAAGGCCTTTCCCTTGTCCCGCAGTCCTGTAGGTGCAGTGATGCTCCAGCTGCTGTTGTTTTTAGCCAGGGATCTGAGCACCAGCAGTTAGTGGCTTCCACTTCCCCAGATTCCATAAAACATGGAAAGTGTGTTCCTGGAAAGCAGGCTGGATTTAGCAAGAAGCCAGATAGCTGTTGGGCTTAATTTTGTGGTAACCACTCAGTGTTTAATTGTGTGGTAACCATTTAGTGAGTGCTGTGCCTGACCAGGCTCCTGGTCAGTTAACATTGTGTATTTCCATTTAAAGTGAAGCAGAACTTGTTCTGTTTTCAAGTACACACACAGGAATGTACAGCCTGTTAGCAGTAATGGAAAGTATAATAAAGTTTGCAAAATCCACTCTGTGGCTGGGGATGTTAAAGCACCAAAGCCTGATTTCTCTTCCATTTCCTCAGGAGTGAGGGATATCTGAATGGAAGTTTGTGTCTCAGCAGGACCACTCAGATGTTATGAAAGTAACATTTTTATATGTCTTTGTTCTTGCCTGAAGTATATTTGCAGCAATGAATCACAAAGAAAACAGAGTCACCTTTTCTAATGTTTGCTGAATTCTGTATTATCAGAGGTAGTACCAGAACTGCTACCAGAAGGTAGCAGAGATTAGGGGACCATACATTTTTTTCTCTGTGTGATTTGAAAGTAATCCACAGGTCCTCCTACCATATTAGATTTCTTTTTATTAGCTTAGTTAAGTTTCAGACACTGTCTAAAATTTGGATATATTTGTAGTATATCAGGCAAATTTCAATAAAATAAATACAATAAATTTCAAAGAAACTTAAAATATATCTGTTAAAATATATTCTGAATAGCAACATCATGTGTAGAAACAATACTGACAAAACTTCCTGAGCTACAGAAATTTGTACACTTCAGCCTTTCTCCAAATTAAGTTAAAAAAGTACAGTGAGTGATCTTGCAAAGTCTTTCTGTATCACTTTTAGTAGATGAACCTTTCCTTAAAACAGCCTGAGTAGGAGAATGCTTTCAAACCTGTTTATAATTTTTATTCACCTGTGCAACTTTTCCTGTGCAGTTGTTAGCAACCAGAGTTCTTTTATGACAGAGATATGGAAGAAGACTGCTGTGAGGGTGTGGACGCTGCCATTTAACTCTTAATAGTTGTTCCTGCCCTTATTTCTGCACTCCATTGGTGGGATTTGACTCTCCTCAGGAAATTCTCCAAGTTCTGTGGAGACAGGCACAGATGCAGACACAAACATTTCCAAACGGGAGATTCATCTGATCCTAAAACAGTCACTGGGTGGGATATCTTAACTTGTCTGCAGTGTTTCTGCTAACTTTCTCCAGAAGCAGGTGGGTAGAGGAGATGCTGGCTGCCATAAATCTTTGGCTTTTTGAGGTCATTGTTGCTGTAGTTTTCTGTGAGCCTGATTTAAAAAAGTAAGTATTCACTGGACACTGCTCTTAACGCTGCCCACACACTACTCAGACTCTTGTAACTTCTTATCTTGCTAAAGATGCTTCAGTCTTTGAGCAGAGGAAAAGCTAAGAGGATAAGAGTCCTTAAAATGTGCTTTTTCTGTTCTAGACCCTTGCTCTTCTAACAGAGCTCCCATCCAAGCTGGGATGAAAATAGTCAGGCACGGATTTTCTCTCCTGTCTTTTCCTGGTCCTTGTTAGCTGACGGTGTGATTATTAATTTGCAGCTGCTGCCAGCTTTTAGACCTTGTTTCTTACTAATTAGAATATCAGATTTAGGGTGCTGGAGGTCTCAGAACAGCATTTACACTTCTCTGACAGCTGCCATCACTTACAGCAAGGGCTAATCTGGGGAAGGCTGAGGTGTAGTGTGAGTCAACAGTTCATCACAAAGCTCATTCTAGGATTCTGACTCAGCCTGCAGAGGGGTTACAAAGGGAACATTCAACCCTCACTGACCAGTTGGTTTGACACTTCTTAGTGGTAATTGAATGGGGGCTTGCCTCATTAAAAGGCATGAGCTTCTGCAGAGCTGGTAAATATCCAGCTCCTCAGAGTACAGCTTGATGGTCCCACTTCCTTTCTAGTGCAGAATAGGGATCAATAGCTGCAATGACTCACAAGATATTTATTTTGGCTTGTTTTACAAGAACATTTCTGACTTAAAATGTGTTTCCTGTCTTAGAAATGTGGAAGAAGGCAAAATAAAATGTGAAATAGGAAGTAAGATGAAATATTCATTTGAAAGGAAAATTAGCCTACAGTAATGAAGATAAAAGTTAGAAGGTAGAGATAAAAATCTTCAACAAATTAAGATTTTTTTTACCCAAGACAGATATTCTGTAATTAAGTAAATGCAGAAATCCAATAGGTTTTTTAGAGATTAACTCATTTAGGAAAAAAAATATAAATAATTTTCCTGTCTTTAAAAATTTCTGATAGGGTGATTGTAAATGGCCATTTTTTTGTCTAAAATTTTATTCTTTATGTATATGCCTCTTGCAAGGGTGTGTCTGTGGAGAGGGGATGGTTATAGGTTCCCAAATGTTTAGTTTAGGATTTTTTCAGGGTTACCCTTTATCTGTTGACTGTAACAGAGTTTGTAATTACTTTGTTCAGATGTAAAAGATTTTCTCTCTGTATGTAAACATAAACCCCCCTGTTAAAAGCTGTGTCCAGACTATTTTCTGCAAGTCCTGCGTTCCTTTTAAATTGAGGGAAATGTTTATTAATTTGAGGTCTCATTTCTTGATGTACTTTTTGTGTCCACTTACATTTTTAGCTTAGGTGAAAGGACATACAGACGTGGGAGAACACGTCTGGACGAGAATTTTTTATAGAAATAGGAATTTTTACTTTAGGTAGAAACAGCTGGGTGGTTACTTGTAATTGGGGAAACAGTACAGTTATGCTACTTTTGTATTACTTTGTCAAAGTATATTTTAGTCTTCTGCTGTTTGTCTATGTAAACTTGTCAGCATCTGAGAGTTTTGGGGTTTTGTATGCCTGTTGCCTTTTCTTTGTATGGAAAATATGTGCAGTTTAATTTATACATGACTTCTACTTTAATGTGGCAATAATTCATATGACTGGATTTATCTTCTGCCTCTCACTGTGTAATTTAGTAACCAGAGAGTTAACTCCTAAGCTTGACTCCTGAAATGTCAAATTTAAGTACTCTAATGGAGGAAAAGGTAGGGTGGAAGCTGCTTCTCTTTTATGGATTGGAAATTCTGTGTCATCTTTCAGTGCAGCTGTGAGGCTTTTACTCAGAGGGCACAGACCTTTGTTAGAGGGGAAGTCTTTTATTTGTTACAGAGACAGAGTCAGGCCCAGAATAAGAAACTCCATGTCCCTGCTGGCACCAGAGAGTCCTGAAATTCCTTATTTAACTACTGGCTTTGGGCAAGTCCATAAGAATGAGATTTTTTTGACCCTGAAGTCCCATGGGCACCTGCAGTTCTGGGTGACGATGTGAGCAAATATTTGGTGTCGACAGAGCTGAGTGACTCAGCACAGTTTTCATTCTTGAGTCCCAGTCAGGTCATAAAATAGTTTGTCTTTCTGTCTGTTCCTTGAGGGCTCAACCAAGCTGGTGTTTTTGGGTAATACCAATCATATTTGTGTATGAGTCTGAGGGAAAATATGATGGCAGTGGCTTCCTTTGGCTCACTTTTTATTTCCCTGTGCCCTGCACGCAACACAAAAAGTGGAAAAGTTAGCATTGTAATTGTTAAGGTATTTATGTCTCTGGTTGAATTTATTAGGTGAATATATAAGTGACTTTCTCAGTGTCCAATTATATTTTATTTGCAAGGTTAGGGTTGACAAGATTCTGACTTCTGACCCGTGCTTTCAATAACCAATTATGCTGCCTCTGAAAAACTGTTCAGATTCACTTAATGACAAATTCTGCAAAGGAAAAACATGCTACAAGAGCTCTGAGATCTTATTATTTTTAATTGATTGAATGCACTGCTCTGTCTGATTTACAGTATTCATGGCAGATGGTCATATTATTGCAAGTGAAATGCATGACAAATAGCACTCAATTAGAGATAATATGGTGCTTTTTTATTGCCTAGGCTAATATATTTCTCTCAGGCACAAAAAGTTTTACTAAGAATGTATGTATGTGACTTTGAAACACCCAGAAAAACACTTCTAAATGGCACAGTATTTGCTGAAGAGTGAGAAAAAGCTCTTGTCTGTATCCCCCTCAGCACTCAAGACTAGATAACATGACTGTAAGAACGAACTCATGTGTGCTCTTTCTTCAATATCAAAATTGTTGCTTGTTGAGAGCTGTAGCTGCAGATGACACACCAGAAAATTTCCCCAGCTTCATTGTTCACCACAGAGACTTAATCAGTCCTTCCAGTGTAAGTGTTTCTGTTTGGTGGTTGTGTGATCTTGGAAGGTCGTTCTGTATCACTGGTGATGGGATTGCAATGGCCTTGAACAGTGTCGTAGTCGTCAAAAACCTCAAAAGAGTGGGACAAATACTGAGTACAAATACTCCTCGTGTGGGAGTTTTAAAGTATGCACAGAACCACGTAATTCTCAGGAAGGATGGTCTGTGCTTAAGCTGGGGGCAGTGCAAGGGATGCTGAGAGTTATCATCTTCTGCCTGCATGTTGCTGTCTCTCTGAAGAATACACAAGCACAGATTTGTTTAGGAAGGCTTAGTTTTGGTCATCCATCTTCCCTGTGTTTAAATGCAGAAGAAACAAGCTGCAACAAGACATCTTTATTTTGTGTATTTTGTATCAAGTGGTAATAGGACATGCTAATTAAATAGTGTCTTTCCAGAGTTTAAAGTGGAGCAGTTATAGATTTGCTAATAGCGTGGCTGAAAGCAGGACCTAGATGGCACAGAACTCTTCAGCTGAGGCCTGTATTCACTATTTATGTAGTAAGGCTTTATCTTTGTATTCTGGTTAGCTTTACAAACATGCTTTGTTTGACTTAATTTAGTATCTTATATATGCTGAACTCTAAGGTTTCACAAAAAGTACAGATCAGTCATTTACTACACACATGTATAGAATTGATCAGTAGGTATTTGATTAGGTGTTCATTAAAATTAAGATAAATGCATGAAGACTGGTTACAAAGTGTGACTTACAGGATGAGGCTGCAATCGAAATCTAACCCCAAACTTGGCTTCTCCTGCATGTGCAGTGCATTAATTTTACCTTCTCTAGCATTTTAGGAAATCACTCTCAACTTTGCATTACATCTATAGGTTCTAGAGGCTGAGTATTTCGTTATGCCTATCAAAAGTGCAAATATTTTTGATATTTGCTAACAAGCCTTCTTGTGTCATGAGCTCTGTCCCACAAGAAACCAGAGAAAAAAATTTGCAGGTTCAGACTTAAGTGCCAGAATTGAAGAGAGTTGTGATGTAGGAGTGACATACAGCACTGCATTCCTTTTTTGTATGGAATTTGTTTTCTCATCAGGACAGCACCTTCATAAGATTTTTCTAAGGGTTTTTGTGGTGTTCTTTTCATGTAGGGTAAACCAGCATCATACAAACCTAGTGAATACTTCATTTTCCAGTTCTTGATTTTGATTTCTGCAACACCTAATATTTTACCTATTTTGCAATCCTTCAGTCATCACAATCTAGCCAAGCTCAGGGATCCTAACATTTGCTTTTCCTTAGCAGTGTTTGTACACATGGGAAAACATGCTGGGAGTTGGGGCACAGCAGAGCCACATCCTCAGGGCTCTGCACTCTTCCTGGAAATTAGATTTGAGCAGGGAGATCTGGCTCAGGGTATGCTTCTTACATCCCCATCTTTGCCAGATACAGTCAGTGGTTAAATTGGTGTTTCAGTCCACACTTCTGTCAGGGTAGGGGACTGTACTTAAGTCAGGAATGAGGCTCTCTGTCTGCTCTTTGATCCCTCCTGTTGACTTTCCAGACCAGAACTGTCTTCTTAGTCATGCTCTCTGCCAGACATAAACTACAGCAGCACTGTAGCTATGATTAACCTGCTCACAATTTGTGGCTAAGGTGACAGAGCTTGTGCAGTTTAGCCAGCATGATTAGGTATGACATGGAAATGTAACCTAGAAGCCAGGAGTTCATGTTCCTTACACAAACAATTCAGTACAAAACACGTTAGGATCTGTATCAGACCATTGCAGATTACATGCTTTTGCTGAACAGCTGCACCTAAAGCTTAGATGAAACATTTGAAATTCAGTAAATTAAAATGTGCTTGAAGTTTTAAACATTTCAGTATTCTTATTTAGATGCATAGTAATTTTATAGTTTTATAGAAATATGCTTCATGAGGATATGGAAATAGTGCACGTACAACTGGAAAAATAGGAGTTTGCATGTGCATATTTAGTCAGACCTGCTCATAATTTTGAAAAATTTGTTTGGGTCAGCTGGCCTTGTCTGACTGTTTTTTCTGCAGTTTTCCAGACCAACCTGGTTGAAGCATGAGATACAGCAACAGTGTTCAAAACATATTCAGTATACAGGACTGAAACATGAAAAAAAGAGCATCCTTTCTGAACTAGCCTTTTCTGTTCAACCTATCACTGGTTGTTTTAAACCACAATGTACTTGACTATAGTTAGCCCATATTTTAGAGTTTGCTGTGTGAAGAGGTCATTCAATTATCCGCCCACACAGCAGAAATTTCACCCAGCCTGTACTTGAAGGGTATAATCAGGTTCCTGCTGGGAAGCATGACAGAGAGAGGGGGCTGAGAGAGGCAGGGTGATGCAGCCTCCCCACCACAGCCTGTGCTGTTCTGGAGTGCCCCAGGGCTTCTCATCCTTTTAGAGAACATGGGTCTCATTTCAGATTTGATTTTTTTTTTAAATTTTTTTTTTTTTTAAGACAAAACCATCCAAACAGGAGAAAATAGATGTTGGGTGTTCTGAATGTGTGATTCACCTCAGGGAAGCCAGTGCTCCTCTGTGTTGCTGGCAAGGCTGTTGAGGAGGGACATCAAGCCTGTAATCACAGGCTGGGGCAGTGCACAAGCTGTGTCCCCTCCCATGGCCCTGTCACCTCATCCCCATGCCTGAGTGGGAGCTCTGGGGACTCCTGAGGTGTCCTTGGGGTGCAACCAGGCTTCCCAGGTGCTGCACAGGGTCAGTTCCTGGGGAGCATGGCATGAAAGCCTCCACCTTGCTGAATACCTTTGCTGATTCTGTTTATTGTGTTAAAACCCATGCATGCTAAGGGCCAAATTTAGCAGGGTTGACTGCGAGGTAACAGGCACTTTGATTTTATTTGTGGCTGTCCAACCTTACACCTTGCATAGTAATGTGAGGAAACAGGTGTGTGTGTTTGGGTGCCTGTGTACACAAAGTTTCTCAAAATTATCAGCTCAAATGCATAGGTGAGACGAAGTTATCGTGCAAGTTTCAGACACATCCCTAGAAAGAGGCAAATTGGTTTTTCTAAGCTTTGGGAAGAGCACACAGTGTGGGTAATGCAAACTGGAAAACCCTGAAGGCTGGAAGAGCACAGTGAAGCAACCTGCATATTTATAGTGCTGTTTGTGGTATGTGAGTGCTTCCCTTGGACTGCTCATTCCATGCTTAGAGTTTATAGGCAGTCACTATAGCAAGAAGTCTATGTGATATGCTGGATCTGATGCCTTTGCTAGGCATTACTGCCCATTCAAGATTTTTGGATTACAGCTCAATGACTTTTTCAGTCATGCTTTTTCTTTTTCTTTCTCTCTCTTTTTTTTTTTTAATAAAATTATTCCCAGCTCTTGGAGTTTTCAAAACTAACTTTATTATCATTTGCTATAAGCTCTTTTCTATGTATGCCTTTAGGTCTGGACTAACCTATTAAGATTATCTTGAAGATCTGCAGCTCTCTGCAGTTGCTATTCTTTAATCTGTGGTCTGCTATGACTTTGATTTCCACCGGCATTTTTCTTTAACCTTTAGAAAATCCTGTATCTGAGCTTGAGCTCTCTTCTGAATTAACATTGGAATAAGTAATTATTTCATTCTGTAGAAATGTACATCCTAGCTACTTCATCTTCAAATTAGTATTGTAATATATTTGAGGATCTAATGTTTAATATACGGGCCTTTTGATCTTTGAACACATAAAAATTAAAGCTTATCTGAACCTCACAGGGAAAGTTTCCCAGTTCTGATATAGGAGGTGAATTGTCTTCTGAGTGGGCCTATGGTTTGTAAAGGAATTTGTTTAGGGGTGCTGATTACAGACCCTTGCTTCACTGAATCATATTATACTGATTCCAGCTGTAAGCTGCTGCAGGTTCAATATCTCTTCACTGCCCATGGTGTGATTCACAATATATAACTGTGCCACCTGAAAAGTACCTGGATCAAGCCCATAATAGCACAATTTTAGCTACATTCATGAAGCAGTCAGAACAATTTTTTTTTTACAAATTACTTTTTTTTTTTACAAATTACTTTTTTTACAATATTACTTTTTTCAAAGTTACTTTTACAAAGTTACTTTTTACAAAGTTACTTTTGTAATAACAATTAAAATTACAGTTGTAATTACTTTCTATGAGGATTGCAGTGTCCTCATAGAAAATGGGACTTTAAATCTTGCAGCCAATTCTGAGCACTGTCAGTGCTGGACTTCGACTGCAGTCACTTTTCACTTTTTCAGGGCTTACAGGTGGCACCTGTGTTTCATCAGGGAGAACAAGGCTAAGAAGGATGGAAAAATGGGAGGGTTTTATACTTTCAGGTTGTATGCTTAGGTAAAATAAAAACCAGAAAACAACTACAACAAAAACAAACAAACAAAACAAACACCAAAAACACCAAATCAAACTAAGCAACCAACCACAAAATAAAAAAAAATCCAAAACAACCAAAATGCAATCCACAAACACAAGCCAAACAAAAACCTCACTATTACTAAATGATTGAAGGTTTAAAACTATGCATCATCACATTCCCTTATGCTAAAACACAGCAAGGGATATCCACTCCAGTCTCAAGCATCACTATAAAGTCATGTCAGAGGGAATAGACATGGACATATATAGCATAGAAATTATAGTTTGCCAGTTGAATACCATTTTATTGTCTACAGAAGGGGTTTTTTTGTCTAAGGGAATTACTGATCTGTCAGCCTTCCCTCTGTGCCTGGGAAGATCATGGACCAGATCCTGCTGGAAGCTCTGCTAAGGCACAGGGAGGTGATTTGGGACAGCCAGCACAGCTGCACTAAGGGCAGGTCCAGCCAGACCGATCCATTGGCCACCAGGATGGGGTGACTGCATCAGTGGGCAGGGAAAGGGCTACAGATGTCACTTATCTGGACTTCTGTAAAGGCTTTCTGACACAGGCCCCCACAACATCCTCCTCCCTTAAAACAGAGAGACAGGGATTTCATGGACTGTCAGGTGGATAGGAAATTGGTGTGGTGGTGGCATCCAGAGGGTTGTGGGCAATGTCTCAGAGTCCCAATGGACATCAGGGACAAGTGGTGTCCCTCAGGGGTCTGTACTGGGACCAGTGTTATTTAATGTCTTCATTAATGACACAGAGAGGTTGAGTGTACCCTCAGCAAATTTGCAAGTAACACCAAGCTGAGAGGTGCAATTAACACACCTGAATGATGGGATGTCACCCAGAGGGACCTGGACAAGCTCAGGAGGTGAATCTGTGGGAATTCCCTGTGTTTTAACAAGGCCACATGCAAGGTGCTGCACCTGGGTTGGGGCAGCCCCTGGTATCAGCCCAGACTGGGGATGAAGATCAAGGGGGAGCCTGAGAAGGGCTTTGGGGTGCTGGGGATGGACATGACCCAGCCCAGAGAGCCAAACGTGTCCTGGGCTCAGCCAAAGCCCCGTGGGCAGCAGGGCCAGGGAGGGGATTCTGCCCCTCTGCTCTGCTCTGCTCAGACCCCACCTGCAGTGGGGGCTGCATCAGCTCTGGGGTCCAGCACAGGAAGGACAGGGAACTGCTGGAGTGAGTCCAGAGGAGGCCACTAAAATGATAGGGGGCTGGAGCTCTACCTCTTCTGTTAGGAAGGGCTGAGAGAATTGGGTTTGTTCAGCCTGGAGAGGAGAAGGCTTTGAAGTGACCTCATTGCAGCCTTCCAGTACCTGAAGGGAGCCTAAAGGAAACCTGGAGACTTTTTACAGTGGCATGTAGTGACAGGATGAAGAGGAATAGCTTCAAACTGAGAGTAAGTTTAATTAGATATTAGGAAGAAATTCTTTACTGTGAGGGTGGTGAGGCACTGGAACTGGGTGCCCAGAAAATTTGTGGATACCCCATCCTTGGAAGTGTTCCAGGCCTGATTGGATGGGGCTCTGAGCAAACTCATCCAGTGGAACAAGAGTGACTGGAACTAGATGATCTTTAATGTACAATCTTTAATGTCCCTACCAAAGCATCTGAGGTTTTAATTTCAAAAACTTTCTTAGAGACAAAAGAAAAATTCACTGAAGATTTATGGAGTCCTAAAACAGGCTGGTAATTGACACTGTATGGGTATGCTTTGACACTAAGTGAAAATAGAGAACTTGACTCATGGGCTTGGTTACTCTGGATTTAGTCAGACATTAGATGTTGAGGTAGGAAAAATCCTAATGACATGAATAATGTGCTAGCAGACTAGACAGACAAGGAGGCAGTAGAGCTTATCACCAGAAATATGTAAATACAGTTGAGCTGAGACTTCAGGAAAATAGAGTGAGTAGCTCTGTGGATGATGCCACTCAGGCTGCATGATTCAAGAGATTCCTCCCTCCCCAAATTCCTTCATCTGTGAGTCAGTCTGTGTAAATAACGACTACAGCCAGACAACTGAAGAAATAACTTGGATTCTTTCAACTGAGCAAAGACAAGTTCATGACATCATCCTTGTTCTCAAATATCTGCTCTTTTATTAAAGGCTCAGCTGCATTCTAAAGTGCAATTGCTCATGCTGGTTTTAGTTTATATCTGACCCCAGTAGTCTTTATGAGAGGACACTTATAAATGCACAGATGTTGTGATTATTCTTTGTGAAAGCTTTTGGTGATTGCACATGATATATTATAGGCATTGGAGCAGTGTAGTCAAACTTGAGTAATCAAGATCAGAATACAAAATTTTTTTGTTTTTTTAGTGTTTGTGGGTTTTGTTTTGGTTTGTTTTGGTTGGTATCAGTAAGAACAA
This sequence comes from Cisticola juncidis, assembly GCA_013400215.1. Taxonomy (NCBI): domain Eukaryota; kingdom Metazoa; phylum Chordata; class Aves; order Passeriformes; family Cisticolidae; genus Cisticola; species Cisticola juncidis. The sequence goes on along the minus strand of VXBR01003956.1, from coordinate 96,234 downwards.
AAATAAGGGATTGTACTTAGGCAGTAATAATGAACCATGTAGGAGCCAAGCAACATTGAGTAACAGATTTTTCAGGGTTAAAGAAGGAATACAATAATGGTCTTCAAACGGAATACCACTAAATAATTTTGTTGTGCTGCAAATGAGACTTTTAGGACACAGGGATTTCTAGGTGGTAGTACTGTCTGTATAACATGGGGTACCATCCTTAACTTATTCTTGGTCCAGTGATAATCTCTCCAGTTAAGCACTGCAGTTTAAGGAGGCATGAACCAGTTGAAAACCCTGACTCCTAGAGTCTAGGAAGACCATTATGAATGATCAACAAAACCTAAACAATATACAAGGGCTGTTAGCTTTAACTAAGGAATGTAGTATTGAAGAACAGTTCTTGTTCAGTCCCTCACAAATATGGAACAGCTTTTCCAGGCAAACCCTGGCAGAAAAAAAATCTAATAGGACACTGTTTATAATGTTGTAGGACTTGAACAGCCTGAAAGAAAATTCTTGTGACATACATGTTTCTGAAAACTCTCCTTGTGGTGAAGAGAACGAGGCAGAGGGTATGACTTTTACACAGAGAGAAAAGAGATTTAAAGACCACAGCTGGAAAGAACATTAAAATGTTGCAAGATCACATCTTGCAGTTTTCCATATAAATGCATATTTGGAGTAACTCAGCAAGCAAAATCTAGCTGACAAAGTAAAGAAGTCATTTGGGTTAGCTGAACTTTTGGAAGCTGACCTTAAATGAGTCATTAATGTAACTGTGAGGATAAAGGTGTGATGAAATACTTTACCAATGACCATTACATCTTCCAAGAAATACAGAGTTTTTAAACCACAGTTGGAAATTTGATAAATTTCTGTTACAAGGCTCTGAAGAATTACTCCTTTTTCCCATGAAGTAATTTTCCTTGATTTTATGAGCTAAAGACAACCTATGGATTGATGATTAAAATTGTATAAAATTATAATTCTAGGCTGAGATATAATCAAACGTATTTTAGCTACAAGCCTAACTGTGGAAATTTATTTTGTTATTCACTTTAGTTTATAAATTATGCTTCTGACTGAAATACTTTCTACTTTTAAGCACGGGGTTACACATTTATAAATCTGACAGTAGCAAACCAATTGCACACCTGAACCAAAGACATTAGAACTCTCAGTGTCATTCCATAAATACAATCTTTAGGTTTTCTCTTTATGATGAATGAAGTGTTGATTTGTGTGTTTGTTGAATGAATAAAATTAATCTGAAGAACGCAGTTGCTGTTTTTAAATTTTATACACATTAAAGATATGAAACACAAGGACACCCTCAACTTAGGAGATGGAAGGGAAAGCTACACATTTCACCTGTTGGCACTGAAGCAGGTTAGTGTTTGGACTAAAGTATTATTTTGGCAGCTACTGGAGAGATTCTGATGGTAATGTGAATCCAAACCTGCTGCTTACAATATTCACACTTACACATTTAATATACCACCAACAAAGTCTTTCCAGAAAAGAAATTCCTCATTTTCTTGGAGGTTTTGTTGAGCTTTTTTCTGTAATTCTTATTATTTCCTGAATGGGTTTTGTACTGTGAGTGGAAGGAGAGGCCCATAGAGCAAATGGACAGATTGTCTTTATTCTGTATAAATAGACACTGAAAAAGAAGATTAACCTATTGCTGTGCATGTCATCTTGCAAAGGTTTAAACTTTTCACTGCAAGAACAAATGGAAATTTGAGATAGTTCTGGAAGGAAGTGGTCAGTAATTAATATGCTAGCCTTTTTTTAAATTAATACTCTAGTAAACATTCTTAGTTTGTTATATATGCAGCTGTGAACTACATATATATAAATATATATAACTATATATGAACTAAAATTCAGAGTAGTCTTACTGCATGTTGCTAGAGGCAGGACGAATTATAAGAGTGCATTTTTAAATGTCATGTTCTTTTCTGTAAGTAAATACCACAGTTCTGCAAAAAAAACAAAGGAATTAAAGTGTATTATTCTGTAAAGTAGTGATGAACTCACAGAGGAAAATTCAGAGTAACTTTAAAAAAACCCGACATAAACCAAAACAGTTATATTGTACTTGAAATAAAGATTTACTTTTTAACATGAGCTTAGTATTACTGATTTAGAAAGCAGGGTACTCAAACACAACGGAAATGTTTAAATGCTGATCCTTCATGGATTCCAAACGGAAAGCTGTTCTCACAGATGATATTTTGAGAATGACTAAATGTGCAGTCTGTTCTTATTCCAGGACTGGTTCTGCTAATCACAGCGTCCAAGTGTAGGATGTTTGTACCAGAGTTAGACCTGTATCACTGACTTTTTCCATCCATGAAGACAGTACTCCATTCATGTGGATTGTTTGCACCCTAAGTTGGGTTTATATTGACCCTCTTTTTCCATGAATGCTTCATAAATATGCCAAAAAATAAAACAGTAGTATTTCTCTTTCACTCTGTCCCAGTTACACTCAGAATTATGTTAAAATGAAAACCCATCCAGGACATATCCTATCCTACTAATCACCCAGGAAGTACACTGGAAACATATGAAGGTGGGTTTTGTTTTTTTTTTGTGGCTGAGCATGACTGCAGAAGCTGGTTGTGTTTGTCCTCTCATGGAGTCTAAGTATCCTGACCAAAGAGTGAAAACACTCTTTCGTCCAGGAACTCAGTATTGTCATGCAACACTAACATATAAAAATAACATGTATTTTTGTACCAAGTTCATCCAAAACATCCTGAGAAAATCTTTCGAAGAATACACAGTGAGAACATTACTGTGATTTGATAAGGTCTGAATGATATGTTACTTCTGCTGTCTGTTGTGTACTTTGGACAGCATGATGTTAAATAAACCTGTTACTTTCATGTCCAGTATATTAGAAAGAGAAGCTGCAACTTAGCAAGCTGCTTTTGTTGTGACAACCACAACAAGGAACAGGAGTGAAAGTTTATGGCAGGCATAGCACTAAAAGAACCAATTTTGTTTGTTCAGGAGCATGGGAGCTTTTTCTGAACGATAATTTAAAGGATTATACAGAATCTGTGTAACAAGATGCTCACAAGCAGAGAATGTAAAAGAATTCATCCTGTAACTTCTCAGGTAATGATTTAGAGCAGCTGTAAGTTCTGTTTCCATACCAAGAAACAACTTGGGGAGACACTGTTTAGTTGTAGTGCAAAGAAAAAATTTTAAGGATTAAAACTTTGTACAAATTCTAAAATTTGTACAGCTGGAAAATTATTTGTATCTAGACCTTAGTCAGATCCTTTGAGTCCTGGAAATGGTAATGTTCACTTTCTTGACAAGGTTCTAGTTTACTAGAATTTTAAAGTTATGGCTATTCCTTACTCATAAATATGATTCTGTTAATGTCATAAAAGCCTAAATCAATTTATAAGAAACTTGAGGATAATTTATCCTTAATTGTAGTAGGTTTGTTTATTTATGTTTTTAAACTTCATAAATACGCCAAGAAATCTAACCAAGGAATTGAAAGTAAGATGTTTCCGTTGTCTTGATTATTCTATCATCTTAAATTCCTGGTTTTCTGATATTTTAAAGATCTGTGCAGTGTTCCCAAGGAGTACTGTTGTTCCACTCAAAAACTGTAGGCAGCATATCTGGTTGGGTGTATCTGTGAAGTATTCAAGGTCTTGGATGTGAATGTTTCCCAGGGCTTGGAAATTAGAAATGTGATATCAGAGGGCTGCAGGGTCTCCAGGTAACTCCTCCCTAGGTTTTCCACATCCATACTGATCACTGGGAATAAACCATGCTCAGAGAGGGTTGTCCTTGCCTCAGTTTTGCCATCTAAACCTGCAGTAGACATTTACCATCACTTTGGGGACACAAAGTGGGGAAACAGCTTTTCTCCAAATTCACTTTAAAAAACAATTTAAACAACTCTAGTTCAGGAAGCAGTTGCTTTCAAATAGTCAGCCTGATAGAAGCATCTGCTAGAAACACTAAAAGAAATAACATTTTTCATTGAGTGTTTTCCCTGGGTTTTCTATTAACTGCCCATAAATCAAAAGTCTCCTCCATTCTTCCCTTCTTTGCCTACGTTGTTGCTCCTTTACATTCTTTGATTTCCTTTCTCTTTAACTTGCCTCCTACCTGAAGCTTATCCTTTAAATTAACTGAAAAGCATAGCATCGACATCTTTGCAACAGTGGCATTTTTTGTTAGATATGCCACACCCTTTTCTTTGTTGTTTATTTTCTTTATGGCCAGTACTTGCAGGGGCAGTTAGTTGCCCTTCTATTGCAGCATGAAGCACAATTTCAGGCCATGATTTACTGACCCAGTGGGCATTATATGCAGAAATTTGATGAACTTGCTTCAGCTGTACAGTGAGAACTTCTCTGATGGCTGAGCTAGGAAGCTGGCAAGAGTCCATGGGGCAATCGTGTAGTACTCATTGAAATTCACTGTCACCACTGTGGTATTTAATTAGCTGAGTTCTTGGAAACCGGCTACAGGGAAGTGAGAATAAAATTCTGAAAGAAAGAAAGCAAGAAAAAGGAGAACAAAAGAGCCAGACAGTCTGTACTGATTCAGACAGAAGATAGGGTCAGTAGTACTTTTTTCCTTTTTTAATAGCCTTGATTACAGAACTTGTATTAAAAAATATTTCTAACTGACCTGCTGGACACTCCAAAGTTTTTTACAGAAACCTTCTTTTCATTGATATCAAATGCAAATCATGTTATGATTATGGGTCTAAATAATACTATTATTCTCTCCTGTTACAGCAGTGACCCTCATTTTTCACTGGTAGCTGAGGTGAGCGTTAAACTGCTGTTAAATAAGATGTCCTGAATTTGCCTAAGCTTACATGCACAGTATATGCTAGAAGTAAAAAATGTATTGTGTTGGAAGCATCTTTTTATGAAATTTAAATGTTTAGCTTGCAAGATTATGTTCTTTCATATAAGTGATAACTTGAAGAAAGCTTGTCTTGTGGTGTTGAATATGCTAGACTGATTTCAGTTTAGCTCCATCCCAAATTCTTTGTATCTAAGGCGCTCCCACAAGATCCTGAATACCCCACAAGACTTGCATGATGTATAAGGGAAAAAGGCTGTGGATGTTGTCTCCCTGGACTTCAGCAAACCCTTTGACACCATCTCCCATGGCATTCTGAGGGAAAACCTGGCAGCCTGCAGCTTGTACAATGTGCAGTCTGAGGTTAAAGCTGGCTGGGTGGCCGGGCCAGGAGAGTGGTGGAGAATGGTGAATGGTCTAGCAGGGCTCCCCAGGACCCAGCAATGCAGCCAGTTCTGATTTTCTGATTTTCATACATTTCCTGATGGTCTGGAGGAAGGGATTGAGTGTGACAACACTAAGCTGAACGGGGTTTTTTATCTGCTGGAGGGCAGGAGGGCTCTGCAGAGGGGTCTGGACGCCCCAAGGCCAACGGGGTGAGGTCCAACAAGGCCCAGGGCTGCTCCTGCCCTTGGCTCACAACAGCCCCAGGCAGCTCCACAGGCTGGGCCAGAGGGGCTGCAAAGCTGCCCCAGGAAAAGGCCCTGGGGGCTGTGACAGGGACTGAACTGGAGCCAGCAGTGCCCAGGTGGCCAAGAAGGCCAAGGGCATCCTGGCCTGTGCCAGCAATGGTGTGGCCAGCAGGACACAGGGATTGTCCCCCTGTGCTGGGCACTGGTGCGGCTGCACCTCAAATCCTGTGTCCAGTTTGGGACCCTCACTCCAAGAAAGAAACGGAGGTGCTGGAGCAGGTCCAGAGGAGGGCAATGGAGCTGAGGAGGGATCTGGACCACAAGTCCTGTGATGAGCAGCTAAGGGTTGTTTAGGCTGCAGAAAAGGAGGCTCAAGGAAGACCTGATCACTCTCTCCAACTGCACAAAAGGAGGGTGTATCTAGGTGGGGTTTGGCCTCTTCTCCCAGGCAGCAAGTGACTGGACAAGAGGAAATGGCCTCAGTCTGTGCCAGGGGAGGTTCAGGTCAGATATCAGGATGTCTTTCTTCACTGGAAGGGTTGTTAAGCATTTGGGCTGCTCAAATGAGGGAGTTGGTGAAGTCACCATTCCTGGAGGATTTCAAGAAATTATTAGGAGTGGCACTAAGTGCTATGATTGAGTTGACAAGGTAGTGTTATTTTTCACTTGAACAGGACAGTGTACCTCTCAGCACCTGTGTTCTATAGATTTCTTGGATGTTTAATTATATGAGTTCATGCTCAGTAAATTTTGCTCTTGTATCTATTTCCGATTACTTTGCTGGTTGTGACAACAACTCTGAATTTTTTAGCTTTTAGTCCATTTTTTGTGAATCAATATTGTTTATCATTTTGAGCTTTCAATTATTCACATTTTGTTTACTTTTGACTAATGATAATTACCTAAGAATGTGCATCTTCAATTCTGTAATTTTGTGTGTGTAAGTAGTGCTCAAGAAAGAAAAGGACTTTGCTGTGAGAGTAATTCTGATAATTTTAAAGATATCAGCTGTTAGTATGAATTTACCAAGGTTTCTATGTCCTTAGTTTTTACTGGGTTTGAAGGAAACACAGCAGCAGGCCATGATTTCTGAGAAAGGAAGGAAAATTTATCTGAGAAGTGAAACAGTGAAATAACTGAACATAGTGGTCACAGCAAAGAGCAGGGCTATTATCAAGTCTGTTCTTTCCTGTTACTCTCCAAAAGCGGAAGTGTTCACAAAAGCATCCTTTACTGCCAGCACCCAGACAGCCAAATCACAATATTGAACCAGATGGAAGCAGACAGAGGTGAGTCAAAGTTATCCTGATGTTGTGCACAATTTTACCCTGCCAAAGGTGTGGTAAGCTGTCTCAACTCCTGATTTCCATAGCTTAAAAAAAAAAAAAAAAGGCTAAAATTCCACAGAAAGCTGTAGTCTTTTTTCTTTCTTAGGTCTGCTAAGCTTTCACAAATGCAACAAACTTTCTTGAGATGTATGCACAATGTGTGAAGCCTTCAAGCCTTCAGTGCCAAGCATGTATTCACTTACATAGCTTAAAAAATGCATGCAGATAAGGAAGATGCTTATTCCTAAAAAAATATTGTTAACATGGCTGCAAGCACTCTCTCTAGCCTTGGAGGTGGTTTCCTTCCTCCATGGTCAGCTTTTTCTGCAACAGATGGGAGAATGATGTTGTTTTCAGCCTCCTTCCATTCTAGTTTATTGGCATGGTCTTCCTCTTAATCAGCTCATGAGTTTCTTGTCCCTTCTTTTTTTTGGGCATCTATATTCTCTTTGTCCTTTGAAAACTGGAAGGCTTCATCTCATTTTTTTCTGTCATGAGAAATGAAGTGGTGAGGTAATTTAAAAAACTCCTATCACTCCAAGAAGTAAGTGTAAAATAAAAAGTTTTAAAACTTTCTGTATGAAGTAAGGTAAAAAAAAAAAATGTTTTAGTAGCAGAAATACATTTTTGAATTGTTACTTTAGTCATATTCAAGATTAAAAATAACATTTATTGCATTTCTAGCAAAAAAAAATTAAATACCTGCTCATGCTTTTCTTGCAGTCAGCCAAAAGAATTTTTAAAATCAAACCTAAAATTTACAGGCTTTGATTCAAGCTAACCAATGGCCCTGGAAATAATCATATCATGGGATTTGACAGTGTTTTCATTCTGGTTTTAAGAGAAGTTTCCTTCATCCTTGCTTTACCTTTCTAAAAAATACACCAATACTCTTTACAACTGGGAATTTTGAGAGAAACTGATCACTGCTTGGAGAAAAAAGGCAACCAAGTTTATTTAAATAAATGAGGTGAAATCCTACCATAGGTTATGGCACCAGGGAGGAAAAGGAAAAAAGAAAAGAAATAAAATGTTGCATCCAAAGCAGTTTTAAAAGAGGAATACATTCTGTGTTGGTATAAATTTTATACCTGTTACTGTCCATGTTTTGTGGGATTTTCAAGAGTAAACTGGAGAGGAGACTGTGCTGAATGTTGCACTTGGTGCTGCTGCATTGAGTCTAAAAGGAGAATAGGACATTGTAATATCTGTTTGAGGCTCTGGCTGCCTGTACCTCTCACTCAAACTTCTGCCTGTAAATTATTGTACCTGCACTTCATGTTTGATTACTTAACCTCACATGGAATATTTTGCAGCAACTCACAGGAATGCCATTTGCTTTTTTTTTTTTCCCAGCAGTGCTGCGTAGCTGTAATGAGAGATTTCTCAGTTCATTTTAAAAGAAATTGTGCTTTTCTAGAGACTGCCCAGCCAAATCAGGCTGAAATGTGTGGCAGATTTTGGAAAACTCATCCATCTGTTAATGACCTGCATATGCACAGTCATAAACCTTGGAAAAAACTGTTTTCAGAGATTCTGTGCCTGTCTGGGATGGGTCACAAAGATAGTGGTGGATAAGGAAAACCGAGAGCATTATTTGGAGGGACAAAACTACATGTCATCTATCATCAGCACTAACTTGTGGAGGTTTAGCCCAGTTTTGTCTGCAAAGTATTGTATCTTTTTCCATTTAGAGTAATTTTTAATAGTTGAAATATACCTGAGTGCATAATCCTTTCCTGTTAGTGGGACCTTGCTTCAAGTAAATATCCCATTGCTTTCTCATTAGAGGGCAAAAAGTGATTTGTAATCCAGCTCTGTGGTATAGATAGCTGTAATTAAAAAATTCTTTCAAGTCTTTGTTCTGTTGCTTGTAACACAATGTAATTTGAGGAAAATAAGATATGTGTAAATTATTATAACCCTGCTTTTGAAAAGTTTATGTAGCTTGTTTTAGTCATGATTTTCTAGTTCTCTTTTGACACTGATAAGACTGATTGGTACACATAATTTTTCAAGTAAAGAGACTGCAATTAATTTACCCCAGGCAAGGTGAAATGGTTTCAGTACATTAGGTTATTTGGCTATTTATGTCCTTGGGTTTTATTATGTCAAACATACTGAAGTCCCATAAACTGAGACTCCAAGAACTCATTCACCTGCAGTCTGCTCTCGAGCTTTCCATATACAAAAAAGAATTTCGTTCTTTGGAGCCTTATGAAAATCTTGTCTTAAATTCTCTGTGATTTGCTTTAAATTTTATTTTCCATTACAAGTAGATAAAATACATGTCAGGAAGTCCAAACTCAATTCAAATTTATTTGTTTCCCCACTTCCTCCAAAGGAACCTCCTTTGGGATCTTGTTTACTCTTTATTTCTGCTCTTTAGTGCAAGGGCACTGCTTGTGTTTAATGTCCTACTGGAAGGTAAAATGAATGTATTCAAGTTACATTAACAGCATTCTCTTTCCATTTGCAGTAGAAGAAAATTAAAATTAAAGTTGACTTGCTGGCTGCTAAAGAAAGCAAGGGAGGGAATTGCTGATTATCAAACATGAAAACCTGTGGTAAAAACATAGAATTTCAACATGTAGTGACATTTTGATAAATCTTAATCATGTTGACCACTGCCAAAACAATTCTAAAATTAAAGTGGAAATTAATACAAATGACGGGGAAAATAATAATGAGATGTAGATTGTGTTAGACACAACTGAAAACCCAGTTAATATTAGTATATTAATTTCTGTTTATACAGGTTAGAAGTGTGTTAGTCTACCTCATTCACTGTAAGGGAGGAGTGATGGGATGGCAAAGATCAGTGGGCACTGTGGCTTTTGGAATGAACATGGAGATGGAGATGAATCCTCATCCTACAGGAATAACAGGCAGAGATGCTCCACTGTGGCCTGAATATCAAACTTGTCACTTTTGCATGTTGGGAAACTGGAATGCCCAGTAGGCAGAAATAATGAAAGAACTCCTAAATTGGACTTCATCAGTCTTGGTTTTGCTCAGCTTTAAATGCTGAGGACCTGCTTTTCAAAACTCTGTGATGCACGTGTCTCTTGTCAAGACCTCAATATTTACAGCTGGCAGGCACCAACTAATTTGTTTGCATACATGACCTGCATGATTCAGTGTTGAATTTTTTTTTGTTTGGTTTGGGTTGGGGTTTTTTGTTTTCTTTTGTTCTGGTTTGTTTTGTTTTGATAGTAAAGCACAGGACACAACCAAGCCAATAATTAGTCAAAAAATTTAACTGAGCTTTGACACAAAATATTGTTAAGTCATGCAAACTTGAGTGCAGGTTTAACCAGCAGAAACAACACAAAAACCTAGAGCCATCACTGTCTGTGGCTAGGTAGGAGGTCTAGAGAAGAGGATCTTTGCAGAGAATCCTCTTCTAGAGAAGAGGATCATTTCACTGAATTGCTGATGCCAGGGTCCAGTTTTGAGTGAGTTGGAATTTCTCTGCTGACTTTTGTAAACATTATTTTTTGAGAAATTCTATTTTGTATCTGGATGAGTGAAAACTTAATAACTTGCGTTGAAATCTGAGGATGAATCTTAGTGTTTCCCTGGAAGGAAAAACTGCAGATCCTCCCTCACTTTTTGTCCCTTTTGTTGTTATCATCTTTAGAAAGATACCTGATATTCTAAGACACCTGTGGTTGAAGCTGTAAATTCACACCCACTAGAAAGTTGAGGAAGAGCTCTCGTGGCCTTGTCATTTGCTTGAGAAGGCTCCACTGAGGTTTTTATGAGCTGACAAATTATTGGAAAACATGTGACTAGAAAGTACTGAGGAATGAATTTGTATTCCTTTGTAATATAAGTATTAACAATTTGAAAAAATCCAGACTATCCAAGCACAACCATAGATAATGTGTTTTTCAGACAGTGGAGTGACACAATGCAAAGCTTTCCCAGTAGCTGGTTTCTGCTGGCATTTATTCTTGTTGTGTTTTGCTGGCTTTGGAAGTTGTGTAATAGCATAGGTTTTCTCTAGTTGTGCAAATATTTGTAAAGGCTTCTTGCTTAAATACTAACAATAGAAACTAAACTACCTGACTTTATGGATGGAGGAGCACTGCAACATCATCACTTCCATCAGAGGTGTAGGTGGAGCAATCAGGAAACCATTTGGCAGCACTGTGCAGTTAAAGTTGGAGTCAGCTTTGGCTGGCACCAGCACACATCAGATGCCTTATCTTTCTGACTTGCTCCATATATGTCAATCAAGTTAGAACAATGTTTAAATCACTGTGTTAAATTAACTAGCAAAGTGTGTTTTTGATTCAAAGGTCTAGTCAGCAAGCTCCACAGTCACAGAATGCTTTGTGTTGGAAGAAATCTTGAAGATCATCTAGTTTCAGTCTCCCTTCCATAAACAGGGACACCTTCCACTGGATCAGGTTGCTTAAAACTGTATCACACCTGGCTTTGAACATTGCCAGGGAAGGTGAAAACACAACTTCTATGGATTGTTCCAGTACCTGACCACCCTCACAAGAAAGGTTTTATTCAAATACGTAATCTGAATTTACCCACTTTTTTTAAAGCCATTTCTGCCTATCCTATCACAATATGCCCTGGAGCTGTAAACAGCATCTCTTTAACAGCAATTTTTTCACCAAGATCTTTAACCATTTTCCAGTGCAGGTTACTACTAAATGATTGAAAATCTAAAAAATGCAGGTCTAGTGTTTGTTCTATAGCTAAGTATAGAATGGCTTGTCTAGTTTTTCATATTCATAGAACAGCTCATTCCTGTAGTACATTGAAGTCTCAAATGTATTTTGTAAAAAGGAATATTAGATAATTTTCCTTAGGTTTGATTTTTGATGTTGCTGCACTTTTGTAGGTATTTATATGTAATTAAAATGAATGAAAAATGCCACTTCTACCGCTACTTTTATATCTTATTCACATTAGTTTCTCACTTGTGAAATTCTCTGTGTAAAAGAGACCACTGTTGTCTCACAACTCTTAACTTGTGTTCACACACTCATCCTAACCTTGATTTTCACTGAGCCCTTTACTCTAAATCTTTTTTATATTCTAGTTGGGTACACAAGCTGTGTTCTGTTATTTAAAATTATTCATGTTCTTGTATGAACAGCACAAATATTTAGGAATACACTAAAAGTGCGTTTTCCCTGGATAGTCATGCATGTCAGTTTGAAATAAGTTTTTTATAGAACTGTGATAAAATACATAGATTTGCAGAATGCTCAGGCTGAATAGAGATGTGTTTTAAACTTGACTAGAAACAATACTGGGAAACCTAAGTCTCAGTCTTCACATGTAGCTGTACTGTGCTGTCTTTCACATCTTTGTCATTTTAGTCAGCTTCTGTCCCTTCTAATATTTATAAAGCATGATTTCTGATAGAAGCCAGATCCATATACCAGTTGAGGGGATAGTTTTGTAGGAATCTCTAACATGGAAAAATGTGCTTTATTCCCGTGAAGAAAAAATGAGTGTTTCTACAGAGCAGAAGGTCAGTTAGGTATAGCAATCTCAATTTTAACCTGGTAAGTCGAGTTCTGGGATGAATGACTGCTCTGAAAAGCTACTGTCAAAATGCAGTTTTTTTCTTTGCTGCTGTACTTCTCTCACTGTGTCTTCAAGAGTCAAGGGTCAAGGTTTCTGGTTGAAATTATGACAGTAATCTGAACAACTCTGATTCCTTCCTGTTGGTTCCTGGAAATGTTACATGTTCCAGGCACAGTAAAGGAATTATGATAACAGAAGATTACTGATATGTGGATGGCTTGTTGTGTACCTTTTACATGGTACATTTATTCCTTTTCTTTCTGACACCTATTGTCATTCCCTGACACCTGTTGGTGATATAAGGTATGTTACACTTAGTGTGGTAAGAATCTGAATTTGGTGGGTATATTTCTTAGTTTTTTTTTAAAAAAAGCTATATACTAATGGGTTTATTTTTCTGTTCCTTTTAATGGAAATCCTTGAAAAAAAAAACAAACAACAGTTTGCAACTTAAAGAGCTGCTTTCCTGACTTAATATCTTTGTGAAACAGTTCATAGTGTTTATTTTTGCATTGAACTTTTACTGCTTCAGGCTGCTAGTGGAAAATTATAAAAAATTTCTAAATTAAGCCTTCCTGATATAAACTAGGAATGTGTTTGGATATTTACTTGGCCCATTCAATCCTTGAATTTTGTAAAATTTTGATGTACAACACATGAGATCAAGAGTTCACTTGGGTGTGTGTGTATGCCAATTATTAAGGTAAATGAAAAGGAAAAGCATATTTTTCCCCTTCCTCTGCATATACCAGCTCTTAACATCAATGCTGTTCTATGAAATAAAAACATCAAAAATAATGTAATTTGTTTTCCATGAGGAGTACCTCACTCTAGAAGTGATCAGCAGTTAGGAAATATGAAAAGTGTCACATCCATTTCTTTCCCTAGTCTTACTTTGCCTCTCCCCTATTCAGATTGGTTTCATGTTTGCCTGATTTTAACAACAAAACTTGCCAGTCAAGGAAAGTGCATATTTTAAAAACTTTTGTCTGTGGTGATTGGCAAGTTGCAATATTCGTAATTTCCCCAGCCCTTCATACCACAGTGACCACTGTCATTATTTTTTTTTTTTGTCAGTGAATGCAACAATCCTTTTGTATAACCTATCCCAAATATAAATTAAAAATAAGCTCAAAATAATTATGTGACTTTTTAAAGCATAACTTTTTGGTTGTGGCTACTCTTCATGTCCAGGGCGAAGGGATAGAGAAGGCTAGAAACAATTTAATATTCACATCCAATCTTGGCTTTCACATACAGGGCTTTGTTAATGTTGAATTTGCTTTCTTGCTGAAAAGAGGAAAAAAAGCCTTCTTGTCACCAGAGATTAAATACTGAATGACATCATTAGGACTCAACAAAATCTGGGATCCTATGAAGCACTCCTCTGCTTTTCTGTCTTCTTTGTCCCTTTTCCTCTTCTTCTTTTGTTTTCCTTTTATAAATGGGAACAGTGATGTTCAAAGCCATTACGTTGCTGGTGAACCATTAAGTCACCATCAGCCTTGTTTGAACAAGTGTATTTCACATAGATACACAATCCAACACCAGCCACTGTCTCCTAAGACTGGATCCTGTTTGCTGAGCTGCATTGCATATGCTGCTTTCATTAAAAAAGTGTCTTTAAAGGCTTAGAAAAATAACTGGTTTACAAAAAGTGTGGAGAAAAGTGACAGAATTTGAGGGCTTCTAGGGGGAGAACTGAACACATCTTGCTGTCATTTTATTTACAGAATTTTCCTTGTACTATAGGGTAGCATACAGGTGAAGATTTATTTTTGGGATCAGTCATCTCAGCTGAACCAAGTAGGAGCTCTTATAGTATTGGGGTTAAAGGCCTTTTCAGATCTGGTGCCTTGAATAGTCAGGAATGTGATGGCAGAAAACATTCCTCTGAAACTTCTCATTTATTTCTCTTCTCCTGTCAAATACCCTATACCAACAGAGGGCATGGTGCCAATTCCAAGTTACCTCATTAAACTGGATATAATTACAACAGTGAAGGAGTGGATTATGAATTATTTGCCACCAGAATAAAGTGATACAGATAATTAGGAGGGATTAACTCCATCATAAGGTTCTTAAAGCTTGCATTTCCAGTGAAGCAAATTCTAGGTATATGGTGATGGTTTCATGACAAATTTTACCCCACTGTAGTAAATGTGATCTGATATTAAGTATTTAGTGGCCAGTATTACATCAGATAAGGAGCCTGCCACTGGCCTGATTCAGACATCACTTGGGTGGCCAAGAATACAGAGAGGATTATCTAGTAATGATATGCTGGATTGGGCTCAAACTGTGCTCCTGACAGCTGCTGTGTCTGATCAGCTTTCCAAAAATATGGTCTGACTCAGCTGGTAAAGTCTTTCACAGAGTTTTGTTTCACACTAAGTGATTTGCATCATCTTTTAACTAAAATGTAAACAACCCAATGCTTTACTATCACCCATGTAGCTCATACACTGCCTTCAAATATTCCTCCTCTTTAGCTGTTTGAAGCTTTGTTTACTTACTCTACAAAATGATTAGTGGTGTTGTTTGGTGACCTCATGTAATTTAGTTGGTACAATTTCGACCTCTCCTGATGTCAGAAGGGCATTCTGTGGCATATGGTCAGCATGCTTGGTGGGCTCTGATAGTCATTTACTTCCTTGTAATGCAAAGGCCTCTTTAGTCTGACACTTGTGCTGCTGTCAAAAGCAGTGAGGGTCAGCAGTTGTGGTGACAATCTGGTTTTGACAAGCTTAATGGCCCCAGTGAAGAAAAGTCTGCAGCCTGGATAGCAACTGCAGAGTAATTGGGTAGCTCAGCCAAACAAGAAACATGTTCAAATCCCAGCTCGTCTCTGGCAGGCCAATTACACCATGCAACAAAGGAGGTGGAAGGTTGCCATTAGCTTCTACAGTGATACAAAAGCATCAGTGGGCTGTGTTTCAATCAAGTCAGTTTGCTTTGCTGGGATATCAGGAACTGAGGGAAACAGCAGCCTTTCAAACAGTGTTTATTTCAAAACCAAAGACAAATTGTCATCAGAGCTGGTAAACTTTTCTGGACAATAGTGTCTTGCAATGTTTCAGGTAAGTATATGTATGTTGATTTAGCTAGATGCAAAAGACTTATTCAGGCTTTCCCCCAGTTTTCAGACTTTAGGACAAAGCAACCAAAATGAAGAAATTAAGTAATGTAACTAACAAAGTAAGAGCTGGCATGCAGCTAATGTTTGATCTAAACATATATTTTTCTAAAGACAGTGCAGCCACTATAGGGACATAGCTTCAACATCAGCATCTCACAATGTGTGTTGCTTTGTAATTACATGTAATTATATGCTGTTAATAAGCATCAAAAGTCACTGCCAGCAGAGCTGGCAAAGGTTATCAGATCTGCAGCCTTCTTACAAGTCAACACTACTGCAGGAAGCAAAAGAATCTGTATTGCCATTTTACCAGCAATATTATCATCAGCAACATTCTTCTTCACTGCTGGGCTCTAGTTCGCCCTGTGAGTAACAATGCTGCAAATAAATAAATTAAACCCTCACTTTTCTTGCCAATGGTCAGTTTCCTAGGGGATGCACAAATTGCTGGTGCAGTACACCTTCTTTGCGTTATCTCCAAGGTCTGAAACTCAGTTGATCTTCAAAGATAAACCATTCCAGTTTCAATGCTTTATTAGCCTGTAGGATAGAAAGGGAAGAACACAATAAGATACCACAGGTGTTTTTCACAGTTCTCCTGGTATGACTGGGGACAGTAAATGCTCAGTCCAGCATGATCCATCCTGAGCCTGCCCATTCACTTCAGCTCCTTGATTCTTCCAGATCTCTAAAATCATGTCAGTTTTCCCCTCATTCTTCATTCTCTCCTTCCCACTCCTCTTGTGTGTTTGTTTCCTGAAAATAACCCGGCCTCTTTATCTGTGAAGTTATTAACTACAAACCCCTATCAGATTTATCAATCCACTTAACATATTTGAAATATAGATAGAAGATTTGCTTACCCTGCCTTTGGACATCTGTCTAGCAAAATGGTAACCTCTTCCATAGCAGTGTAAACATAAAGTTATTTTGAAACAGAAACTCCAAAGAGGTGAAGTGCAATAAAGCTTTTCTGCTGTGTTTTTTAACTGATTTTCTGGCATACATCAATATGCACTTTTAGCATTGCACTTGATTGGGAAATGAGCATAATCCAGGCTCAGAGTTAGTCTTCTCTTTCCATTAACTAATGTAAGCTTCATCTGCTATTCATTCTCAAGTAGTCCTTGTGTTGTGGACTTACCTGTATTTTTATTACCTGGCTTTGTATTAATGGTATAAACAAAATAGAAAATAAGGTTTGTATTGTCAGTTAAGAAAAACCATACACAATGACTTGGTCCAACAGGGCAAAAATAGCTCAATATCTATTGTAGCTTCTCTGAAACATCCTTTCACAGTGGGAAAAGATTATTTCAAAGACTACTGAATGCTGTAATGATTCACAGAGAATGAGGTAAACGCTAAGTTACCAT
The DNA here is from genome assembly GCA_013400215.1 of Cisticola juncidis. NCBI lineage: Eukaryota > Metazoa > Chordata > Aves > Passeriformes > Cisticolidae > Cisticola > Cisticola juncidis. Next base: position 79,346 of record VXBR01003956.1, on the reverse strand, counting down.
GGGGAAATACATGTTAAGAAGAATGTAATATCCACCAAAAAGAGGAGGGAAAAACCCCTTAAATCCACAAGGATAGTTATTTACTGAGTCATCCTTTTTTTTTTTTTTTGATGAAATTCGGAGCTTTTTTATCCTTGCTCTCAGAAAATGGCACAGCTCATCCCCTGTGCATCTGAATCTGCAGGTATTAGGGGATTTTGTTTTCTTGGCTGTGCTCACAAGCAATAAAAATTAGGCACAGTCACTAACCTGCTATTATCTAAAACATCTTCTGGGTATTCCACAGCCAGCTTTGGTGTCAGATATACCACTGAAATAAATAAAGTCTAGTAGCTCACCCATTGAACATTTCACTTGAGAAAGGGCCTATGTACTTGTAGTAATTATGTCAATCTTATTTTTCTTCCTGCCCCTATTTTGTGTATCTCATTCTTCTGCTTGGCCCTGAATGTTTTAGACTGGATTCTCTCATCCTAGCTTTGGCCTAACTGCCAAAATGTTTCACTTCTGTAAAGTCTGTAAACCTTTTGAGGCTTCTCTTGAAAATTATCTGTTTCCTGATAGATCAAAATCATACATGATAGAACAAAGTCGTTACATGACAGGAAGAAAACTATTACATTTATCAAGGCTTATGGTTATTCCACTGACACCCTACATTTATTACTGAATTCCTGCATTCACTCTTTCTTGCCCTTCTTCACTAATGATCACCTAAGGTTTGTTATAGCTGAAACCTCAGTGGCATGGTGAGAACCACTTCTGTGTAAGATGTGTGAGAGACTCGTCTTCTCATGCAATGAGGGGAAGAAATGCATTCCTGTATGCAGTGGATATAGGAATGCATTTCTTTTGCTATAGAGCAGAGAACCTGATTTAATCCTGAATTACATAGGAATTTTTTTTTTCTGAGTCACTGCCATGCTGCTTTTCTCAGGAGCCTCAGGAAAAGGAAAAGTTTAACACAGATCTCAAATATGCCTGATGTGAAGTATCAGCATGCTTTTATTACTAGTTGGAGGATCTTCGGTTTTTAAAGGTTGGTTTTGTGATCTGATGTACAAATTATTTACCTTTATTAGAAAGATGGAAAATAAAAATAATATTTTATATGTTTTTATTAGCTTATTCCTCCACTTTTCCTGCATTAATTTTTTCATTGTTGAGCAGCCTTTTTGGCTCACCCAAGGGAACTGTTTTGCATTTATCCCTCACAGTCCCTCCACCACAGGCCCTTTGTCACAAAGATTTTGTTTGCATAAGGCAGCATTTCAGCAGGCAGGACCAAAATCCCCTATTACACAAGTGACTTAAATGAGTACAGGGATCCACAAAGGTTTTGCATTACCTTATCTTCTGTTTTTGGAAACTTGAGCTTTTTTGTATCTTCTGTGTGGCAGAAGAAATAATGGCCCTGTGGTGAGTCAGAAAATACTGGCATTGGCATCTTCCTGAGCCAGAAGCCTTTGGCTGCCCAGCTCTTTAGAAAAAAAACATATTGTGCCTTAACCACAGTTTTACAAGCAGCAGGTTTTGTGCCAGGAGCTCTGCAGAGCACAGCCCAGCTCCAAGCCTTGCCTGGCTATTTAGACCATGCTCTGTGTGCTCAGCCTGTCCCTGGTACCCAGACACATCTGTTCATTTAGATATGGCCCTGCCTCCTCCCAAACCGAGGTCTAAAACAAATGTTTCTGCTCCTGGAATCTGCATGGCATTGTTATCTCAGTCTGATGCAGTCTTGCACATGGCCAGCCTGTAATAAGCTCCCTGAAGATGTACTAGCCCTGAGGGCTGACCTGCAACTTCCCAGAGTGGCTTGATAACAGCCAGACAGCTTCTCTGGACATGCTTTGTAAAAGGGTTTAATGATGACAAAAATAACCAACATTATCAAACAAGAGAAATACAAGTCAAACTCAGTGCAGAAACCTGGCTAAGACAGTCCATAAAAGCAACTGAGCCCCTCTGTGCAGATTTTTAAGTGCTTGATGGTCCAGGTGGGCTTTTTGGCACCTTACCCAATGGAATTGGAACAGGTTTTGAGGTGCAGGTCCTGGAGACCAACCAGTATCTCTGCTTGGCACCTGGATAATTACTGGGAAAAGAACTGGGAAGTTTCTGGGTCCTTTACCTTATTAGAGCAGCAAGGGGTGACTTAAATCTTTCCTTGTATGGAAATACCCACCAAGGTGGGGTTGCATTGCTACATCAGTTCTTAGCCTCACTGGAGGCAGTCTGAGTGAGGTGACTGTCCTTTGTCCTGACAGTTCTTTTTGGCCTGTTTTTACTGTCATGGACCTCATCAAAAATCTTTCTCAATTTGACAAGGCACGAGCAGGCAAGGCAAGAGGATTTGCTATCCTAGAAGGAAGATGGTGTCTATTTCTGCTTTTAGCATTCCTTTTGACATCCATCTTTTTCATCAAATTATCTTTGAGTTTTAAATTCAAAGCATAATATTTAGATTGTAGTAAATGCTTCTGCAAAGAAACACTAAACTGTAAGCAACACTTCCACCTTGTCCAACCCTTAACCTCTTTCATTGGTTTTCTTATCCCTGACTCACACCCACCAGTCAGATCTGTTGGTTATTTTGAAAATTGCTTTGCTTATGAAGCCACACCACACTGAAGAACTGCATTTCCAGTACATGAAGTCTTGTCACCATCTTCTCACAGTTGTGGGTTTTTTGCTTCACATCCACATGGCCTTCTGTCTTGGTCCTTTGAATCTGAAGTGCTTGCTCACCAGGCAGGTTTCTGTAAGCACTCCTAGCTCTCTTTTTAAGGCACAGGCTTATAAAATGTGGGAGTATTGTCTGAGTTGTCATGAATTTTGAGATTTAGTTGCAGATAGTCAAAAGCATATCTTCTGCTGAACAAATTCAATGAAGCAAAAAAGCTTCTTTCTGCCTTTATTCTTATACACTTCCCAGCAGGGCAGAAGATTAAAGAATGCATACTCCAGATTCGAAAAGAATTTCTAATTTATGTTCTTTCTCCATAAAATTCAGGGCTTAATCCTTTCTTTAAAGCTTTATTTCTTTCCTTCTTGCCTTTTTTTTTTCATTTTTAACTAATTGAACAAACAGGTCCTAATTGAAAGCTGAGACAGTGTTAAGCAGTCAAGAACAGGAAACAGTTACTAGGCTTAAAAGTGCATTTTGGATCTTGCTCGAAAATTTTATGTGGTTTACTTGTGGGGCTAGAAATAAATCTCCTTGTCTGTTTGCTATTGTGATGGACTCCCACTGATTAAAATTCAAGCCCTTTTGCCTTGTTTTGCACAACTGTTCTTTTCTGTGAGTGGTCTGTGTTTTGCCCTGAAAAGACAGCTGTGTAAGTAGCTGTGCTCAGAAGAGGAGAAAGTGAGGATTTTAGATGTTGAATTTTATTACTGATTTCCCCTTTAAGAGGGGACAGAGAGGGAAGAAGAGGCAAGGCTACACTGGTAAATAGCTCCCTCTAATCTTTTGTTTGCTTAGTTTAAATTACCTATTCCAAACCAGAGTGCAGAGGCAAGTTCTTGATATGATTTTTAGACTAAATTAGCAGAATCCTGCCATTAATGCCCTAAAAGGTGCTGCACAGCAGTTCAGCCTGCAACATTATGAGTTGAGGCATTATAATTATCTTGGTTTATGACCTAAGGATTAAGAAACTACTTGTAATTCTGCATTCCTTGCATATTCAAAATTCTCACTGACTTCAGTGAAAGTGGGGTGTATTTAAGTACTGCAGAATTAGGACCTGGTTATTAAGACAGAACTGTTTGAGTATGGGCTGGCAGTAATGCAGCCATGCTAAGGTTGCTTAAGAATTCACTTTTCCCCCATTTTAATTTGCTTAAGTTTTTCCTGAGTAGTTGATTGTGAGGAGTTTTCTGGTCCAGATATTTTTTAGTAGCCATAGATACTAATCTGGACACTTTTCAATGAAGTACCAATTAATCTGATATTAAAGTAATTGAGTTGTTTTAAGAAAAGTTCTGGAATTCAGAAAATACACATTTAAATATGAATTTTCTTTACTTTCTAATTATTTAACTTTGGGGTTTGTGGGGTGGCTTTTAGGTATTACAGAACATATTTTGATGAAAAATGCTTCAGATTGTTTAAGTGAGTGTGTTACAACTGCAACCCCAAATTATCCCTTTCAAATATCGGAAAATGTTAAATATTCACTGATGTGTATAACCTTGAAAGTAACTTCTGTATGATTTACTTGCATCCAGATAGTTGAAGTCATCACAAGGTAATATACCTGTTTGCTTCTTATGTACAGTTATCAGGATTACAATTCTCATGAATATCAGTGAGATGGCATTACCATGGTAGAGAGTATTATGGAATAGAGGTAGAAAAAATCAACCTCTGTGCATCATTTCTGTTTTCCATAAGGATGGAAACTTGAAGTTAGTTAGAGGATAGCCAAGTAATTCTTACAGCTATGTATAGAAGTTTTCTCCATAGCTATAAAGATGCACGTTATATTTTAAGGAAAAAAATACTAAAAAGCAGTGCAAGAAATAAAATTTTTAAATAATACCTATAAAGTTTTGGTCTCCAGGGCACATTTGTTATAAATCACAGTTACTGGCAGAGGTTCTGCCAGAATGTAACTGAACTGAGTGGACCATAAATACACCATGGATTGAATAGCTTGAACTTACTAATTCCATAAGAAACATTCTAGAAGCACTATCTCTCAATGGAAAAGAGTAAAATAAATTTTGACATACGAAATTTGCAAAAAACTCTGTCCCCCGATGAGGTTGTTGTTGCTTAATGGGGAATGTCAGACTTTTTGGTTCTTGAAACAAAAAGTGTGCTTCCTTTGTATCCCTATGACAGAGCATGCTTTGAAAAAAATGCTTCTCAAACCATTACATTCTGGCACAGTTTAATCCTGTTATTTTCATGATAAAAAAATACTTATATGTGTAAAAATTATGTTTATGTTAGAGGTTACATAGGATTGAGCCAGTTTGGCAGAAGGAAATATTGCAGCAGATACATAAATGCTGTATTAAAATTAGGAGAATTGCCTTTTTAGTATATTGTTTGGTGCATTTTTTTTGAGAGAAACTTGAATTTCTAAATAAGTCCAGGCCAAGCAAATTTCCTTCTATTAATGATGCCTCTTCTTGTATACATTGTGCTTTTTTCTCAGGCATTTCAAGCTAAACACTGCTTAATGTAGACAACTAACCCATTAAATTATGCCTTATGCTTTTGCTTTAATAAGACCACTTTAACCAGGCCCTTGAAGTTATATCAGTGTTAGTTTGTCAAAATTGGAACCAGTCAAGTTTGGGGTTTTTTCAGGATAACAAAAATACATCATTTCTTGAGACATGGAGTTAGCATTTGTAGAGATGCTCTGCTGTATCTTGGCTGTTTTCTACTGTATCTTTGTCATGTTTCCATTTGAGTGCAAGTGCTGCACTCAGGAACTATCAGATGGATCTCTTACTGCCCATTTTGCTCTTGACAATGATCTAATGGCTTTTTAAATTATATAAAAAAACCCCAACACTAAGACAGTTAAGGTTTAACTTTTTAAATAATGGGTTTTACCATAGGACCATGTGCCAGATAGCAGCTGGCCTTGTGTACATTTGCTGGGAATAAAAAGAAACTCATATCCAGATTTGTAAGACTCCATGCTGAAAGTTTTACAGTGTCAAATATGAGCTGTGCACCGTAAGTGAGAGTTTACTGAGAAACTGTCTTAGTGCTTTCCTGTCTGTAATATCCTTGTATCTGTGAAAAATGGCAATTGGGTGTAAATATTTTCAAATAACTGCAAGAAGAAATACTTTGTTAGTGTTTGTAGAACAGCAGGCATGTTTGTTTCAGGTTTTCAGTCCCAGTTTGCATGTTTTTTAAATAGGACAGAATGGAATGGAATACTCTTATTTCTATGATAGATATTTGTACAGTGTTGCTATTTATAGAAAACAGAATGAAACATGAATGATAAACTTTCCCTGGAGTATGGTGAGGAAGAATCCTTAAAACAGTTTCTTTCCTATTTCAACTTCCTGGTTTCAAAGCTTTCCTAGTTATTGTACCATATTTTATACCATATATATCATTTTTCCCCTAGTGTAATAGAGATAGGATTTAAGTCCTTTTTGAAATTCACAAAGAGCAAAATTAAAAACAACAGAATCTTCCCTGTGAGAATATGATTTACGCTACCTCATCTCCATATTTGAAAGCCTGTGATCTCAATTTATAGTGTATCTCTGGTATGAAATCCTGTAGGGAACAGACCTACAGAAGTGAGATGTAGTTACATGTTTCCATTTTCTGGAAACATGGTATTCCTGCTTTCTTTTTAAAAAAAAAAATCTGAAAGAAAATAACTGGTTTGTTACTTGACAAAAGGTTATTTAATTCTTGCATATCTACATGCAAGAAGGAAAAAGTTCATTTGACTTCTCTGGGGCTTAATGATGATAGAGGCTGCCTTAGCAGTGAACAGCTTTTAGTAGAGAAAGCTACATGATTACAGATGATAGCTTCAGTTACTTGAGACTCATAGAAAGCCTTTCAGGGAAGCCAAAGAAGAAGAGAAAGAAAGGAGTAAAACCAGAAAAAAAAAAGTAAGCACAGTCATCTAAAAGGAGGCAAAGAAAGAATTCCCAAAATGTTCATTTTTCCTCTAATAGTTTCCGTACCATATGGTTTTTGAATCAGTAGCAGCTGATGTATTCAGTAATAGTTCCTTTTGAAGGGATTTGTCAAAATATTTACCTTCTCTACAGCAACAGAAATAGCTTCTGAGGCTGAAATGGCCATGCTTAGTAAGACTGATGAAAACAAGAGATATTACCATGGTGAATGAATCTCCTGACACCATTATTTCAGTGATAAATAACATTCATTGCGCTGTGTTTAATTTCAACTGAGATATTTGTGTCCTTAAGCATGGTGTTACCTAGAAAATAAGGCTACATTGTGTCACAGATCTCTAGAACATGAAAAGTATGAAGGTCCCTGGAGATCTGATATGAAAAGGAAAAAAAAGAACATGCTACATTTATCAAAACATGGGAATAAAAAAGTAATCTGTAAAGACAAGTCTTCACAATGTCTTCACAATGAAATTGTGTGGTAGGCAGGGACAGCTACTTACTCACCTCTCCTTCTTGTATGGCAAGAAGAAATGCCATCCTTTGTCCACTGTCCTAACAGAACTGACATCAGAATACTGATCTCCCTGGAAAAGAGATTAAAAGTAAATTTTATGGAGACTCTCAAGTAATCTGTCTATATATAGAAATGGTGAAGTGTGTACAGTGTGTTGAAAAAAGTGAGAATTGTTCAAAGGGAATGCAAGAAACTCTCCTTCATGTGCATCTGTCTGCAAAAGCAGCCTGGTTCAGTTTCCCATGTGAGCCAATGTGTGGATTTTTAATCTCTATTGATATATCCTCTTTTCCATTGGTTTCATTGCCTGTATAGCAGCATGTGTCTATTCTTAAATAAAAATACCCAAAGAGATGGATGTCCTGGAAAACTGGAGTCAGATCAGGGTATAGTCTATTAATCTTGTTCAATCCCTACACACACACAAAAAATCATTATTTAATGCTAGTGCTAATTAATAGTGCTGCTTAGTTAAACGCTCTTAAAATATGAGCCTTATAGCTGTATGCACTGACTGGTCCCATAAGTCTTACATCGGACTAATAATATGAACTTTATTCTGCATCTGGTGAATATAATAAGCCTTTTAAGTTAAGGTAGGAAGTACAATGAAGCTAAGTAACAATTTACTTCAGGTTTTGTCACAGTCTGTAATTATCTGTTGTTTGCATTTATATTTAGTCATGCTGGGGGGTAAAATTTTAAGGAATCTAGCAGAAAAACATGAAGTGAGGATAGTGCAGTGAAATGAACCTTCTATTTTTTTAAGAGGAATGAAAAAGAGATAATTTATCTCTGGACCAAATTGTTATTGAAAGATGGAGTAAAGAAATATCTGCCATAATCTGTGTAACACATATAAACATAATCTGTCATTGTTTACTGGAGCAATAAATTTTAAGACATTGTACAATTTAATAAGCCTAACTATAAAGGCAAAGGTAAATGTCAGCCTTTGCACAGTTTTGGGGAAAATATATGACTTTATATAAGCTAGTGCATTCACCAAAGCATTTGAAAATGTGTTCTGTTCAAATAGGCACTAAGGTGAAGTGCTGCTCTGAATGCTGCATTTTCCCCCATTTAAACACTTCAGGGGTTAAAAGCACAGCACTTACTTTGCACTAGATGAACCTGGGCCTTTAAATCTCAGCTGTAACTGCAGCCTGCTTGTCAGTGAGCATCTGATGTCAGCAGTTTGAATGATGTCTGACACTAATTATGTGTCATTCACAAGATTGCCAGGCTGCAGAGTCTGGGAATATAAAAAGCTACTTAAAAGGTTTTTATGTGAGGTCTTACTCTCATTTTTTTTGAAAAAAACATCTTTTGCAGAGCAGCATCCTGCTAATACTGTTGAGGAAGGAAAATGGTTAAAAGACTATTAATTAATGCTTGAAAATACATTGTTCTTGTTTGATACAGGGAACAGCTTTTACATCTGTTGGTGTGATAAATACAAAGCTGTGGAGTGACACCTTGTCCTTGTCATACCTTGGTGCTGACACAGAAGAACTTACCTGGTCAGCATTTCAAAGCATTCAAAATTAATTGACAGATGGACATTGTTAAATAATGAATGTGCCCTTTAGCTGTAGTGAACTTTAGAACATGCTGCATGGCTATTGAATAATTCAAACATTTGTTTTGGGACCTTGTGTATATGCTACTCTAGATTTATTTTTTCCTAAATAGTTTTTAAGAACACCATTTCTTCCATTTGCACATACATGTTCATGTATGACAGCATTTCCTAAAATGTAGGAATGCTTTATATTTTTATTAAGATATCTCCCTTCAAAGTTTACAATTTAAAACTTTTATCTGTCATGCTTATGGTCAGTTTATGAATATTAGGAAGCAAATCAAGCAACTTGTCAAGCCAATCTCAGACAGTAATTTGCTGTTGTAACTGGGCACGGATCAATATATTACATGAGTCAAAACAGTGTTCTGGCGTGGGTGTCCCTCTCTTCTTCCAAGTAACAAGTGTTAGGATGAAAGAAAATAACTTCCAAGTTGTGCCAGGGAAGGATTAGATAGGATATTAGCAAAAAATACTTCACTGAAAAAGTTGCCAAGCACTGGAAGAGACTGCTCAGGTAAGTGGCAGAGTCACCATCCCTGGAGATATTAAGAAGACCTGTATATGTGGTGCTTGGTTTAGTGGTGGACTTGGCAGTGCTGGGCTGATGGCTGGACTTGATCTGAAGAGTCTTTTCCAACCTAAAAAATTCAGTAGTTCTATGATTTTAAGTTTTTTGTAATAAATTTCATTAGGAGGGCACATACTAGATGAAGAGTGCTTCTCTTGTTCCCAGAATAGTGGTCCTAAGCAGTTAAACTAAGTTGGTATTTTTAACAGGGACTTTATTAATAATAATTCTTAAGTTAGTAGAGCTACAGACATTGAGAATATCCCATTGGCAGAGAAGATCTCATTGATTTTGCTGGATTATTGCATTATGAAAAGATACATAGTAAATCAGCTAAATGCAAAGAAATGTAAGCAGAAATGAAGGCATATAGCATATATCTTATAATATAGCTAATAATATAAGAAATTATGCCTAGAAAAAGGACTGAGTTGGAATTTAACACTACCAACTGTAAGCAAAACGCTCTGTAAAGTTCTGTGACTTAAAGGCTGGGATGATCCTGGAACAAGTGAAGAATGGAGTTTGATTCATTTTACCTCAATACCTGACATTTATAAGTCTACCACTGATATGTTGATCATGTAATTTGTATCCCAGGTGAATGCAGAAGTACTCAGAAGGGAACCAAATAATAATGTGTGAGAAGTTTTTAGAGCATTTATCTATGTGGTCTTGTGCAATCAGTCATAGATTAATGTGTGTGTGCCATGCATTGACTGGCAAAAAAAAATGAAAAAAAAAAAAAAAAGAAATAGAGCTAGGTCTGATTTGAACTGTATATCTGTGAAACTGCTTTTTTTCTTACCTGTGTGGATGCAATGGGGAAAGTCCAGTCCCAAGTTAGGATGCCATGTGTCCTTGGACCATTCTGGCATCCATTGTGCTTAATGAAGAAGTGCCATGGAAGGTGGAGATGTTGATTATTTTCTTTTGGTTTATAATGAAAAGTATTTTTCCCAGGGTGAAGTTTCTTATATTGTCGGTTTTTTAAAATCAGTGAGGGATTTCTCCCCTTATAATGATAGACAGGCTAATGTTTAGCAAATCAGATTTTAAAAGGAAAACCACTCCTCTCCCAGATGAGGAATGTGTAATGAAATGTATTAATTATAATATCCCATAGATGTTTCCTTACACATGGCAGTGGAAAAGGGACATGCATATCCTTCACACTTTAAAAAATAAAAGATGATCCTTTGCCATATACAGTGATGTTAAAAATATTTGTGGATCACTGTATAACTTGTTCAGATGAAAAAAAGATACTGAAAGTCCAAACTTGAGGACAGCAACCTTATGTTGTATACTGAATTGAACATTTCTGTAAAATCAAATACTGTTCAGATGTCATTATTTCAAATAATACTTTAATTTCATTGGGGGGGGTTGGAATCAATTCTGAAGTAGGTCTGAGAAAGCATTGTATATATTGAGAAAGCAAATACTTTTGATATGTATAAATTTTTTCAGAGAAGGTTAAATTGCTTGATTAAAAAATACATAGAATCAAAGGTTACTTTTTACATTGCTTTGAATGTTAATGCAGCAGAAAAATGACAAAAGAAAATACACTGCCTAGGTGCTGAAGCAAAACCAATTCAGGTAGTGAATATATTCAATACCAGATAATATTAGATACTGGATTAAGAAGAAGCTAAGCTGGCTGTTTGTTTGACTTTTATAAGGACTACATACATTTCAGTGAATGGATCAGAGCTCAGACAGATGGCTGCCAGAACAAGTTACTCAATCCTTGCTACACAAGTGATCAATTGAGATAATCAGAACAGCTCCTTTCACAGAGAAAAATGACTAATTTCTGAGTCACTTGGCCACTGACTATCTGCTACTGATACTGAAGTATTCACAGAGGTATTACCATGCTTTTCTATAGTTCAAGAGTCTTAAAATATTAGTGAATTCCAGTCAGGGCTCAGAAATGTGTGGTGCATCCAGCATGTTGCAAAGATTATTTTACATAACCTATGAAATTATATTTTGGTTTTACAGGAGGGTTGCCTGGTATGCTCATCTCTGTGTAAACAAGGGTGAACTGTGTACTCATGAGAACACAAATGTTTTAAAGGCATAAGACTGTTTTTTCTTTCTGTTTATTTCTCTGCAAATATATTGTTTCTTACTTTTTATAACTGTCCTTATAAAGGAGATAGTAAACATGAATGTATTTTAAAAATAACTTTAGGAAGTACAGAGAGGAAATTTTCTTTATGAGCTGCTTAATGGGTTTAATATGGATGCAGCAGTAAAAATACAAGCTCAGTAACTGATTTCTGTATTGCAATTTAGGAAAATATTGCACAATTAATTTCATATTTGCAAAAAATCTGGTTTACTCAGGCTATGTCTAGAACTTTTAAACAGATCCAGAATGTTAAGGGAATGCCATGTGTTTAATGACTACAACAGTTAATATCTTAGAAAACTATGAGGTTCATTTCAAATACATCTATCAACTACCTGATATTTTTCCCCTGTAAGTGATCCTGTCTTGTCTGTGATACTTCCACTGAAATCTGTTTATTAGGATAAAGAGTATGTTCTGTGTGGTTGAAAATAGTATCTTTTCATTCCTGTTATCTTAAGTATCAAAGATTCCCAAAGCTTTAAGAAATTTAATTTATAGAAGAAGCATTCATTAACTGTTGAGTAAAGATGGTCTTTTTAATAATACAAGCTTGTAGACTGTTTTGCTAGAATGACCTTTTCAGCAATACACAATTATATATTGCCTTGTGAATATGCCAGACAGTAATTTAAGGCTGTGGATGGAAGAGACAACTGTCTTTTCTTCCCATTTATACTCAGCAATGCAGAAGTCTTCAGAAATAATAATTCTTAAATTTCTATGTTAAGATTCCCCAGTTCTGCTTACTTAAATATTTTTCCCAATTTAAAATTAATGGTAATTTTACAGCCATATAAACAATCATTTACATGTTTAAGTTCGTTTGCATACCTGAAAATTCAGAGTTTAATAACCTGCAAAATAAACAAAACAGAGTCATGCTTCTACAGCTTGTTCATTGGTCTGAGTTTTACCCTATAAAATTAATGACTTGAGATACTACAATTATTCTTATGTACAGCATAGTTACAGTCATTAGAATGTATGGTTATTCTTTCATGATCTTTTTACAAAATAATCACATGCCTGTATAAGATAGGCTAATCAGCAGAATTCTTACTAATTTTAACAGAAGTGCTCTTGAATTATTTTGCTTTTTGAAGGCTTAAAACTGAAAGAGTACATTTATATTAGATATTTGGGAGAGGTTCATTACTGTGAGGGTGGTGAGAGACTGGCACAGGTTGCCCAGAGGAGTTGTCTCATCCCTGGAAATGTTCAAGCCAAGGCTGGATGGAGCATGCAACAACCTGTTCTAGCAGGTGCTGGGGGTTGGAAATAAATTATCTTTAAAATCCCTTCCAACCCAAACCATTCTGTAATTGTATCACTTTTGTGGTTAATTTCTTATATCAGTTTTTTAATGCCCATGTTTTTTGCCATCTCTACTCCTTACTTTTTCCTAGAAAAAGGCAATATTAAGATATATTGGTGCATTTATTTTTTTAATTTATCATGTAATGTTTTCTAAAAATATATCCTTAAGAGTAAAAAATAGGTTTACACTTGCAACAATGCTTTGTATGCATACTATAGCTCCATAAACATAAAGGCAACACTATTTATACAAGCATAAATTAATATTCAGTGATTAAAACTGGATAATCTAGAAAACTAGTTTGTTTTGTATAAAGGGATGGAATATAAATATGGATGGAACGGAAGGGATGGAATATAAATAAAAGCTACAATAAAATAAAATATAAAATATTATAAATATAAAATATAAAGGCTATAAGTATAAACAAAGTAATGAGTTGAGATATTTTCTGAAGTGCATGTATAGGAAAGTTAAATTGCAATTATGCTGTAACAGGAATGGTTCATCCTCTATATTAAGCCTTATTTTCTTAAGGTCAATTGTAATATTGCTGGTTCATAGGTAATGTGCTTTATACTTTATTCTTTGAAATTCTATTCTTTTTTGCAGTAATCCAAAAGATGTGCTTAAAATTAAGTGATAGAAATTTTATACAATTTTTTTTCTTTTTTTGAGGATGTTACAGATTTGTAAGAAAGGCATGCTAATTATGACCAGAATTATGTCATCTTTCCTACTTGTGCTTTTGCAAACATACATGCACTGCACAATATATTATAAAATTCAGTTGTGTCATTCTGACTCCAGTGAAAAATGGCCTGTTTATTTTTCATGGGAATAAAACTAATAGGAAATGAAATTATGGGAATTCTGGTGTTGGCTTTAGAATGTTTGATATCTCTGCTACAGAATTACTCTTTTTGCAAGCATGCAAGAGCCACAAACTAGAAGTTTGTTATGCATCAGAAACTTTAGATGTTACATGGTGGGATGTGCAGTGACTGAAACTAATGAGATTAATTGATCCTGACTGATAGAACTTTAGAAAGCCTATACTTCTGATATTTATAAATATCTAGGTCTAATTGAAATGAAGTATATATAAAAATGCTGGTGTCAAATATAATGGATCTTTTTGTTTCCCCTAGGCTACAGTATACTATGAGAGCATGACAGACGAAAAACTTGTTTTCTGTTCATATAAACATAGATTTCTTCACAGATGCAGTGCTTGATTAGGTTTAGAAGTACTGTGCTGCATGATTATTGATTCTCCATAGGACTTGCATCCTATTTTGACAGGCTTACAGTAGTTTTAGTACTTCATACATTTACTCATGGCAGAAAGGTAAAAATGTATTTCAGAAATCATTTCACTTTTTGCATCAGCATTAGCAAGAGAGAGGAGACTGAAATTTCCCTGCATGTCCTTGCTGTTGCTCTGTGGGTACTGAGAGGTGCCTCTGCTAGGCTCAGTTGCTAATACCCAAAAAAGCCTGGAGCTGAGACTGGGATAGTTAGCAGAGGTCTTGAAACTTCACTTTTTCTGACCATTTTGCTCTGTGTGCTCCAGGGAGGAGAATAAGCTGGTGCTGCCCTCTCACCTGGTTGGTCCTTTTGGGTCTCAGTGTGCCATCTGCAGAATGTGGGACAGACTTCCCTAATTCAGCCACGTGCAGGGAGGACAGGGGCATTTTTAAAGTCTAAATGGTTCAAACCCTGCAGCAACACCCACACTGAGAAGCCAGGCCCTGCAGAGCTACCCAGCCATGGCAGGAGGTCTCTGTGTGCCCTCCTACCCTTCTGTTCAGTTTGCTGCTGCACTTTGCTGTGCGTGCCTTCCTTCCCAAATAATTCCTTTCTCTTTTCTAGTTTGAGGGTTGCAAGAAAGCCTTTTCCAGGCTGGAGAATCTCAAGATCCACCTGAGGAGCCACACGGGTGAGAAGCCGTACCTTTGCCAGCACCCTGGCTGCCAGAAAGCGTTCAGCAACTCCAGCGACCGCGCCAAGCACCAGAGGACACACCTGGACACTGTAAGGACACAGAGGGCCCCTGTCAGCCCCCTGGGCGTGGGACTGATGGAATCCTGTGTGGGGGCAGGTGGGATAAACCCCACAAAGGTCTGTCACCTTTGAGGGGACAGCCCTCACAGAAAAATGACCTAAAACAGTTTCGCGAGACGGCTCTTTTAAGTGTGTTGTGTCAGGCAAAGGTTTTAATAAAAGATAAAATAACAAATAATACAGAAACAAAACAAAAAGCTGAGCACAGATATCAGAGAAGCCTCTGATTCCTTACTAAGACACCTTAAAAAGCACAGAGCACTTCTGAGCTTTTTCTTAAGTATAGGATGATTAAGGAAGGATGGTTTGGCTTACTGCCAATAGGAGCAGCCATGGGTTTTGAGAAACATTTCTAAAGCTCAACTTAGTGCCCTTGCTTGGCACCTGGCTAATTATTGGGAAAAGAATCGAAGTTTCTGGAGCCTTCACCTTATTAGAACAGCAAGGGGTGATCCTTAAACCCTTCCTCATATGGAAACACCCACCAAGGTGGGGGTGCATTGCTGCTTTAGATCATCTGCTCCTTTCCTCCAGCTTGGTGACAGCAGGCAGCCCCTAACCTTAGAGACAGGAGGGTGATGAGGCTGGGCTGATGAGGCTCTGGAAGCAGCTTCAAAAGTGACCCAGTAATCTGGAAGATGGAGCCAGGCTGGTTGATAAAAAGACCACAGTTCCCTGGTCTTGCTGCGGTGGAGGCAGTAGCTTTCTCCCACTTAGTTGATCTTTAAGGAAACTGAAGCCATCTGCAATATAAAGTGCTTTTCATTGGTAAAAAGTTCTGGAACATGCACCAGAAAGCCAGGAGAGGCAGTATAATTTTGTAAATTTAAGAATTTTCATGCCAACAGATTGTCCCTTGTAAATTTGAGATGCATTTAAAAACCTCTGTTTCAGAAAAAAAGCTCGTGTTTTCTCAGTTTCCAAAGGGCAGAAGTCCAGAAATACTGGACTTGAAAACAATTAAAACAATACCATTTGAATTAAATGGCTGTTAAAAAAATAAATTATCCATATTGAATAGTCAATACAATTACTGGCAAGTTAATAATTTGTACAAGGCGTTTCCAGAAATTCTTTGTGAAGTGGATAAATTGCTGAATAGCTACTTTCAGGGAACAGTTGAACCTAATGTTCATTTATTACTTAGTATTGTGAACCTACAAGTCTTCAGGGAAGACAGACAGATTAGAGCAGACAGGATGAGATATTTATATGAGTTAGATTTATTGGGCATTTTTTAAGAAAACTAAAAATATATTACAGGATATTTTACAGGTATTTTTCTAAAATGAAGTATTACTAGAAAGTGTGAACTGAACGAGTTGGTCAGTACTTCATATTAAAGTGCCTTTTTTTTTTTATGTAATACTTTTGAAACTTCAGTATTCAATGCTTGGTTGGATTTTTGCTTACCTTCTTTGTAAAATAGTAAACTAACACTTTTTCTTGTTCTCTGTTTCTTCTATAATCCTAAACAGTCTTTCTGGGCCTTTACTGCAGTTTCCTTACCTGATTCACTAACGACTAATTTCTGATTAAGACAAAGATTGCTCTGAGGGTGGAAGAATTGTAAGTATATCTAGCAATATTCATGGTATTGCTAAGAAAAAAAGGTAATAATGAAATGTGCTGTAATGAAAGCTTTCCTTTTGTTTGTCTTCCTTTAAAGCTTTACTTCATCCTTTCCTTTTCTAATAAATTGCCAAGCATTCTGCTTGCAAATAATGTACAATGTTTTTGTTCTGTGGTCATGTGATTTGCAGCATCCCAAGGCTCAAAAAGGATTCTCTGGAGTTAAAATAACCTGTGATATAACAGCAGCTTTATCCTTTTTCTTTTTAGAAACCTTATGCATGTGAGATTCCAGGATGTACTAAGCGATACACAGATCCAAGTTCCCTGAGAAAACATGTGAAAGCCCATTCTTCCAAAGATCAACAAGTCAGGAAAAAGGTAATTTTTCTGCTGTCTTGACCAGTGTAAAGTTTATATGAAGAAATCAGTGTTATAATATTAGTTGTTTCAATGCATTTTCAAGTATTTGGGTTGATTTCAGGCTTCGAATTAGAAAAAAGAACAAATTACAGATAAATGTGGTTTGTATGTAGATAATTTCATGTTTGATTTAATGAGGCTGCCTGATCTAATGTTTTGTGATTTCTGATGTGATGGTTAATCAGTAAACGAACACAACAAGGCAAATAAAAATAATTTTTCAAACAGAAAATGCTTGCTTTCAAATTCTGCCATTTGGTAAATACACAGTATTCCAAAACAATGACCAGTCTCAGATGGAAGGATAGATTTTGAGGGCAGGAGGTGGGACTAAACTCTAAATTGTATTTCCATTTTCCAGATACTTCCAATAACACCAAGATATTTCCCAATGCTGATTCTCAGTGGATGTCAAGTCCATGAGTCATCAACTTTTTATATGTATAAGTGCATCTCTAAAGAGCTGAGTTGTGACCTAAGGGATTTTTTTTTGAGCATTTTTCATCATAGCTCCTAGTAATCCCTAGCACAATGGTTACAAGGTACAATACAGATATTACTGGACCTTTGTGAAGTTATAATTACTAACTAACATTATGCTTTGGTAGCTGAAATATTTCCTGACAGTAATAATAATGGAAAACAAGAACAAACATCTTAATGAAGAATTAAGTTTATTTATGAATTTAATTAAAGGTGAAAATTGGCTTAATGCCAAAAAGGTAATTACAAAAATGTGAATTCATCAAAAATGACCATAAAAATTCCAAGGTGATAAAGGCACAGTGGACTAATACTTCAAACCCTAGGGATCTTTTCTGCTGAAAAGAATGAAACCTTTGCTGTCACACCCCGTTAGTCATGGATTTCTTTTAATATATTGTGCCTGACTGGTTTTAATCCTCCCTTTAACCTCCCCCTGCATACCAAGTGGCATTATTGTGGCATTTTAAATTGCTGGCTCTCCAAGACTGTACCTGCAAATGTGTCTTTGATGTGGCACAGACTTAAATAGCAGGATGAAGTGTATTCACAAGAGTGGAATCTTATGTGCTGTGCTGATGTTTGCCTTGAGTCTTCACCCTGGATTCTGTGGATGTTTCTTGAAAGATTTGACTCTTTCCTTGGCTCTCTGAGATGGGATTATGCAATGGGATGTAGGTAAATTTCCATCTCTCATTTATTTTGAGGAACTTCTCTTGATGTGTGTCCATGATTGACTGTATAAAACAGAATTCATTTTCTGCAAATCTGTAATGCAGACACTGTTCCCCTTCCCTTCCCAACCCCTAGTTATCCACTAAATACATTTAACTGGGAATCTTGCCAGGTGATGACATGAAATCCTATATACCAAAAAGATCCCAGCAAAAATGCATTTAACAAATGTAATTTAATGGATAGTACAATAAAATTTCATTTACTCTTCAAAGGAGAGCAGAGCCATGAGAGAGGAAAGACAGTCATGCCTGCTTTAATCACCTTTGTGTAATTTGAAAAACTCTTCATAAAAATGGAGGCAAACATATTCACACATATCATTCAAATATCTAGGAGCAGAAGCTGAAAATATTTAGTAAAACATTTTAGGTATAATCTCTATGCATCATATAATATTCAGTCTGTAATTTTAAAATATTTTGGTGGGGTAAAAAGCAGTATTTACTATCATATTTTTAAAAGGAAAATTTGCTGACTGTGACAGGATTTCATCTTTCCTTTGGGAAGAATAGATGAGATTTCTTCTAAGCCAGGAAGTCAGTGAAAAAAAACTAGAGAGTTCCCAAAATGAGAGATTAAAGTGATGCTGAGAGGAATGTTAATGTACAACATGCCCCTCAACTACAATTACTTTTGAAATGTATTCTCTTTTTAATCTTGTTCTCAATTCAGCTTTAAAAGGACAATTTACAAGATTTTTTTTTGTAAGTTGGCTAGACAGGTAAGCCTATTTTCAGTTGGCTACACTTTTTTGATTTCAGTAAAGCACAAATGTCTTTCATCTGTGAACTGATGGTACTGCATTTAAAATCCAGAATCCATAGCTCTTTTAGTTTGTAAGTTAGATAATGAAAATTATCTAACTTACATTGAAGATAATGAAAATGAAATTATGAAACATTGTGATACCACAATGTTAGTTAGCCAGATAGAAACTTCTAACATGGTTTGGAGTATTAGAGAGCAGGTGTTCTTTACTGCAGTGTGCTGGGTGAAGGATCCTGTCTCCAATCAAATGCCTGAGTGTTGGGTAAACAGAGTGTTTATCACACAAACACTCTACATATCATAGAGTGATAATATATTCATTAGCTATCCCCCTTACTGGATGTGTATCTTTCACTTTGTTTTACATAGTCTCACCCTTATCAAAAGTCCTTATAGGTGCCTTGGGGGTCTGCCTTCAATGCCCCATGTCCTTTTTAAGTGCCTGTTCCTCAACCCATCCTTTTCAGAGAGCATAGTATCAAATTTGTTAATTACTTCTGCATTGTCAGCTTGCAGAGCTGAGTTGGCATCCTGCTTGTGTTTTGCATGGGTTCTGTTTGCCTAAGTTACATCCTTTATCTATTTCTCCAAGGCTGTGCTGTTCTGTTCTGCTGTCCTTGATAAGAGTAAAATGTTCTGTTCTGCTCATACCATTCTACTCATTGTCATGTCCATATTGTATCATTAACAAAATCCAGATCCTGTGCCATTAGAAGGCATAACCACAGGATGGGTCAGGTTGGAAAGGATCACAGTGGTCATCTGCTCCAATCTCCCTGCTCTGAGTAATCCCAGAGCACATTGCACCAGATGGTGTGAGAAAGTTCTTGAATATCCCAATCCCCAGAGAGCTTCTCTGGGCAAACTGTTCCAGTGCTCAGTCACACTCACAGTGAAGTGGTTCTTCCTCGTGTTCAGGTGGAATTTCCTGTCTATCACTCTCTGCCTGTTGCTTCTTGTCCAATTGCCTGGCACCTCTGAGAAAAGTGTCTGCCACCCTCCCTTCAGAGATTTACAGGCATTGATGAGGTCCCATCTCAGTCATCTCTTCTCAAGGTGAACAGGCCCAGCTCCCTCAGCCTCCTTTGTAAGAGATCCAGTGATTTGAAGCCTGTGTAGAAAGTCAATACCACCATTATGCTCTTCATGAAGATCCATTTGCTGTGTAAAATAGCACTCAGCCTTGTACAAGTATGAGATCATAGTCTTTTCCATTCAAAGTAATTTGAATTACCATTAAAAGTAATTTGCTACTTCAGTAGCAGTCATGCTGAAGAAATCTGTATTTGTACATCTAAAGAAAATACTTGATTTGCTTTCAAATACTGCAGTGCATTTCCCGTAAGAATGGAATGGAATGGATTCTCCACGGCTTTGTAGATATTGACATGAATATCTGCAATGTCCATTACCTTTCCTAAATGTTTTCTCTTTTTAAAAGTGCATTTTAAAACAGATAAGAGATTAATTAAAAAAGGACAGAAGATTGTTCTGATTTTGTGCAGCTGTTTGGCAACAACAAGATCAGTAACATTGACCTTACTATCTGGACAATGCAGTGGCTGTGCTTTTAAATAGTTTTAATTTTATCCATACCAATGAATAACTGTTGTCATATGTAGTAGTACTTTAGGCCTATGTGTCCTGCCGAAAAGCCTAAAACTGGCAAAGATTTAAAAGATTTTTTCTATTTAATTAAAATAAAGTGAAATAATTAAAGATACAACTACTTAGCTCCATCTTTGTGAAAAAAAGGAAGAGATAATTTAAACAGTTGGCATAAACAAGACCAGCTGAAGGGAATGCAGAAGTCTTAGTCTGGACTTTGAATTAAAGGATAATTTACATCAGATAATTTCCTTGTTCAGCTTACCACCCTTTGGTTCCTTGGCAGTTCTAATAGTGACCACATCATGTCTTTGGTCTTTTTGCTTAAATTATTTATGGTCCAATATATCATTTAGACAAGTTTTGAGGTATTGAATGCTTACGTGACAACTGTTTCTGTAAACCTGTACCATCTTAGATCATTCAAATGGTGCCTGGAGGAACCCATACAAGGATTCAGCTGACCAGAGAGCTTAACCTGTCAGCAGATGCATCAGTGATACTCCTAGGTCACTACTTAGTCTTATCCTAACACAGGAATTACATTTAGTTTAGTAAATTCCCTTCCCAAGCAGCAGCTCCGACTATTCTCCTCCAAAGCCAAAAGAGAGAGAAAAAGCAGCTGACCCAGCCTGGTCCATTTTTCCAGCCCAATTCCTGAGGCATCTCTGCTCCTCTGAGAGAAACTCCCAGATATGAGAAGTGCAGCCAGATGCCCTCCTCCCCTGAGCTTGGCCACTTGTTTTCTTTTCTTAAGCACCCAGTTGTTAGTTTTTCCCACCAACTTTTGGGGGAAACCTAACCCCCAACAATTATCTAGACGTGATGGAGATTTCTAAAAATTGGAGTTTATATGGTAAATACAACAAATCACTAAGGAATGGAGGAAGTAGTGAGACTGAAGATAAGGGGTATGTGCACAGCTTCTAGATTTATTTCCTTCTGTCTGATAATCTTTCACACAGATTGGTCAGTTGTAAAATGATGTCTGAATGATGGATGTCACTTTTGGGAAGTTAGCAGAACATCCCAATCACGATGGATGCTTCCATTATTTGTTCCTGTGGTAATTGACTGGAAGGATGTTTTTTCAGGTGTTCTTTTGCTATGCAGGAATAAAGCACAGGTAGCAATCAGAATTTCTCTAATCCTGCTTATTTATGCCTGATTTCTTCCACATTGCATTTATTGCTCTTCCAAGACTGATTAGCTAGCAATGGTAGGAAGTTTTCAGAATACTATTCCTAATTACAGTAAGAATGGTGATGGATAGACTGCACTGCTGAGATGATGCAGGCAGTATGAGTGACCTCAACCATGTCCACTCCTAATTTAGACTGTAGCAGAGCAGACAGTCCACACTAGGTGTGGAGCACATTGAAAACAAGGGGATAAGGATATAAATCATCTGGCCAAAGCAATTACTGGCATTCTCTTGCCACGTGGCCTCTGCTGAGTTTGATGAGGGTTCCCATCTGAACTGAGGGGGCTTTACAGAAGCCACCTTGCTTATAAAGGTCCTACAGGTATTTCTCTTATATCAGCAAAAAGGGAATATAATATCCACACCTTTAGAGGCAGATCTTAATAATTGAATTCTTCTGAAGCCTACTTATTTTATATTCCTTGTCCAAAAGTTCACCTCTTGTCTCTTAGAGGTCTGTGAGTATAATGTGTGTAGAATACTGAATAATTTGGCTTGGAAGAGGCCTTAAAGAAGATCCAATTTCAGTGCCCCTGCTGTGGGTAGGGACTCTTCCTTCTAGACCAGGTAGCTCAAAGCCCTGTCCATCCTGGCCTTGAACACTCCCAGAGATGGGATATCCACAGCTTCTCTGCTCAGCCTGTGCCAGTGCCTCACAACCCTCACAGTAATGAATTTCTTCCTAAATTTAAACCTACTCCCTTTCAGTCTTAAGCTAGACACCCTTCTGTACCAATGCAGTTCCTGAAAAGTTCCCTCTCCATCTTCCCTGTAGGCCTGCTGCAGATACTGGAAAATTCCTATGAGGTCTTCTCTCCTCCAGGCTGAACAACCCAAAATTCCTCAGCCTGTCTTTGTAGCAAGGTGCTCTGATGAAATTTGTGGCTCCAGTAGCTTCCCATCCTTCCTGTACATGGACCCCAGAGCTGATGCAGCCCCCACTGCAGGTGGGGTCTGAGCAGAGCAGAGCAGAGGGGCAGAATCCCCTCCCTGGCCCACGTTTGGCTCTCTGGGCTGTGACCACACAATGACAGCTCCTGTTGGGTTTTTTGTCAACCATCACTCCCAAGTCCTTTTCAACAGGGCTGCTCTCAAACCCTTCTCAGCCCAACCTGTAGAATGATCTATAAACCTGTCAACCTTACAATGAAAACAAGAAATGAGAGAAAACTCAATTGCTTAAAGACATGATGTTCTTCTATTGAACAATATTTCTCTGGAACTAAGACATACAGGTGTTTTCAAAAGATTAACATGGAAATTTCTGTTAAGTTTTGAGAGATTAACTGGCTTTCTATTATGTGGGGTATGTCAGCAAATATATTATTCCTTCAGCAAAATAATACAGACCTCTTGTCTCTTACAGAGCTGCATACTTCTTGATGGTTTATTTTTTAATTCCTTGACAGTACAGTAGAAACAAGCTTTTTATTGTGACTACATACTGATTTTTACCACACAACTGATGAATATACCAATTTGTTAAAAAATTCTAGAAAAAACAAAATTTTATACCAGCCTTTAGATTTCATGAATAACATGAGAAGAAAACAGTGTCTGGGGATTTTTTTTTAGCTAGTGTATTTTGTTAATTTCATGATGGATTTCCAGTTTTTTCTTTCCTTTCTATCTCAGCATTTGAACTAAGCTTTTTTTGCAACTCAAGAAACACAGTGCTTATTATGTTTCTTACATAAAAGAAAATTTTAAAAATTGTTCTAACTCAGAATGTTTAATTGATGAGGAATGAGGGAGCCAATGAGGGTTGGAGCATTACACCACTGCTGTTTCAGAAGGTCATTCAGGCACTAAGCTAATTACCAGTGACAGTCTCCATTATGTGACTGTATTAATCTGAAGGAACTACTCTGTGAACTCCTTCCTCACGGGGAGCAAATGTGAGATACCATGTGAGATAAGTGGCTTCTGTGTATTTCAGGTTTTTTGCTTGACCTTACTCAGACTCTTAGTTCAGATTTCACTGTTTAAACTGCACATGGAAGAGAATGGGTTGAAAGAGAAGCAAATCTATTTTCTTGCTTTGAGAGCAGTTGAAAATAAGGATATTTTCCCTCATTTGTTCTCTATGAAGTCCACTTAAAAGATGTCACCAATGCAAAAAGAAGTGCATGTGGGGCCATGGGGTCAGTGAGCAGTGTCCATGGCAACTAAGAAACTATTCTGCAGAAGAAAATGCAGTAAGGAGTAAGTGTCTTAATCCCCAACTTTAATCCCTTTACTTCCTGTCCTCAGAATAAAATATAAATCAGATACCATGGTGTTCAGCAATTTTTCATGAAAGGTGTGTTTGCAAGAAGGGATTACGAATGGGTAGCTGTGTTTAAGGAATTTAATTATGCAATTTGTTGGAAAACTTTTGAGACTAGGAATGACCATTTCTTTTGAATGTGGCCAGGGAGACACAGGAGAAGAGGCTCTGAAAGCAGTGCAGCACAGGCTGTGGCTGACTGTCCTGCCCCTACCAGTGTGCTGTGGTGGGATGCACAAGGGATTCCTCTCAAGGAAGATCCATTGTGGAAGCATGTGCTTTGCCAGCACTACATTTAAAGCTTTGTTCACCAGGGAGAAAGAAAATTTGAAATCCCTCCAGTGGTTTTCATGGTGTTCTGACAGCTGTGGTAGTTTTATAACCAGGAGATTGTTGGTTCATTTCACTTACTGGTTAACATTTGTTATTCCATATAGTGATTCTTTCCTGCACTTGATTTCTGTCCTAAGCTTATTCTCCTGTGAGTCCTGGCACTGTGACATGTTGAAAAGTGCATGAGAAAGAAAGAATAAGTGCTGTCACCCTCATTACATTTACACCCATGGCAGAAAAAAAAAAATCCAGATTGTCTCAAAATTCTGTAAACAGCCGTCAGTTCATGCTGATAGCATTTCATGTTCTTCAGGTCAGTTTTTGATATCAAACAGTATTCTTTTCTCTATTTATTTGTCTTCACTTCCCTGTCAAAGGACATGCATGAACATGGTCTTGATAGGAATTTTTCTTTTGGTGGCCTGGTACAGAGAGTACATGAGTGGATTTGTCAGTGCTGGGTGTACACTTGGACTTGGTGATCAGACTGGTATCCTTCAACATAAATGATTCTGTAATTCTGTGATTCTCATTAGGCTGTCACACTTCAGTCTGGGCTTTAAATGCCCTGTCCTGTTCATTATGCTCCTGAAGCAACACCAGGGTGTGAGCAAACAAGATTTCAGAGGGATAGGATGCATAGGAGGTTGCAGTTCAGCACCCTGACACCAACACAAATACCCTTCAAGTTTTTTTATAACTGTCCTCAACAAGTGTTCCTGTTGCAGGCTGAGACCTCCTCTGTGATTTCACAGTTGGATATGGGTGTGGCAGCTGCACTGGCAGGTTCTGATTTTGGAGTCCTCAGTCCTGCTCCTGCAGCTGTCATAAATTGATTTGCCTCACTTGCAGTGCCCATTTGAGGGGGGCCCATTTGTCTCCTCCCTGTGGTGCAGAGCTCTGCCCTTTTTCTGGCACAGCTGTCTGTGAGACTGCCCTGTAAGCTGAATTATGGCTTTTGCAACAAGGTGTAGCCCAGCCTGACACAGACACAAAAATGTCCTAGTAAATCAGAGGCTTGGAAAGTTAGCAGTGCCAGCCTGGCCAGCACTTCACATCATTGTCTTGCCTGATGAGGACAGTGGAACAGAAGAGCATTTTACTGTGATAAGGAGAATAAAACAGCACAGTCTTGTAGAAGTAGATGAAGGGTGCAGTTTAGGCAAACAGAAGCCACACAAAATATACCAGAAGTATGCCAGCTCAGCTCTGCTGATGAAGCAGAAGTTGTGCAAAAAAACTATATTGTACTTACACAAAAGTAGGGGTCAAGCCACATAAAAAGGATGTGGGACATTAAAAACCACCAAAGAAGACCCCAAAGAACCTATAGGGACTTCTGAAAAGGCATGTGGCTATGTAAAATAAAGTAATACCTGAACATCTAGTAAGTGTGGATAGATGAAGAATGTGTGATTAGTGTGCATGATAAACACTTTGTTTATGTGATGCTCTGGACATTCAGCTGTAGAAAGGATCCCTCAAGTGAGCAGAGCACAGCACTAAAGAATGACTTCTCTCTAATAGTCAAAACTGTGTTAGAAAAACAGAAAACTCACAGACAGAGAATGAAAATGTCCTGAGGAATCTTTGCAAAATTCTACTTTGCAAAAGTAGAATTTGTATGCCCTGAAGGCTAATGATTCTGACCTCCTGATAGAGGTAGAATTTTTCAGTTATAGTCCTAGACCCTCCTCATTATATTTTGAAGAGAGTGTTTTCATGTATGACCTGGTACACACATGTAAGTTCCAGTGCAAATAAATATAGAATCAAATATTTAAAATGAAGGCCAGTGTTATATAAAGGATGCTGCAGTTAAAGAAAAAAAAATTAAAAATTAAGTCTGAGAATTTATTTCTGTATACTAACAATTGCTGATATTATCTACAGATTACCATGGCAATTTTTGGTAATCTGTGATAGGGGAAAAAAGGATGTTTGAGCAAAATGAAGCACCTGGTGGATAAGTATATGTTTCTTATACACATTTTCCCTCTCATGAAGTAAAAACTTGCCAAACAGATGTATTTTCAGAAAGAGAAAGCAAATAATTCTGCAGTTATAAGTATTTTGTTTGTCAGGCTGCATTTACTTGGAAAAACTGATGTTTAGCAATATCATATAATAGCTGTACCTCCAAATCAGTCTGGCATGAACATGTAGGTTTTTCCCTGCTTTTTGAGTTCAACAGGTCAGCTGTTGGACTGATGTTCACACAAAAATCAGCTACAAGCCTCTTGGAACTGCCTGAATAAGAGGATGAAATAGAAAGGGTCATAGGTATAATTTATATAACATTTCAGATTTGATGCAACATGATGTGGAACAGGAAGAGAGGTAATATACGTGTGTGTGTATATTCAAACATCTGTTATGAGTGTTTTCTAGTTGTGTAGAGCAGTAATAACCAATTTTTAGCAAAACTGTGGCTCTTTCATTTATTTTAGAAAAAGGCCACTGCACTTACTCAAATTGTACCTCCCTTCTTTACAGTAAGATTCTCAGGGTTTTTTTTTTTAATTGAAGTTTTCTTTCAGATCTGTCCCAGCTGCAATTTTTCCCCTTAAAGTGGTCTTCTTGGTGGTCTGTACCATTTTAGTGATGATATAATCCAAAATATTCCTCAAATTAGAATAGTACCAATCAAAAGAAAACTGTTTTCTATATATAATAAAAGCAAAGTAATTTTCATGTTATCTATCTCAGTGCAACAGTGTTTTCCTCTTGTAGCATTGCTTTAAAATTAGAATTTCTTCTTGACCTGAAACTTGCCAAAATTACCTAGTTGTTTAGATTCCAGGTCCTTCTGATTTTTAAGGCAAGACACTGAAAAACATTTTTGATGTGTTTTCCTGATCTGTGCTAGAACATGAAGATGGAAACCATCCTTAAATTGAACTCAAAGGTTCAATCTAGTGAAACAATTTTTAGTGGACAATTTTAGTGGACAATTTTTATTGATTCTGTGTCACTGTCTATTGTCAGAAAGGTTTAGTGCTGTTCAAGAAAGTGCTGGACCTTGGAGCTGATCTTTGTGAGAAAAGGATGATCTGTATCTATCAAGAAAAACCATAATATGAGTAAATACAGTCCTACATCATTTCTTCACAGTGAACTTAGGATTTTCTGGTGGTAACATCTCTGTACTCTCAATGTCATGATACAAATAGGAGTAAAATAATTTTACTCTTACTGTACAGGTAAATATTAAACTCTGGGGACTCCTTCAGAAAAGCTAGTACAATGTGGCTCTGCATAGGCAGGTCTTAAATTAAAGACAATGAAAATGAATAAAAACTACTGACTTACTTGGTACTTGACATTAGTAAACTGAATACACAGACTGTGAATAGCAGAAATTTGTCCCTGTCTTTATATAAAAACAAAAACACACCTACAGAATTATTACAATTAGTATAAAACAATTTCTGTCAATGAAACATAGCAGTATTTAGGTTTGTTTTTGGGTTTTGTTTTGCTGGTTTTAGACATGGCAGACACAAACTGCATAAAATAAATAGACTACAATTAATGTCTCACTTATATATGTAAATACTTTACTAGGTGCACAATATGTGTGTGTATTGAGCACACATTTATGTAAGCAAGATTTAAAATGTGATGATTTGATGAGGTAACTGGCATGTTTGAATGAGTGAAGGAGTCTAGACTTTGCTGAAGAATTAATCCAGTTAATCTGAATATGTACAGGCAGTTACTGAACTGTTTTGTGTGGTTTAGGATTTCTCAAGCTATACTACTTCTTTTCTAACAAACTGTATTCATAAACACACGTATCATATGTTTTCCTTGATAGTGTCTGACTTCTCTTGTACAGGAGCAATGCTGGAGAAATTAGCCAGGTGTTACAAAAATGTGTAGGTGTCAGAAAAAACACACATTGGTGAGAGAAAAAATGAAAAAAGAAATCTTTTCTAGTAAGGAGATATTTTCTCTGGGATTATGTCATGCATCAAATCCACAGGCCTCTGCTTTTGACTCAAATATAATGTTATTGAAAACTGAGGAATAAGAATCTTACTCCATTCTAATTATTTCTGCATGTTTCACTTAATTTGGGTAATTACTTACTCATATGCAAAATGTACAAGAGTAGAATTTCTATCCATTGTTCTGAAAAGTGATAAACATTAGCTGATTGTCACAGAAATAAAGCAGTTGTAAACCATGACTGAAAAATTACTTGTTTAGAAAATGTGGAAAAAACTGCCACATTTTGATAATGGAAGTGTTTCTGTATTTCCAAATACCAAACCTCACAAGTCCTACCATAAAATTGAGCTATTACATTTAAAAAGCTATTATGTGGAACACATGTCAAACACAGGGGAGTTTTAAGTGAGCAGAGCAATTGGTTGTTAACTTGCACTTTAACATAAATTTAGTTTACATTACAGCACTCAGAAAATGGCTCAGCATAGCAGACTTGTATTGATTTCACCACTCAGTGAGGTAAATTTATAACTGTGCAGTTCTTAGATACAGACTGCCAAGTTTTCAGTCCCAGCATGATTTTACTGGTGCTCAGCTGACAGATCATGAGAAAAGCAAGATAATCATGGGGAAGTGAAGTATTTCAGTCTCAGAGCTGTGAGATTTGTGATTCATTTTGAAATCGAAGGAAATGTCAACTTCCTTTTGCACTTGGATGGAGACTCTACAGTCCAGGCTGGAAAAGGAATGCACTGTTGTTAAAAGAGAGCAAGAAATGGATGGCAGCAGTTACAGCTAGCCAATTATTATTTCTTCTTTATAGCTTTTTAAATTGAAGATAAAATTCTATGGTTGCAGTGAATCGTTTGTGGATTTTGCTTGGTTTTAAGATCATTTGTCTTTTCATTGTCTGTTCTGTGTTTCTTGACATACTGAAGAAGAATCATAGCCCTGATTTCCCTGCATTTCTCAAAATGCAAGACACTGCTTTCAGTTAAAAATTTTAATTACAAGTTTTCTGTGAAATATGTAAATAATTTGACTGAGATAGAGCAGGTTTTTACTGTCAATGACTTTACAGAAAGAACAAATACCTTGATCAACTGTATTTTAACCAGAATTGGTGTTCTTCCCTCTGTTTTGTTCCAAAAATGCCACAGTTTATACCTCCTTACAGAGAAAAGATCTGGAAAAATACTGGAAGGAGGATGAGCTTTAAATGGTGGAGGAAGGAGGACCAGTAGCCAAAGAAAGCATTGTTACTGCCTGAACAATCAAAAGAAAACAGTAATGGTGGGAAATGGAGTTTTCTATTTGTGCCTCGTTTGGGAAGCAGCTGTGATTTAATGGCTGGTTCTGCTGAAGGAAACTTATCCATTTCTGGTCCAGTTCCTCAAGCAGTAGGGTAGAGAAAGCTTCTCTGGTCCTTGCTCTCCTCATTCCAGTGGCACCACAGTAATTACTCTTAAAGAGCAAATTACAGGCAGACCTTGCAGCAGGGGACAATAAAATTATTCCCAGCATCTGTTGTCTGGGGAGAGTTTATATAGAAGTATTTTGCTAGTGGTAGTGTTTTTAGTGGCAATTTGAATTAGCAGTGTGCATCTGCTCTTGCACAAGTCAGTGGAATACTCACTTCCTGCTCAGAATATTTCATCCTATGTACATTAAATACACACCCTGTCATTCTAAAATTACACATTATATACATATATTACATATTGTGATACATGTATGTACATGTGTATATTTGTGTGTAAGTTTATTGCCCTTGTGATTGAATTTTAACCTGTGACTGTAAGTATTAATCAACAATAGCCAATGTATAAAATAAGAACTATCCTCAGAAATCTGCTCACAGCTGTCTCACAGTGTTTCTTTCTCTATTTTTGGTTTTCTGTTGATGATCCTAGGTTTTCTTCTTTTGTAACTTCTATAAACTCCTAAGTTTATAAAATTCTATAAGTTTTGAAAAGCCAGAAAACTTATGCCAGCTCATATTGACAGCATAGATGTGCTCTAAATATCAAAGGATTTGTGAATGCAAGATTACTGAACCGTGCACATTAGAAAAATCCATAAAATAGGTAGTTGCCTATTTTATTTTACAAGAATTACTTAATTGTTGTAACTAATGTGTAAATACTTAGCGCTCATTTTTTTCTTTTTTCTCACTGCTTTATCCGTGAGTGCCATCTGATATAGAAAATTGATCTGTTTATTTTAAAAAAATATTCATACAGCTTTACACAGGCAACTTTTGTGATTGTGTATTCTGTAGGATAGAATCCTGATTCTTTTATAGAAGAGAGATTTTTCACATTATGTTCGGTTTAGATTCCATAAAAATTTAAATACACATAAAGCTTATTAATAATGTAACTGTAAGGACTTGAATGAGGATATATTTGACACTTAATTTCACAAGCACTGAGTTTCATGAAAAAGCCATGTTACTAGTGATAGCAGCAAACCTTGCACAATTATTGGATAATAGCAGAGAATGATGTGCCAAGTGGAAGAAATGTTTGTACTTGTAACAGATTGTATAGATAATAAACGAAATAATTTCACAGGGTGTTTCTTCCTTTTTCTCCTTTTGTGCAATTGTAGAATAACAAATGTACCTCAAAAAAGTAGCATACCTTTGGGTTTAATAATGCCTGGCTAAGTTCTCAAGAGAAGGAATCTCCAGCATGCAGAGTGTGTGCACAGGTATCTCAGGCTATTTACTATCTCCAGGTACAGGATAAGGTAATTATGATGTGTAAGACCAACAATTCTCCACTCAGTTGCCATGGTTTTACAGCAGTGCACATTATCAAAAGTAATTTGAGTATTTATCAGCATTTTGTGGCACAAGGGTCATCTTGCAGCAAAAAAAAATGGGTCTTTTTGTGGTTGCATCCAGAATCATTTCCTCTAACTTTTCTTTCTTCATTTGCCTGGGGTGTTCAAGGCAAGGTTGGATGGGGCTCTGAACAGCCTGATCTAGAACAAGGCATCCTGCCTGTGGCAGAGCTGTTGGAACTTGATTCCTTCAAATAAAAAACATTCTGTGATTCATTTCTGAGTACAGTATGTGCAGAAATTTGTCTTGTTGTTCCTGTTCCTCCCCTTAAGAGTTTTCCAGAGGTGCTAGGCTATGTTCTAGTTAGCTGTTACCTGCTCACCCCCCATGGCACCAAACAAGAGAGGAGAAGCCTCAGTGGCCTCTGTGAGATTTGCTTTTTGGGAAAGTGCAGCACATCCAAGTGCACTAGGTCAGGGATCTCTCCATCCTGCTACATGGATGACATGGGAGGATATTTATGGGCATCTCAGCCACTGCAATAGCCCACATGCTTGTAAGCACAGACCTTCATTTTCCAGGGTTTTAAAGGAATACACGAGCCAAAATGGTATTAAGGAACAGGCAATTTTTTTGTTATATGTAACATTAACATCAGGCAGCAGATCAGGACAGGCAGCCTGCAGCAGCATCCATAACTTGCCCTAAACCTCAGGGTGCAGTTTGGCACTACAGCTGTATCACTCTTGTCAGGGTGCTGCAGCAGACTTTCTCCCTTTTCCTTATTTTAGTGTAGGGATTTTTTTAAATTGTGGGTTTTTACTGTATTTTATTGCAGCCTCACCCTGAGACTCTCCACCCAACCTCATCCAAAGGAAAACTCTTTTTATTAATCTGTGTATTAATTGTTTGTAGAGTAAATTTTCTGGTGATCAGCCAGATCAACAGGTACCAGGCAAGTGGCCATGCATGCAGCTGGGATTGCTGGCAGTGAGAGAGCACCCACAGTTCTGGTGTAATGTGAAACAAATGCAGTCTTAGTCTGTTTAAGAATGGGGTCTCAGGACAACTTTAGTCCCTATGAAGTGGTTCCATTTCCATCCTGACTTGTTTTACCTCTCCTAGCTGCTTGTTATGAGCACCTCTGCTCTTCTGGTCCTGTGGTGAGGCAGTTCAGGGCACTAAACCAGCACGAAAACATTTGTATTAATTACAGTACCCCTCTGCTGATTTTAGCAATGTCAGTCAGACATTTGATAAAGCTCCAGTGCCCATTAACTAGGCCACTCCTCTCCTTTGCAGTGTCTGACAAAAGAGCACAGTGAAGTCCTTCTGTCCAAGATCCCACCTGTACAAGTAGTCCTTGTCCTAATTTCAGTCTTGTTAAGAATCTGGAAGTGTTTTCCTCCTCAGATTCAAAAAGTGCCTGCTAGAATGAAAAGCTTATATTAATGAGGATTTAAAACAGAAGATTTCTGATTGTGCTCCATTTCTTCCTCTAATCTCAACATTTCCTCATTCTAATTTTTCACTGTCTTAAAGATTTTTGTGATTATTTCCTTTCTTTTGTGCATGCCCATTGTTTGTTATAATTTCTCCATTTTTATCTCTTGTTTTTCAGTTGAGACCAAGC
The DNA here is from genome assembly GCA_013400215.1 of Cisticola juncidis. Taxonomy (NCBI): domain Eukaryota; kingdom Metazoa; phylum Chordata; class Aves; order Passeriformes; family Cisticolidae; genus Cisticola; species Cisticola juncidis. Next base: position 46,718 of record VXBR01003956.1, on the reverse strand, counting down.
TCAGAGATTGGCCAGGACATCCTGAATGACTGCCTTGCAATCCAGACCCTCCAGCCAGCCCTGTCACCACATGATGCTGTAGATAATACCTTGGGACACTCCCCAGGGCCTGCTTGTGATATCTACCCAGGTATAGAATAGCAGATAAAAAACCTGTTGTGTAATTCCTCACTTAATATTAGGGATCATTTTGTGGAGTAGAATGGACTCTGAAATCCATATCTATCTCATAAGAAGGATAGAATATGAAAACTAATATTAAAAAGATAGATTTTGAACATGTTTTTATATGTTTTTTGGAGGGTAGCAGAACAAATCATAATATACCCATGAAAAGATCTAATGCAATATAGATGGATATTTTTTCCTCTATAGGCATTTGATTCTGCTACCAATTTACTTCTACCATTCCTTGTAGACATCTTGAATACATTAAGCTTCATTTAAAATCACAATATTTTTCCTGTGCCTTATTCATGGATCACATATCTGTTTGTCAATTGATCATTCCAATTAAGGAATTGAAATTCTGCATTATGAGTTCACATATTTTGACTATAAATAAACAATAAACACATTTACACTATGAATGTAGCAATCCTATTATATTGTTTCAGTTAAATATCTGAGATTTTACTGCTAAAATACCTTTGTCATACCTGCCTACATGTACTATTTTTGTTAACATTTCAAATAAGTCTGAAACAATTGGTGAGTTATGAGTGATAATAAACCTTAAAGCTCAAGAAGGCAATGGTCAGGATATTATTTTTTAATACAGTATTTTGATAATTGTGAGGGCATCTGTTTCTAGCTTTCAGGCAGAATGTATAACATCTTTTATCTCTGCAACTTTTAAGTGAGAACCAGATGTAGAAAGTTAATGAATTGGCTTTATTGATGTTATCTGTAGTGATGAAAATGACATTACATGAAGTGGTCACTTAAGTAAGTGGTTTTCTTTTACTGAGAGGCTTGTAAAGCTATCAATTCTATTTCATGCTTTTTTCAAGTCTTCTGTGAGTCACACAATAGTTGTTGATGATGTAGGTTTGTATGACAAAAATCAGGACATTTAAAGCTGTGATTGATTGCATTCCAGTTTATTAAGTAGTTGGTATTACTTGTGTGCTGTTAACTTTTAAATGCCTTAGTCTGCGTACAGACTGAGTGTGATATTTGCTACTTGAAAGAAAAGGGAAATTCCAGATTTTAAAAATGAGATTTTGGACAGAGAAACTCTGGGAGCAGGTAGTTGGTTATAGTTTATTTTACATTGTACACTGAGAGGGATTTGGATAGTCAGAAATGCTGAGATTTTTAAAAAAAAAAAGATGGTTTCACCAAGTGTTATCTGCAAAACTGAGAGATAATAGAGACTCAGCTTTTCCTTTTCATTTCAAGTTAGACGGAATGGAAGCAGGGATAGGACAGTGTGTCAGGTTTCAGAAATTGAGGATATTCTCACAGGAGATTGCCACAGCAGTTGAGCGCTCCTCCCTAGCTTCCAGACTGTTCTTAAATATCCAGCCCTGTCTGCTGGGTCAGTCCAAACACAGGCAGTGCCTTGAACAAGCTGGGTAAAGCTGTTGCCTCCAGCCAGACCTGCTTTGTTGCTTCATTTCTTCAATATTTTCCAGTATCTATGATCTGCCTGCAAAAACCTGAAAAGAGGGAGAAAGGCCATCAGTGCAGATGGTCCATGTGACAGACCAGCTTTGGAGACAGGCTTATTATCTTGAAAATGCAATTTTTTACTTCTTCTGTGCTCCATGATGGCTTCTTGAGTTTAATGTTCTCTGGAGACTTCAGATTTACAGATGAGCTGAGGATATAGGTGAAAGAGACAATAGGTTTTTCATTTGCTAGCTTTACCACTTACAGCTCAATACAGCACATATCCACATATTCCTGGCTACAAAATCCTGTAGGGAAGTGTGGATTTTGTAGGGGAAGTGAAAGAGGGGAGTAAATGCAAGTGGTGCTTCCAAGTGCAAAAAAAAAAAACATTTTCCTTCTGTGCAAAAGTAGATCAGTAAAGCAGTAGTAAATCAAGGACCTCATAAATACTCCTTAAAGACATAGAAGCTATATTTAGTAATTAAAAAAGTAACCTTGCAAATATATGTAACTAACTGAGCTACAGAATGAAACCTTCATATTGTCTTACTTCAGCTTAAGACATACTGTCTTACTCTCAGCCCTACTCCAAATTCGTGTTGTCAGTAATTAGAGGAGAGGTATTTCAGTGGCAGAAATTGTTTTTAAGAGTGCTGGTTTCATGGCAGTAAGTCCAAGATGCTCTTCAATTTGAGCATTTTTGGTAATTTGAAAATTCCTGCATTTCAATATTTTCCATGCAATTACGGGTTTCTGACTCCATTGAAAAATAACCTCTTTTTGGCCTTAGATTCTGTGGCACTTTAAATTGCTACTTCTTGGCTTTCTTTTTCTTAAAGAAACTTTATTCAGAATCATCTTTTTTTTCTTGCAACCACCTAACTTCTTGCTATGCATTGCAAGGATACATGTGAATTTAGCTTCTCACAGAGAATTATTTGCAGAAATATTCTCATGGAATAGAGGATGGCCAGTAGGTGTTACCTGGTACCTCATATTGCTTTATTACAAATCATAGTGGGAGCCCAGACACACTCCTGTGGCATGATAGGAGCATTTTACATACCCTGAGTAAAGAAATACATTTTTATAGCTTATACATATGTGTTTTATCCTTAAATACCTTACCTGGTCTTCCAATCCCTGTCGTAGTTAGCTTTTACTTTACACTGAATACTTTCTCTTCATCAGAAACAGAAAAATAAAGTAATACTGGGGAAAATAGGCAGAAGGTTGGCAGTGGCTGCCTGTGTTTGGCTGCCTAAGAAATAACCTTTTCCTAGAGACAGAACCACCATGTCTTAGGCTGTGCTGAGGGAGCCTGTGCTACCAGTCTGAATGGCTAGAAAATGTGCAAGCATGGCTCAAAAAATCCTTGCATGGAATGCTGAAAATGGCTGTGGTACAGAACAGCTGCACCAGGAAGAATAAAATCTTGTTACCTTGTGTTGAGGACCTGGTCATAACCCAGCCCTTCTAGTCCTGATCCTGCAGAGGTTAATTTTAAATGCAAAGATCACAGTGCTAAACTAAGCCATTGTATATTTTTACATGGTTTTATTAGTTTTTGTCATGGTAAAATGCAAGTTATCCTATTTTGCCGAGGAATAATTTGTCTCTTTTTATTTAGACAATCAGGGCTTCCCTTGCAGTGTCACAAATTGTTAAATATTCTGTTTTATTCTGTCAGAATATGTGCTTGGTTGTTTTTCAATATTTTCTTCTGTGCTGCATGTAAGAAAAAATACGAGTTTCAGAAGTTCATTCCTTTGGTTTTTTTTCCTTCTGCACTTGTCTTGATGCTACCCTGAGAGACAGACATGGTAAAAGTAACTCTTAGGTTTGCATGAACAAAGTGGAAAAAAACTTTTCCCCCTGTCTCAATAAGAAAATGTCCTCAGCCCTTTCTTTGTGAGTTACTCTGCTGTCTTAAGTGATGTGTTATCTTCCTCCTCTCCTCTTCTTTAAGGTTTGGGATATCTTCTACTGTCAGATGTGTCACCACTTGGGTTTAGATGAGGGGATTTAGATGAGGGGGCTCTGGTGCACACACAGATCAGCAAAGAGCAGAGCCTGGCACCAAGTTCAGCTCCCACTCCTCCAGTTTTGACCACCAGAGTCAGCCTCCCCTAATCTCTGACATTATTTCCACAGCATCTGTGCTGGATGTTTTTATTCACAAAGTGCTTTCCTGTCTGTCATCTTGCACTGTGTGTCATTCCCACCAGCTGAAAGATGTCCAGGGGTGCTCGTTAATGAGGCCACAGCATAATTAGACTGATGAGCCTTTTTTTAACTCTTGGTGAATATCCAGTGTGCCACAAGGGTGGGCTTGTAAGGATTGATGGAGTCTTTCCAAAAACAGGCTCAGGAGTTGAGCGATGAGGTGAATTTTCACCCTTTTGATCATCTGTAGCAAAATTTGCACCTGTGAATGAGGAAATGATGACCTGTGAAATAATTTTCTTGGAGACTGATCTGTGGTGAGGCTACCTCTACTGGAGCCTTTCTTCTGCCAGGATTGCAGCATCCATGCACGTATTTCATCCTAGAAAAGTGTTTTACTGGTGACAGTGCCCCCTGGGGAACTGGCTTAAACTCTAGGGTTTTGTCAAGAAACTGAAATCATTAGCTCCAACCTATTCACCAGCATAATGTAAATTTTATAGGTAGAATTTTACTCTGTAAACTAGATCTGAACAATACTTTTTTTTTAAAGAGATTGGAAGATACGACAGAAAAACAGGAGAGGTGATTTTTATCTTTTAGACAGACTATCTATTTCATTCTCTGAGTCCATAAAATATTTAAGAGCATGTATTTGTCTGCCAGTCAACATCAGCATAAGCTGCTTGACACAGATGTCAGTAGAAATAGTAAGGTAAGATTTTTCTGAGATACAAAGATTTAAATTTGTCTGATTTAAATTTTTTAATAAAAAAGGGTTACAAGAAAATAAGGCTACAGGATTTGAAATCAACTAGATCCCTAATTAGACATTCAGACAAAGTCCTTATTGCTTTTTGTTTAGTCAGGAAGGAAACAGGCAGAAAACTTTCCTTATTGAAAAGAATACAAGAGAAAACTCACAGAAAATTATTAAGCTGTTAAAGACAGTTTAAAAGTTTTATATGTATTTCTGAGGAATCTGGGCCAATGACAGCAATATTGCTCTTGAAGAATTTTGTGATTTTTACAGTAGAGGGGAATATGTAGAAAGCATTTCACATTTCTTGAAACTGTTCTTTCTGTTCACTAGTTCTAAAAATACATATTTTTATATCTTAGGAAGTATTTGACACCTCTTCTACAATAGAAAAGTATAGAAGATTTGCAGCCTTATTCAGACAAAAAATTCCAAGACAATGAGCATGGCTGTGATCATTCATGCCTGGTTTTATGGAAATTTGGAAGCAGCAAAGAATGCTTACTTATTTTCATCTGTGTTTTCTTCTTCCCTTTGTGTGGAAAGCAACACTTCAGAAAACCCTTAGTTTTCTTAGTTGTTAAGAGCTGGCACTGCAGCTTGGCAGGAGAGAATGCACATTGGTGTTTGATAATTTATCAATATTGTTATTGTTTGATAATTTATCAATATTGCTGTTGTTTGATCAGTTATCAGTGTTGTTTTCTGCCTCATGAACATCACTTCTCTCATTTACTTTCAGCAGCTGTGATCCCCAGCGCACAGATAAATCAAAGTGGAGCAGCAGCTGGGGCAGTGTCCTTGTCCCACCCCACCCACTCCTCCCCAGGACACAACCTCCAGGGCAGTCCTCTGCATCCTCCCCAGATACCTCTCCTGGCTGCTGCAGACTCAGAGAGGTAAGAACTGTGTTTGCAGCTTGAATCTGAGGCTGGATTGTCTTCAGAGCTGCCAGGATGGGGGGGGAAATACAGATGTTGGTGTATGTTAGAAATGAGACGCTTGACATGACCAATGTATCAAGCAGCGACTCAATTTAAATAATTAATTAATTAAAATGGTAAAGTGTGAGCAAGGACAGTGCTGGGTACAGTGGAAGGATTTTCCCTTCTGACTGCACCCTGATTGCTGGACTTGCTGGGATTTTATTTGCTATATTCATACATATTCATAAGCTTTCCTCAGCAGTTTCCATTTCCAGTTTTAATGTCACAATTCAATACTTAACAGTCATAAATCCATAGATTGTCCTGTATAATTCTATAGGCTATTGTGATCTATTTTGATATTCCAGTATGTACATCCAGGATATGTCTCCCAGATGGTGGGGTCTGGTCTCCAGATATGAGGGTCCAGTTTCTATTTTCCAGGTCCATAAATCAGTGAGCTGAAATCTTGTTTTCCTGTCCATGATGTTTTCTCACATTCTGTGCAAGGCCTGGGCCCCTTCTTACTTCCCTCTTTTGTCTGAAAGGCTTTTTACATTCTAAAACTACAGTTTAAAATTCTTTAATACAAAGCAAGCTTCTAAAGTTATAATTAAAAGACACTTAATACAGAATAGCTTGAGACTTACAATACGTAATTGCAAGCAAAAGATTTATTCAAAAATTTCCTTCTATGCTTTCTTTGGTTGTTTATTAGAACTCATCTTTATAACTGTCCCATGGCTGTGTTCTACAATTACAATTACACAAATTTTCTTCATTTTCCCTGACACAAAACACAACTTTGTATTTCACAGTGTACAGAAAAGCACTGGTGGCACCCCTGGCCTAAAAACTGCTCTGGGTAGAGGTTTATCAGGAGAAGGAGAGGTGAAATGCACAGTGTTATCCCAGCCTGGGAGACAGGCTTCCCATCCATCTCCATTTCAGGGACTTCCTCCAATCCCTTCTTGATCCCAGCAAAGGGCCCAAGCAAGGAAAGTGACACCAGACTGAGCATCTGTAAAGACAATAACACGCAGCATAAAGTGTGGAGCCATCCAAAATGTGAGTTCACAGAAAAATAACAGAGCAGAGAATGGAGACATTATCCTGGATTTTCTGGATTTTCCTAGAAATAAAGATTCATTCCAGAAGGAATGATCATGGACTATTCTTCATCTAAGGTTGCCAGGAAGCACAGCAATGTGCAGGGCACTGTTTGAGACAGCAACCTGTTTCAGGGAGCTGGTAGTTCAGTCCTCTGTCCAGCTGTCTTGGTTTGGAGAGACAGGTATCTGTCAGGGAAAACTGGAATTTCCCTTGGAATGGAGAATGTAAAATCCCCTCCCTCCAAACTGTAATGATTTTGCAATTAGGAGCTTTCAGACAAAAAATATGGGAATAGGAATAACAGTTCTTTACTAGGAATATGAAAAAATACAAATGCAGTCATACACCAAAAAAACAGGCAAGCAAACAAACAAAAGTCCTAGAAAACCCTGACAATCAGGAATACGACCTGACACCCTGTTCAGGGTGTTGNTCCTCCCCTGGAGTTACAAGAGATAAAGAAAAAAATAAAACATCTCCCCAACTGGTTTCAACAGATGAAATAGGATTCACTTTTTTTTGGTTACATAACCCAAGACACCAGCCAAACCTTCAGCTCAGCGAGATGAAAGTGTGATCACTTTGCTGTGTGAACTGCATAACAACTGGATATGTTACCAAACTGCTGAAGCCCAGTAAAAAGGACTCAGCCAATTAACAGAGCAGCAACCCAACAAATTCTGTTTCTAAGTTGTTCAAAGAAAACTATGGCCTCTGAAGAAAAAAAAAAAAAAAAAGACCAAGGTTTTCAGTTTTAATGTTCAATTTCCCCTTCAGAAACCTATCTCTGACAACCATAAGGATTCATTGGATTCATTTTGTCTGAATGGTGATATATGCTTTATTTACAGTGCAAAGTAGAGGGGGAAAAAAAAGAATGAAGACAGAACTACATCCAACACAGTTATGTAGTTCCTGTCTCAAATATTTAATGTTACTAGCATGTTGTGCCATAGTGTAGCATGGATTAATGGTAGGTAAATTACGTCTCTTATATGCAGGTGCAGTTTCTTTTCTTTCAATATATTTAAAAAGAATACTTGGTTTGCAGTGAAATAAATGGAGGAGTTGCAAAGCACTTGGTTTTCTAGGTGGAGAAACATGTTATATATATTCTTGCTACAGAGACCTAAGAGGTTGTTTCTTCACTGCACCAAGGATTTATTTGTAGGTGGCCAACCATGATAAAATAAAGTACATGAAAGTGCTATATAAATACACTATATATTTTGACTCTTAGATTTCCTCTTTCCTTCCTTTTCCACATATTTTTTAGGTTTTGCATGTTAGTTACAGTGATCGTTGGCTGGGCCAGCTCCAGTAAACAAATGCTGGAGTAAAATCTCTTTTTTCATGAGGTCATGACCAGTCCTGGTCATTAACAAATTGCCTTTGTCTGTGGCTTTTTAATTAATCTCATCAAAACAGGTAAGCTTTGGTAACTTTGTCATCCATCTTCCTTATTAACAAATCTCCAGCAAGACACTTTTTCACAGCTAAAATTGGAAAATAAAAATTTTCTCAGTGGTTCCAGGAACATTCCTGCTCAGATTTTACACCAGATTTCACATCAGGGCATAGGAAAGGGCAACTTTGTGCAAATCTGGCTGGTTCCTGATTGAATTGACACCTGGGCTTGACTGTAGCTCTTGATTGCAGTTTCCAAGTGGTTACAAGCTGGTCCTGAGTGTTTCAGGAGCAAAATTAAATTAGCTGTTCTCCCAGAAATATAATGAGATTTATTCAGAGACGAATCTGGGCTGTGACAAGTGCAAGTTTCTCTTTTGTTAAGCAGAAGGAAAGAAAAAGTGGATAACTGTGGACGTGGATATGGGTAAGCCAGGTAGATTTATAAATAATTATAAAGACCACTTTTATCTGCTAGCAAGAAGTCCTGCCTGGATGGAAAATATAATGCATTATTATTATTATTATTATTATGAGGAAGTTTTTTGGATGTTAAATCAAAGGTAAATCTGTAAAACTCAGCTTTCCACTTTGAGTTTTGAAAAGGATTTTTCCCATTAGAGGCTACTGGTTAAAATAATTTTTCAGAAATTGATTTTCACGACTTAATCCTGAGAACACAAAGGATGATATCCCCTGATTTTTAAAATAATAATAGAATTTAAAGATTGTCTGTGCTTGGCTCTCAATCTCTGACAGGGGATAACATTCTTTCTATGTGACTCCAATACAAAAAAACTAACTCCAGTTATTATTCAGGAGACATATAACCAGATAGTTATAGCACTTTTAAAAAACCTCTGATAATTTTATCACAGTATAACTACTGATTTCTCTTTCTAAAAAAATTATTCTCTAGTATTATTATTCTCTATTATTCTCTAGTGAAATATGTGTATGCTTTGTTCTGTTCCCCCTTGGTATGTCTTTCAGTCTACCCTGCATCAGTTATCTGGAATAATGAACTATTTGACACATTAAAGACTCAGTGTTCTCAGTAGTAGCATCTTTATTTCCTCCATCCATATAGCATTTCTAAAGTAATATATATTTTATGAAGTTAATATCACATCAGCACCAGGACCATCCAAACCCTAATATGCTTAAAAATGTGCTTGTCACACACAGAAAATTGAATAGGTAGCACATCATCCAGAGTTCATCTTCCTACTTGTTACATTCCAAATGTAGATAATGGTTAACCAGAAATGTAGTAAATACCTTTCAAATGAAGTCAAAATCACAGAGATAACGTGTGGCAGATACAGATTCTTATCTGCAGCACAAAAGATCCCCAGTGACTTGCATTTAAATACAGTTATAACCTGTATGTTGACCCTGTGTTCTGTAGAGCTGCTACTGAAGTTGCACCTTCTGTTGTATTCAGCGTGTGATAGAAACTTCCTTACACTTCTTCAGGAAAAACATGCTTTTTTATTCAGTAAAAAAAAAAAAAGGGGGAAAGAAAAAAAGTCATCTAGAATAGTAAGGTCTAATCTAGCAGCAGCCACTGAGCACACAGAGAAGGATATTCCTCTTCAGCAGATGTGTAGTTTATTTTTAGTGGTGGAGAGACAGGCAGATCTGCAACAGGATTGCCACATCACTTTCCACTAACCTTCTTGCAGAAATATCATGGTTATTTTTTGGTGTTTGGGAATGTTTCCTCTCATTGATGAAAAAGTGGCCCAGAGCCATTCCTGAGCTTTCATTACTTAGCCAGATCCTATCAGTCTGTTGGGTGGTTTGGGGCACAGACAGAAGCTCTTGAAATCCTGGCTTTCTGTCTGTAAAAAAGATTGCATGACCTATTTCTAATACACTTTGAGGTATGCAGTTTTAAGGAAATGCAGAAAAAGATCAATAAAAAGTTAAATTCCATAAAACTCTTGTGTAAAATCTTCAAAAGTAGTGTGTATCCTTGTAGTGCTGAAGTGACAAAGCTGTGTAAAACACACCACTGAGGTGATGAACCTCTGAGGCAGCTGCACCACCAGATTTGTTCTCAGTCATTCTCTCCTCTGCCAGGCTTGTAACTTTATAGTTTGAGACCAGATCAACATTTTGGTGTGGTCAGATTCTGGAAAGCAATTGAACACTTGCCCTTTACCTGCATTATATTGACATCAGAGCGTTTATTTTCAAATAGTTCTGTGTAACATACAAAGATTTCTAGAGCCTGAAACCTGGGCCCAAACCAAGTACCTAACACTTCAGTGACCAATGGTTTGAACTGATCTCTCACTGTCAGTGAGGAGGAGTAGTTATTTATTGGTAAATAAAATTGATACAAAATCTTACAATAAACAGCTGGCAGTACGTCCAAAATCAGGTCCCCCTTGAGGCATCTCCTCAATTATGACTTAGACATATGCACAGAAGGAGTGGGTTAAACGTATTTTTCCATGATAAAGGGCAATTCAACCTGCTGATTTCCCAGATGTCTGATGATATGTGTAGTGATTTCATGTTCACCAACTTTGTTTCCCAGCCAATGCACCATTTTGTAGTGGTTTTAAGTGTTTGCTGGAATCATTTACTCCTTTTCTGCTACTGTGAGATAGGATTAGAAGAAAAGCAAAGCAGGCTCCAACTTAAAAGGTATAAAGATAGATTTATTACTAAACACTAAAAGAAGAAAATGAGAATCAAAACTAAACCTTCAAAACACTTCTCCCTCCCCACAAACTGTTCACTTTCCCACTGGCAACATAAAGAGACAAAGCCTGTGATTTTCAGTCGGTTTCACCACTTAAAATAGTCTTTCATCAGTTCTTAGGGAGAGGAGTCTCTCTTAGAATTCCCATGGAGACATCAGCACAAGGAAACAGTCCTCTGGTGGCTCCCATGTCATGGATCTGCAGCTGCCCAGGGGAAATTCTGCAAATTGTGAAGTCCCTCCCATTAGCAGTTTTTCCCCCAACTGCATATGGGCCATATTAGCTTATCTAAGGATGACTCTTCTAATATAAAATGAAGGTTCTCTTCATCTATCTCCAAAATCATCATCATCTTAAGGAACTTAACCTCTTAAGGAGAGGTCTTCTTTTGCCGTGGGGCAGAGGGCATCTCTTTATCTTTCTCTGTTCAGAATTCTCCATTGGATCACAGCTGTATCAGTCCGTGACTATGACTAGGACTTTGCAGCCCCCAAAAAGGCATTCTATATGTTACAGGCATATTTCAGTCCATTCTCCATGGCCTCACAAGAGAAGTCCAGCCCAAACTAGGCAACTCCTCAGTCTCCTTCCAATTTAGGAGTTACACTGTCTCTTCACCAACTTCCATCTCATGCAGTGCCTCCCCGTGGTTCACTGTGGCTGCTCTCTCACTCAGAAGTGTTTTGCAAGTTTCATCTGTCAGGGACAGAGTTAACATCTCTGGGTCTGCAGAGGGCAGGATGGTTCCCTGCCACCAGGGCTTTTCCCTGCCCACCCTTGGTCTCACAGGGTGAGCCTGGCCCAGCCCAGCTTGGGAGCTGCTCCCTCAGCCCAACCAGCAGCACAGGCAGGCCTGGCCAGGTGTTGTAATGTGTTTTTATGTTAAATGAGTTGTTTTATTATCCCCTATGCTCACAGTTTAGTCCTCAGTGACATCCCTCCTGCTTTTTCCCTGTAGCTGTCAATCCTTTCCTAACCCAGCCTTTCTTCCAGATTTTTCCCTATCAATCTCCCAAGCTTCGATGCCTTATTAGTTTAGATTGCTCCCCTCCTGCTGTGTTCCCTTCTTGGTTGCAGTATTGTAATCCCCACCTCATTCCCTGCTCCCTATTGGATCCTTATCCTGAACACTCCAAAAGCAGTCCCTAAAAACCCTCTGCCCGCCCTAGGGAGGGGAAGAAGAGCACTTTGGGGTTTTTGCATTAATTTTAGAGATTTTCAGATACAAGCCTTTGCTCTGTCCTCGAGTTAGGTTGCATTTTAAGATATGCTTTTATTATAAATGAATCTCAGAGCTGCAAGCCAGGTCCATTTTGCATCCTGACCTGCTGGTGACTGCCTGGGACACACAGGGCCCCAGGGGAACGTGTCACTCCCCCATAAAGAGCAGAAATATTGAAGAATAACACAACAGTCGGGCCTCTGGGGCTGCAGCTTCAGCAGCAGAAAATTAATAGCCGTGCCTTCCCCTTTCCCTTCCCCTTTCCCCTTCCACATCCCCTTTCCTCTTCCCCTTTCCCCTTCCCTTTCCCATTCCCCTTCCCCCTTTCCCCCTTTTCCCCTTCCCTTTCCCCTTTCCCCTTCCTTTTCCATTTCCCTTTCCCCTTTCCTTTCCCCTTCCCCTTCCCCCTCCCCTTTTCCTTGCCCTTGCTCTTCCCCTTCTCCCTTCCCCTTTCCCCCTCCCCTTTCCAAATCACTTCCTTCCCAAACCACCACAATATGTCACCAGATAAAAAAATCTCTGGGCTGCACACTTAATGTGGAAGTCTGTATCTATGCAAATAACTAAAAAGATCTAAATAAAGTAAAAACAATCTTTAGCTCCTACTTATTGGAGATTTTACAGTTTTGTGCTTTTGAACTTCTAGGTTTGTTGCTCCAGCTCCTTCTCCTCACCACATCAGCCCCCAGGGAATGTCCATTCCACATCCCATCATGCAGAGACAGACTCCACAACCTCCTCAGCTTCCACAGCTTGCAGGGATGCCTCTGAAGACCTTCCAGCCAGCAGAAAGCCCTTCTCTGCAGCCAAGTGCCCTCCACATCCAGGGTAAGGAGGAGGAATCTTCATCACTGATGTTAGTTGTTTGTTGCTGTTGCTTATCTTCAAATTAAGTGCTTCAGGGGCTGGCAGTGATATTTTTAAGGTACTTTTCCTTGAAGATCCTGGGAGGAAGCCTTCAGAACTGTGCCTGCAGACTTCCTTAGAATTCTTACCTGAGCTAGCTGTTATTCATCCTGACACAGAGTTACATGTCTCTCTTCAGACTGATTTTGAGTGCTGTTCCTGAAACAGAATGGCAAAAAATTCTTTGGTGGCTTTTAATTTTCTGGTGTTACATTTCTAATCCCTCCTGATTTAGCAGGTAAGTGTTAACCAGGTTTTCATAGAGGTAGGCTATTTTTCTCCCTTACACTTGCGAGGAAATGGAGAATTCCTGGAAAAGCTGTCAGCCCATGGCTGGGACAGGAGCACTCTGTGCTGGAGCAGGAACTGCCTGCATGGCCGGGCCCAGAGAGTGGTGGGGAAGGTTCTGCATCCAGCTGGTGGCACCAGGGGTGCTCCTCAGGGGTCTGTGCTGGGACCAGCTCTGTTCAGTATTTTATTGATGACATGGATGAGGGGATTGAGTCTGTCATCAGTAAATTTGCAGATGACACTAAGGTGGGAATGTGTGTTGATCTGTTGGAAGGGAGGAGGGCTCTGCAGAGAGACCTGGAATGGTTGGATGGAAGGGCAGAGTCCAATAGGATGGAGTTTAATGAGTCCCAGTGCTGAGTCCTGCATTTTGGCCACAATAACCCCTGCAGTGCTCTAGGCTGGGATGGTGTGGCTGGACAGTGCCCAGGCACAAAGGGACCTGGGGGTGCTGTGACAGCAGCTGGACATGAGCCAGGTGTGCCCTGGGGACAAAGAAGGCCAAGGGCTCCTGGCCTGGGTNTGTTTAGCCTGGAGGAAAGGAGACTCAGGGGTGACCTCATCACTCTCTGCAGCTCCCTGGAAGGGGCTGTGTCAGGGGGGGTTGGTCTCCTTCTCCAGGCAGCAACTGACAGAACGAGAGGACACAGCCTCAAGCTGTGCTAAGAGAAATATAGACTGGATATTAGGAAAGAGATTTTATGGGAAGATAAAGTACTGGAATGGCCTGCCCAGGGAGATGATGGAGTCACCATCCCTGGATGTGTTTAAACAAGGACTGGATGTGGCACTGGCTGCCATGGTTTAGTTGAGGTGTTAGGGCTGGGTTGGACTCAGTGATCTTGAAGGTCTCTTCCAACCTAGTGATTCTGTGATTCTGTGTGAACTCCTCTTCTGTAAGCACAAAGACTCCTGCAGCTGTGCTCCCACTTGTGCTGTGTAATCAGCTTCCACAAGACCTCTCTCTTTCTTCAATCCTGTAGATTTCTTCTGTAGCCAAGAAGAAAATTAACAGCTCGTGGGTTGTTTTGTTTGCTTGTTTTTCCTAGCTGGTATGGAGACTGAATGCTAATTACCTTAACATTTCAGGACTGTGTTGACAGCAGTATTGTGGTTTCCTCTCAACTGTTTAAATGTATGGTTTGCCATATTTGTAGACATAGCAGGGTGGACTTATAAAGGTCTGGGAATTCTGCCTATTGCTCAGGCTGCCTGAGGATTACCATTGTAGATATCATAGGAGACAGCCTGGGAAGAGCAAGGTGCTTTATTTTGGTTTGGCACAGCCTGGGTTTTGGTAGCAGAGGGTCCAGAAAGATGATTCCTGTGAGAAGCTGCTGGAAGCTTCTCACCATGTCCAGCAGAGCCAAACCCTGATGGCTCTGAAGATGAACATGCTGCTGGCCAAGGAGAGAGGTTGGTAATCCCTCTGTGATGACATATTTAAGAAGAAAATCAAAACAAAGAAGACACAGTTTTGCTTCCAGTCAGAGAAGAGGAGGAGATGAGAACATGTGAGGGAAAATAACACAGAGACACCAAGGTCAGTGGAGAAGGAGAGGAAGAGCAGCTCCAGACCCCAGAGCTGAGATTCCTCTGCAGGCCATGGTGAGACCATGGTGGAGCAGTTGAGCCTCTGCAGCCCCTGGGGATCCACAGGGGATGCAAGATCCCCCCACAGCCCCTGGGGATCCATGGGGGATGCAGAGATCCCACAGCCCTGGGGATCCACGGGGGATGCAGAGATCCACCCACAGCCCATGGAGGTTGCCCATGCTGGAGCAGGTGGATGCCTGGATGAGCTCTGATCCTGTGGGAGATTCAGTGGAGAGAGGGGCCCTGTTTCCAGGCTGGAGCAGCCTGTCCTTGGAGGGCTGCACCCTGTGGAAGAGTGGCCCATGCTGCAGCAGTTTGGGAGAAATTTGTGCCCATGGGAGGAACTCAGGTTGCAGCATGTGCAGTGGGGCTGCTGCTCATGAAAGGAGACCCACACCATGGAATTTCATGGAGAACTGTCTCCTGTGGGAGGGACCCCATGGTGCAGCAGAGGAAGGACTCCTCTCCCTGAGCAGTGGAAGAAAATCTTGGTGATGAACTGATCAAAACTCCCACGTCCTGTTTTCCTGTGCTGTCAGTGAGAAGGAGGGAGGGGCTGGGAGGGAAAAAGTGTTTTAAGGGCTTATTTTAATTCCCTTTATCCTCCTCGGATTCTGTTAGTAATAAAATTCAATTTGCAACCCTAAGTTGAGCTTGTTTTGCCCCTGAAGTGTTTTCTCCTGGCTCTTACCTCATTCATGAACCCTTTTTTCCCATTTTCCATCTGGTGCCCAGCAGTAGCAGGGGAGAGTGAGCAGCTCTTGTGGGTGCCTGGCATTAGGCCAGTGTCAAACCATGACACAAAGCTCCTTTTATTTTTTCCACTGATGTAAGCAGTCTCTCTAGGCAAAAAGAGGAAAAGGCATCTCCCTGAGTTCATAAATGTGAAGGAAAGAAAGGAAAGTGCCAGTCCTGTGCCAGTAAATTCTTCATGTTTTACTGGCCACAGAGAAGTGGGACCTGAGACAGGTGGTTTTCTCCATCAAGTCCTTACATCACTGATCAGTTCTAGAAGAACATGGAATTTCCCAGTGGACTTCAGCAGTTGTTGGTTTTCTATATTCTCTGATAGAAATTTCACTAATAATCTATGGCCAAGAGAGTACAGGGTGAAAGTTCTCAATATACAGCTCATTGTCCTGTGACATGTGCCAAACATACCAGAACAGGTCCAGTAAATTCCTAGTGCAAGGCTTGAAGGAATCAAGGTAGCCCTTCTGTTTCCACAGTACAAAACTTTTTACTTGATTCCCTCTTTGGCTGTACATTTGCAAGAACTCATCTTCTGGATCAAGACATTAAGGTTTGACTTCCTGTGTGGAACAAAAATTGTCTTTTAATTATACAGATGGCTTCAACACCTTCTTCCTCTCATGGATGCCAAGGCCCTGGGAGTTTTAGGAATCCTAGAAGCTGGGAGCACAACCAGTTGCCCCAAAGTAGAAGACTTTCCAAAGAATCCTGCTTCCCAGGGGTTCACAAATCACCCAGGATTAATTGTTGCTCCACACACGACTTGCACTGGCTTGTGCAGCAACCTTCTTATCCCCTTGGGCATCTTCAGGGCAGGCCAGAACAATCCTAGTGTGTTCTCATCTCCCTCTCCCACAGTCCAGAGAGAATTTAAAAGGACAAAAGATGTGGGTCATCATTCTGTGCAAGAAAAAGGCCCAGTAGAGACTCTCATCTGAATGAATGTCACATTTGAATTGAAGACCTATTACACGTCCAAATTTAGGTTACAGTTTAATACTATCTTCTGAGATCCAAAAATAGTTTTTCAAGGGCTTGGGCCTTACATCTATACCATATTTTGTCCCACATTAGCATTACTGTGTCTGCCTCACTCTCTTAGGAAAGCCTGAGTTGAAAATAGACACTGCTGACAGGAATTATATGCACACGGATAACAACTCCAAATTCAAATTCTAAAGATCTTTGTACTTAAAACTGGTTTGAAGACAATGTAGACTGAACCTTTGAAAATTTTTTTTAGTATTTCAAGATACAATACAGTGCAATTCAACACCCACAGTGTGGGTATTAAATGTTTTTTCAAAGATTAAGTAACCTATTGTCACTGTATGAGGTATTTTGTCAGAATGTGCTTCCTCCAGCTTAAGCACACTGTCTCATCCTATGTGCTGCACTGAAAGCATTGTCCTGTGTGGCTTCCCTAAACTCTCTCTCAAAACAGATGTTTCAAGAGTTCATGTTTTCCCAGTACCAATACAAAGATTTCTGCCTTCCTTGGTCCATTCATGACAATGCAGAAAAACACCATGGAGAAATCTCCACACCAAACTATTATGTATACAAGAAGTGGCTGTGGGAAGTTCTGTTAATTCCTATCTCCTGCAGTTCATAACCTGCCTTTTTCAAGATTTAAAGTGCTGTAACTATAACCACTTCAGCTCAATCTGCTACTAGACAATGGTGACAATTTGCCTCGGTATGTAGGCTTAAACTTGTCAGTTCCATTTAAATTGGCTTTATCAAGGAAGAAAGAGTTTCATTGCTCAAAAGCTTTTTTGAAGAAAACAAGTTCACAAGAAAACAGACACAGTTTCTGAAAGCCTGAACATCTTAAAAGATCATGGTGATCTCAGATTATTATCCTTTAGAGAGAAATATGTATGAGATCCAAGACAGCCTTCTTTTATCTAATAGCTACTTGTATTGTGAAATGTCCTTTTCCTGGGAGAACATTGTCTACAGTTCAAGTTTCATTATATGTTCTGAGTGATTTTCAATGTACACAGCAATGTCAGAGAGGGCTTTCTGTTGCCTCAGTTAATATTAGATCATTGACTAAATATTCCCTTTTCTTGCTCTTGTGAAATTAACAATATCCTTTGCTGCATGGCACGTTCAGAAGTGATGATGTTGGATGCCTCACTGAGCTGCAGAAGTGAAGCTCTTCTTTTGCTGTCACTAGATTGTGGTATCTTTTACTGTATTCTGTAAATCTGAAACTATCCTGACCTGGAGACTGGAATGGCAATTTCCCAGCTGGATGCTGTTGGATGCCAATGTAATATGTGTTTTTAGACAGAAGTGCAGGTGCTGGAAATCTGCACCTGTATTGTATTGGTGATTTTTTTCCAGCCATGAAAAACTACTCTCAGGAGAGGTATGAGACAGGCACCTACAGTACACAGGCATCTGCAAGAATAAGGGAATGCTTGCTCTGAGACAAGCCAGAAGAGATGTGCTAGGTGTGAAAGGAAAGAGCAGCAAAAGTTCCCCCTCCACAGTGAGAAAATTTATTGTTCTTGTAGCACAGAGTAAGGTAAAACTTCTTTGGGCATGGTCAAAGCTGACTGGCTTTAGGATGCATGTGACACTGTGAACATTTTTGCACTAGAAATCTAGTTGTCCTTTAAAATTGTATCTGTAACTCTGCTCACATGTGTTTGTGAGTTAAGCTGATGACCAGAACAATATGAGTCATAGAAGAAATAAAAAAGAAATGTAAAGTTATTCATTTAAAGAAAAGAAAAAGTTATCATTTCTTTAAAAAAAAAAGTTAGCTGGTATGACTTAGCTATATTGGTGCCTCTATACTGACAGGTTTACTAATAACACCTATCTTTATATTACAAATAATAAGACTTTAATAAACAGAAACATTTCTATTTTTTCACGTTTGCAAATCAGTCTGTTAGCACAATGTGTGACTCAGATCTCTCTCTTACTCTTTCTTTTCCTTTTGTTCTTCACAGCCAGATGGTACCACATGATTACTTGTATAATTTAATAATTATAATAATTTTATAATTACTTTGTATAATTTCCCTAGTGGACATGCAGAAGTATACCCCAAAGAAACAAATTTTGAGGTATTGCAGACCAAAGAAATCTGGAATTTTTACATGCCACAACAGCAAAGGCTACTCACACATGGCGTGTATTTCTGAATGGCAACTGTAATGATTTTCTTTAGAAAATATTCTCTCTTTCTTGTGACAGGCAGAGAGATGGCTGAGGAGGAAAAAGGTGTCCATCAGAAACTTCCTACCATGTGGAAATTATAATTGTGGCAGTGATTAATTACATATCTGTAATGAAATCTTTGTCCACAGTAGATCAATAGGATAAGGACACTGTTTCAAATATATGTGGACCACAAATGCTTGTGTGAATTTGAGCTGAGCTGCCTACCAGGGCTTTTCAAATGTTCAGCATCTCTCAGGGCAAGGCTCTTTATGTGATAAAAAAACAAAACCTATTTGATTTTAGAAGCAATTATTATAGCTTATGGATCTTTTATCATACTCAAAAATATTTCTCTTTCCTGAGGAAGTAATGCTGTCATGTCAGAAACGTCGCTGTTTGTTCTGTACCTTGACATCATGAATCTGGGCTGTGGTGTGCTGATTCAAAAAAATACAGCTGATGTAAATTTTTGCATGTTTTAAACAGTTTAATAAGAGACAAACTCATACAATCCAGAATTGTATAAGCTGAACATTTCAGCTGCTGGAACTTTATTAACCAGCCTGTTTGCCTTTTTTTTTTTTTAATTTTTCAGTGCTGCATGGAAACACAGAAAACTGATGGCACAGTTAGTTCCCTAACAAATATCTCAAGTATTGTCAGGGTCTGCTGCCTGAATTGGAGATGGTTTCATTTTATCCTACATTCAGCTGTATTGTAGATTATCTTGGGCATTATGCTGTGTGAATAAAGACATTAAGTTAGAAGATTTTGCTGTGTCCTGTTTGGCTGCACTGCTAAGACCTCTGCAGGATGCACACAAATACATTTAAAATAGTGCTAAATAACTGAGGGGAAGAGAACTACATATGCTTGTTTCTTGTTTATGACTCTCTGTTTTAAAAGATGCATAATTGGCACTGAATTGTGAAAAGAACTTGTTTCTAGGAAAGTTATGTTACTTTTCTGTGCTCTCTTTCCATCATAAAAAGGTTTTCTCAGAGTCTCTATGCATGACTATCAGCCAGCTGTCTTGGCATCAGTGACAGATCCTTGGATTTTATTCAGACTTTACTTGGGTAATCTTTTTTTATTTTGAATTTAGCATTTTCTTAGATTTTCAGGCAGCTGCACAGTGGACTCTGGAGAGTACCACTTCAGACACAGGATTGCACAGTAGAGGAGGAAATCTCAAAAATTTCAGCTTCTAGCTGTGCCTCTCACAGGTCATGGTGGAATCAAGATGTCCATGTAGCAGATTGTGCTTGAAATTAGTAAAAACTTGAGGAAGTTTTGGGAGCACCATATCAACACTGCTTTATTTCTTTAAAACTATTGAAGACCTGGTGGTAAGGCAGTTGAGGTTTTTATCATTCTCAGGGCCGTGGTTCTACATAATATCCTTTGTATCTCTTTTGTCCAGGTTTTCACTGACAGCCTTCTTCTCATTCCAGGTTTTTATGGGCAGCTTCAGACTTTCTGCCCTCCCCATTATGCTGACACTCAGAAGAACATCCAAGACAGTTTTTCCTGCAGTATGGTCCCTTCTCTTGACTGCTCAGCTCTCTCCTCAGCAGGCCAGGCAGGGCTTGGCATTTTCCATCAAGGCTTTTCAGATCATTCTGGTATCAAAGGTAAATAACAGCTGGTGACTCCATGAGTGGTGGTGGAGAGTTTGTGAACTTTGCAGATGTGCATGACCTGAGTATTTGGGTGGGACATGTCCTGATGGGTTTGGCTCTGCAAAGGTTTCTCTAGGTTCTAGCCTGTGGGGCTTAGACAGTCTCTGAAATAAATCCTCTTTTTTAACTCCCCCAAAGTTCCAAGCTAGCTCAGGCCTTCTGAGGCTTTGGAGGAAATGTCATAGACAGGAAAAAGGACCCAAAAGAGTCTCTAACCCTCAGCTGCAGTCAGGTGTTTATTCCAGGTGGTCTCCAGAGGGAAAGAGGGAGTGCACAGAGGAACAGGGGCTTTTCTCAGCTCTTGCCAGGGAGGGGCAGTTTGGGACACTGCCAATGGGGTCAGAAAGGGAAGGAAGGGTCAAACTACATGGTACAGGCTCTAGGGGTCCCTGAGGGGGAGAAACCATCCCCACAGGGAAATGTAATAAGTCTCTGGCTTGCTGAAGTTGAAATCCAGTCCACTGAGCCCTCTGTGATATTTGTGCAGCCATTCCACCCCACTGCATGTCCTGTGGCAGGGGCCTGAGATGATTCAAACTCCTGAGTTTGCTTGGTGCATGTTTGGTTTTTATCAGTCTTGAACTCCATTTATTCACGTTTCCATGACAAAACCTGCCTGGATGCACACTCATCTGTGTGCACCCAACTTAGTCTGTGCCTAGATGAAAAGTATTTAAGGGGCTTGCATGCTGTTGTGGAAGGATGGAAGATCTCTGTGCAAAGGATCAGTACAAGGCAGTGAGGCCAAGCTTAGCCCTCAGACCTCAGTGCCCAGGTCTTTTGCTGTCCTTCCACACAGGATGAATCAATCCACTTAACATTTATTGTGCTTTGAAGTCCCTTTTATGTCTTTGTCCTTCAGAAAATGTGCATTTCAAAGTCAGTGCACCTGTAATAACAAAGAGGCATCTCACAGTATGTAAACAGGTTATCCAAAAGATGGGAGTGTCTTTGCAAACAGTTACTACTGACACTTGCAAAAGGTAGTAATTTCTGTGGTAGGGTCTATTTTACAAATACATTCTACAATATTTTGTTGTTTTTTATATTGTGTTCAGTATAATGAAATCTGTTAAACAAGCATGAAGTTTATTTTTAAAATGATCACAATTTTAACACCCACTAAATGGGGAGGTGTTAGTTGCAATGAAATCTGCTCTACTTCACACTTGATTATGACAGAACTGAAAATTCCTACTTTAGTTAACAGTAACTTATGTGATTAATTTCATACATATATTGACTTATTTGTTTTATTTGTGTATTTGATGTAAAACCATTTCCAATTCTATGCAGAAGGATTAGGACATACTTCATTATACAGTTACCCTATTACTAACTGGTGTTTTTTGTTTTGTTTCTTCTCCCAGTGTATGACTTTCCAGCAGGGTCTGTAGGTATTTTTGGTGATTCAGCCTGCAGCATGCCAGAGAACAGCAGTTTCCTACAAGTAAATGCAGTGGATCATTGTTCCAGCCAGCTTTCTTCTGTGTACACTGAAGGCTAAAGTAATGCACATCTGATTCTGTTTCATCTTGCCCTCCTGTTACTTCCCTACAAATTTTTTTCTCTCCATGAAACTGCCATGTGTGTATGGGGATATGACTAGATATACATACATAATGGAGAGGAAAAAAAACAATTACCAGGCATTCTTCATTTAACCAAGGGGCCAACTGAGAAGGAGAATGTTTGGAGAAAGCAAGATTTGCCAAAACCTTAGAATTGTTTCTTTTCTTCTCATCTGCCGTACAGCAACTACACTTTTAAAATTATTTCTTCATTTACTTTCTCAAAGGGAATTCAGAGACCAAATAATAAAACTGGTTGTTGGCTGTAATCCTTTCAAGCTGAATGGGTGCACTTCCAGAAGATCACAGCTTTAGAAAATTCCTTTTTCAAAAAAGGAAAAGAAGCAAAACCAGAGCATACTACAAACATTTCAAAGGCATACAGTTTTTGCACAACTTGTCTGCATGTGATAGTTCCAAAGTTTAGCACACACCAGTATCCAAAAGAAAGAGAAATTAGATCAAAGTTTGTTGGTAGAGGATTTCTTAAGGCCTCAGGTTAGGTGTCCTTTCCTTCCCTCTTTATTTTAAGCCATACAATGTGGCTGTTACTGTTTTCCCAATATTCATTCTGACCTTTTAAGCATGAATAGAAAGGTTTAAATACACAAGAAGTTACTTGGACTTTGTCTCCTTTCAGCACATCTGCCAGCAAAGCATAAATGCATTTTAACTTTCAGTTGCTTTTTAATTAGATTTTAGAGCATTGTTGCTGTATGTGCTATAGTCTTCTGCAGGAAGGCTTAAAATATTTTGTAGGAAAAGTTCTTCCTTAAATTCCACATATTTTTTTTAAAGTTACCTGCACTCATTCAATTTAATTTTGGTTATCCTAATCTTCTTCCATAACACATTTTCAGAAAGAAGAACTACTTTTAAGTGTGCTGTGTTTCCTGTGGTTACTTACAGAGATAAAACTGGACTGGTTTGGTGGCTTTGATTTTTCTGATCAATGTCAGGCTCAAGGTCCTCAGATTCAGTCCAGGATGCAAGCAAATGAGGTTATCCTTCACAAAACATACAAGGTTATCAGTTAAAACCAGTATTTTGCAGTGGAGATTTCATCACTGTGATCCTGTATACCTTGAGAACAACTCTTATATTAGTAAGCCTGAGTTTTTAGGATTTAATTCCCGTTCATCTATTTTGTGGACCTCTTACTGTGTAGTGTACATCTGAATATTCTCATGACCTGAAAAAGGTCATACTTGCAGGCTGGACCATCACTATGCGTCTGAAATCACTCATTTAAAAAGATAAACTTAAAAAAAAAAAGGTTTATGCAAACTTTTTTTTTTTCCTGGCAAATTTTTGAGGGTTTTTAAATCTATTTTGGCTCAAATTCATCATTTAGTCTGCAATTATGTAGACTAGATGAATTTATGTCCAGATGTTTGTGAACACTGGCAATCTTTTGAGGTTTCTATTCATGCAGTATGTTCTTATGTGCAGTCATGTGCTTAAATATTTAATGGAGAGATTTTCATCCCATACATAGAATATGTAGATAAACCATGCACATAAATGAAGCACAATCAGAAGTAAAGTGACTAAAATACAGCTAATGCTGTGCTAAGTTCTTCCCCTGCATATTCTGCTTCTCACATCACAGGAGAATGTGTCCCTCTGCTCCAGCTTGCACTAAGAGGTCTGGATATGGTAAATATGAGATTTGGATTGGGTTAAATGACTCCAGGCACCCTTCACAGCTGTACAAGTGCAATCAGAAATCCTTTTGCATAATGCACATTGGCCACAAGTTCTGCTTTTTAATAAAGCCTTAATTTTGTACTATCTTAAAGCTCATTCTGCACAAGCATAACTCCGTTCAGTAGGAATAATTAGTCACACTGAACACTTCATTCCAAATGTGTGGAATTGTGTTTTGTTCCACCAAAGTCAGCATGGGCAGGATCAGAGTTCATGTGGACATACAGACATGTACCAATATAATTCTGTATATATAAATCCTTCAAAATTCTTTTAGCCACATGATTGTCCAGAATTTGTCCACTGCTGTTTACAAAACTGAAATACTGTTATTGTCTTCCAGTATATACCACTTTTAAACTCTTAAACCTTTTAAGCTTAAACCTTTGAATTTCTTTTTTCCTAGTATCTGAATGTACAACTTCCTGTAGAGGTGGGGGATTATACATTGTGAAACACGCTGACCAAAGGGAAAGTGGGAGTACAGAATTCAAAAAGGGCATTTTTAACTTGGGGGTTCATCAGTTACATTTAAAAAAGGAAACTTTTGCAAATCATTAATTGATTCTTTCACATACATGTATATATTTATAACCTTCCATGAGCCTTAATGCTAAAAAGAAGGCCCTAGAGAACATTCAAACCAAGCATATGAATTCCAGTCTGTAAAAAGGTGTGCCTTTGTTTACTTCTCATTCAGAGGATTCTTCACTATTACTTCATTATTCTCTTTGGAGTTGGACTGACTTCAAGGTATCAATGTAATCACTGAGGGCAATTGTGTAAAAAGCCCCACTGTATCTCCTGTATACTGAATTTTTAAATGGGGAATCCTCTTTGTTACAATCAAAAATGGTGCCTAAGAAAATACAATGTTGTGGGTTATCTTCATAACTGATTTATTTGCAAATACTTGTGCCTCAGTGAGTTTTGTGTTGTTTTTCTACTT
The DNA here is from genome assembly GCA_013400215.1 of Cisticola juncidis. NCBI lineage: Eukaryota > Metazoa > Chordata > Aves > Passeriformes > Cisticolidae > Cisticola > Cisticola juncidis. The sequence goes on along the minus strand of VXBR01003956.1, from coordinate 22,140 downwards.
GCCTTATTGTTATCTTTCTAAAGGGATTAATATCTAAGAGATGGATCTATCTTAGACTATGTACATGAAACAATATTCAAAAGAAATTACCTACAATAATTCTTTTATACAATTCAGCTTTATGCAAACTCAGTGGTCTGTATATCTGTATATCTTTATATCTGCATCAGGAATGGTTCTACACTGGAGTTTAAAATTCTGTTTCAAAGTGCTGGTGGAAGTGTATGAGAGTGCACAGGAGAATTTGGGTTTCCCTTTTCCATGTCTGTAAACACACAAAAATTCAGGCATTGTGGTTTATTACTACCAGATGCTGAAAAATTACAGTGCTAAGGCCATCTGTCCCACTGTGTATTGTTTTCAGCTTCTCTTGAAAAGGTGTGAATGAGTATAAAAATTTCATTTTACCTGTTTATCCCTTGTTTCCCCTGTGTAATTTTATAGCAGATTTTTTAAAATGGCACTTTTTTCCTTGTTTGTATGAAATTTTGGTCTTGGGTTTGGGCTTTTTGTATATATATATGTATTTCCTTGAAGCAGGTAAAGCAAAAGAAAAAGATCACAAATTAAAATTAGCTGAGTGAGTTTTTATTTAAAAAAAAGAAACCTTTTGTTCTGCACAGAAAGCAGCATCTGTACAGAAAGCATCATCTTGTGTAATGTTTTTTACACAAAGCACTTTGGTGAGGAGAGAAAGTGGGATTATGTTTTTCCTAAACCTTACAGAGTAATCTACATATTTATACATGCTTACATATATACATATGATCTTAATTTGCCATATTGTATATCTGGCTGATGTATCTTGCTCTAAAGAAATGTCTGTTGCATGTCATGAAAAAAATGAAATTCAAAAGAATTAGTTACACCTGTTGCTCTACTAGTATGTGTAATTCTGTGATTTTTTTTACAGTTATTTTTCATACAATCATAAGTTATTTTTGTCCTGTTTCATAACATTCTGTTTTATGTGAAAGGTAAAAGTGAATGGTGTATGTGTGTGGTACAGAATAAAACTGGAAATTTGTAATTCCATTACATTACTTACAGAACATATTATTGTGAGATGCCCCTAAAGAGAACTGCTCCAGCCACTGTCCTTCACCATAAAACTACTAGTATTTGTATGGATTCATATAATTAAAAGAGAATTAGGAAACAAACTGTTGGAGATTTCTCAAAGTAACCCACTCGGCTCAGAGTTTTAAATCTGGTTTTAATTATTGTTATGGTGAGGATAGAGATTTGTAGAGATAAATGAATGCCTTGGTGTGTGTTTACACCCTGGGTGGAGACACAAATAAAAGAAGGAAATATAATTACATTTTTGTGCTGTGGTGGTTTTTAATTTGGGTTTTTAATTCTTTGGTCATGTGATATGACAGTACAACATATCGAGGTATTTTGCTTTTTTGTCTGGTTATTGTTTCTAACATACTCAAGCAGTTAAACTATTTCAAAGCACCTAATGCAAGGAAAAGAGCATTTTTTTACAACTCTGCATTAGACAAAATGAAAACAAAAGACAGAGACAGAAGTTGATGTGTGTTTGTGTCCACAACACATCCCAAGAACCCAACATGCTTAGGAGATAATAAATTACCTCATACCACACCCACTTATTGGACTAGAAATCAAAGCACAAAATACAAACTAATAAAATACTTCAGTGCAGAAAAGTCCTGTTACAAGATTGTAAAGAGACCTCTGAAAATTGTGGTCCTAGTTGATCTTACTAGAAAATTTTTGACATGATTGCCCTGTGTCAACCATGAGCAGATAGAAAACTACTAAGCCCACCCTTATATATGATGCTGTAGAGTTCTGCTAAAAATAAGCTTTGCCAGTGCAATTTTATTTACCCTGCATCTTAATTTAGTGTAGGAAAAATGCTCCATGTTTTAGCAAATGTTGTTAATAAATTCTATAATCCTGTGAGGAACTGAGAGTTGCTGAATTCAAGTGTTCCAAAATTCAGTTTTTCTTTTTTAAAGGAGATCTCTTAAAATGAGAAGTACACAAGTATACAAGTTCTATATGCAGTGGGAAGTGACATGGATCAAAATACCTCAAAGCCATGTGCTTTTTCCTGTGTGCTTGAGCTGGACCAGTGTTTCAGGATGTCCTGCAAACTGTCCTATGGAAAAATAGTCATTATTGAGTCATTATGTGACAGGTATATTCCTCCAAAGAACAACTTCTGAATGAAAGTTATTTGGACTTTTTATTTGATAAAGTATTGGTGTTTGGGGTTTTGCTGTTTCAGAAAACAATCCCTTTTTGAAACATCAGAAATTCTTACAAGGGAAAAAATTTGGGGGACCAGGAGAGACAATGTTAATTCATTGCTTGTTTGTAGTTTTGAGTTCTCCCATGCAACTGTGCCAAGGCCCAAAGTATTAATGGATTTATATCAGCTCTGTCCCAAGGGAAAATACTCCAATAAAGTACAGAAATCTCCTTCAATAAGAGGGGAAAAAATAAACATAATTCTTCCATTCTGAATATGTATCTGCTCATATTTACAGCATCGAATTACACAATACCTTACATTTGCAGATAAGAGTGAGGATGTCTGTATGAAAACAAAACTGACCGTTTTCCTAGACCATGCCCCTCAGGAAAATCCTTGCCTTGGTCCTCAAGTAAATGCCTCTCATTCAAACTTGTTTCCTACCTTGGATCACTTTGTAACTCCAAGTAACATCATTTACTTTTTGAATTCCCTGATTTTTGGACTGTGTCCATTACCCACTGTAAACAGGACTCCATAAAAAGCAGATTTAAAAATTTTCTCCCACAAAGGATAAAGTGCACAACTTGTTCATGGCTGTCTGTATACTCACTTACTACAATAAACTACAAAAAACAGAATGGTAAAATTGATCTTACAGGATGAATAATGTTAGCTCTTTTAAGGTTCCTATATCTTCTTCCACAATGTTAATTTATATTTTCCCTTCATCTTCCTTGAAACTGTAATGCTCTCATTTAAAAGCTAAGTATGAAAACTCATTCTACCACATCTTCCCATGCCATTTATAGATTTACAACCAGAGTAAATTTACCCAGCAGTCAGTATCATTAATGATTCACAAATGAGATGGGTTAGTTCAGTGAACTGTAACAAAGAACACCTTTCTATGTGTCTGGTTAAATGCTCCAACATGCTTTTGTTATAACTAAAAAATGCAAACTTTATGCATGGTTGCAGCTAGGTACACAGAATAAAGCATTACAAATACATCTAGGCAGGCAGAAGAAAATACAACCATTTCCTCAATATTCCCCTTTTTTTCCTTTTGATCAGAAATGGCCAAACATCAAGCTTGGCTGCATGTAAATCATCCAGCTTTAGCAATTCCAGGAATGGGCAGAGTGAGATTGATTAAGCTCATGAAAGGGTGGGCTGGCCTTTCAGCCTGAAAACTCTGGCTAAAACCTCTTGGAAAAATACAACCCAAAGTGGCTTCTGCACTAGTGACTGCTGTGTTTACAGTCCTAATTACTGCACTGGCAACATTCTGATTTCACCTGTTAACCCACCACTTTGCATAGCACACAGCTTAATTAACCTGTAGTTATCTTTGACTGGAAGAAGAGGAGGGATACTTCAGTGGAAGTTATATTAGTTGTATGTGAGAGAAGTTCCTGGAGAAGAAAGTTAAAGCAGTAATACTGGGCCAATTTATCCATTGAAGGAGTGGGAATAGTGTTACATTGGAAGTTTTTACCCTGAAAGTTTAAAATCAGTGAAGGCTGCATTCCTCTCTTTCTTTTTTTCTTTTTTTTTCTTTTTTCTTTTTCCCCAATCCTTCTATAGAAACTTGAAAATGCTTGGTAAAAATTTCTAGTTCCAATGTCAATTTTCTCTTCTGTGATTTTGTTTAGACTGTCCACAACAGCACTGAATACAGTGGCACTTTTGTCATGTAGGTGTGTATAGAAGAGAAACTATTAAAATGATTAATTTTAGGAAACCTGCTAAAATAGATCTGCACAAAGCAGAACTGTGGAGATCTACTCAATCAGGATTACTCAAACCAAAGCTGAACCAACATTTGTTATGTGATTTCACCCAGCTAATGGAAATGCTGCCCAAAGGTTGAACCACAAAAACACTGTGGCACTCTTGCTGCTACACTTTTTTTCCTTACTTGCATCTGTGTGTTTCAGGTGCTCTAAAGCCCATTTGATTCTCAGGTGCAGAGTCTGTGCTGGGAGTTGGGCTTTTTATTTTGGTGGGCCTTTTTCATAGCAATTGCATTCAAAACACACTGCTGAACCTACTCTCAGTAAAGGAGGGGCAAGTTTGCATTTAGCTAAAAGAGATTTACGTTAATAGTAGCTTCATTTCATTTACTTTAAACTTTCTTCTTTGATCCTTAACCCTAACCCTAAGACAGTCAGGGAGGCTGTGTTTAATGGCTCAAAGGACTAAAAGAATTGATTGTACCAATCCCATTGTCCTTTATTTTACTTTCACATCATTGTGTGACCTCTAACAGGACATTTACCATACAGGAACCAGCAGAAGCCAGAACCTTTGTCTGATCAGTTTTTCATCCCTCACTGATGAAATTGTTACTTTCACTGTATGAATTTTGGCCTTACACAAGCCATCACACACAATAAAGGCTGTTAGCAGATAAACAAGGCCCTTATAGGAAATTATAGCTAAAAGGGGCCTTGATGCTCCTTTAGACCAAGGGATTACCAGTGCTGGGCCTGGTGATGCAGACTGGAGGCTCTGATGGCCAAAGGGTCACTGAAAACCACGTGGCCCAGAGCTGAGCACAGCCTGCATCTCTCCCAAACACATTTTCTGCACAGGTCAGTGGTTTTGGGGACTCTTGCTGCCTGAGAATCCCACCAGCAGGAAGGATCCTCACAATCCTGGCCAGCTGCACTTGACACTGGGCTTGGGAGGATTGTGGTTATTGGGCAACACCAAAGGCACTGGGTGTAATTCTGGCTGCCTGTACTGGAGAAAAACTGGAGCAGAAACCTCAAATCAGGCAGTTTCCCAATTAATGCAACATATTGCATCCAATTAATCCCCATTAATACTGCCCTGTTCTTACTGCTGCATCTTTCTGTTTAGTTTCTTTATCCTACTTTTTAATGCTAAAATCAGTTCTAAGAAAGTGGAGGGGAAAAGTATTTTTTTCTCTTGTTCTCTCTTCTATGATATCTTTTCTGTTTTGTTGTTCAGAAAGTCTTCCTGACAAAGCACACTAAACATTTAATTCATTTTGGGGCTGCAGAAATGTGAATGAGGGTAAATTTACTCCTTTCTCTTTGCAGAAAAAGGTAAGTAGGAAAACTGATGTTGTATGTCTTGCTGGAGAATCATACACAAGTCTAAATTTGAATTGAAGTTTGGATTCAAAGCAAAAATAAGAGATAAGTTCGGGAAACACATCACTGAAGGGAATGTGATATGTGAAGGAGAAAAAGAGAGTTATAATACAACATAGTACAATATATCCCTATATACATACAGAGACAGAGAAAGGACATACAAGAGTTGATGAAAGCTCTTTCCTTTCAAAGAGCTTTTTCCTAAACCAAGAGAAGCAGGCATCATTAACCTAAATCTGGGGGTTTAGTTGCCAGTAGCACTTACAAGATTATAAATTACATATTCTCAGTCTAGTGCAAACATAATCAGAAACAGAAATCACTACTCACTGAAAGGCATAGGTCGCCTACAACCTGGAGAACCTTGCAATGGTGGGGGTTTTGCCATCTAATTTTGTCTTACCTTGATTTTATGCCAATTGCACTTGAGAGTCTTATTTCAATTCCATGTAAACCCTTGAGCAGATTCTCAATGGCACTTTGAGAATGTACCTGTTAGTAACAAGTTACCATGTTCACAAGGACTTTCATTTTGGCATGGGAATTATACATCCACTCTTCCCCTGACACAAACAACTGCATAAACCACACCACAGAGGAGAATTTTGCATTCACAGATTCTCCTTCTTTCATTCCTCTGCTCTTTTGTCTCACATTTTCTTGAGAGAGAATTGATAGCAGGTATGCAGTCTTCCGTGGTATTTCTGTGGCACTTACTGAATACCCTGAGATTCATTTGGATGAATCAAGTGTGCCTGTGTGGGAAGTGCACATTTTCTTCCTATGTGGGAGAAAATCTCAGCCCAAAGTCAGGACGAACCTCTGTGATCTTCTCATTCAGTTTTTTGTTGAAGAGTGGATAACTGAAAAGTCTGTGGAAGCGTGACTTGGAAATGTTAACTTTAATATAGGCCCCATTTGAGCTGAACAAGAAATGATTCTCCTACAATCTGCAGTGCAAAAACCTGTAATAAACACGAAAACCAAATCAAGCCTAGCAAGTGCCACACTAAAAGCTCATCTAAATTTCATATACTTGGGGTTTGGTGGAGAGGAGAGAAAAAGGGATACTGAAAATCTATTTCTTTTGCCTATCAAAGCTGCTACATGCTAAACTATGTGCAGGTCTGTAAAATGTTGGAATTACTCCTGCAGCCTTACCTCATCCCACAGGAATTTAACAAAGGCAGAATTCTTGAATGCTGAGTTTCAACTAATGATCAGAAGCGAGTGAGAGAAAAAGGGGACAAAGAGCACCTGACATGATGGCATGTTAATAATTCACCAAGATGTCTGGGATAATGTGCTTTCAGTGCAACAACATTTCATGCACTCCAGAAATGGGCTCACTCTTCTCAGCAGAGGAGATGGAGCACTTGATGAAAAATGGCAGCTAATAAGTGTCACCTGCTTGTACATCACATAACCTGCATAAGTGTGTAAAGGCTTGTTGCAGCAGGGTTTTATTTTACATGCAAGAATTGGGAGGTTCTTTGCTGCTCTAAATCTGCTCAGAGTCTCCAGTTAATTATCCTGAAAAATGTATGTGGAAATTTCAAACGTGCATCTTTGCACAGTAACAAAATCTAATGGGGTGTGAGGGCACTCCAGAAACAAACAGGGTGAAAAAGTTTGCCTGACCACACTTCTTCAAGGGGTTACATTCCTAATGAATTCCTTGAATAAGATAATTGTGATAGCCCCTTAAAATACATGCATGGCATATCTAAAAAAAGAAAAAATGAAAAGCAGAATCAAGTTATGCCCCAGATAACAAAGATAACACCTCACCCCCCTAACTCTCTTTTGTGAGAGTGCATTTTGTAAGTGAGGACATTGGAAAGATGCATGCCCAGATTATCTCCTGGGCTTGCTGTCTGTCCACAAGGTCATCACCACCAAGCATCTCTGAAAGCAGCAAAGACACTTTCAGTGTTACTCATGGTACTGCAAGGTCAGCAGGGGAGGAGAACTGAGGGATGCTGCTGAGCATAACTCCTCTTCAGCCAAGGTAAGTTTGTTATGGAATAACATGTTGAGACAATAAGAGCTGCTATCTAAAAGCAGGAATTGAGTGAAACAACCTTGAGGCTTTATCACTTTTGCCTTCCTCTGCAGCAAGAGGAGAGTGATGATAAAAATAACAGCAAGTCCTGCCTGGGCTCTGAATTTGCTGAGAGATCTGGGCCCCACACCTGCCTGTTCCTTGGGGCCACAGGTGAACAGAATATTCTTGAGGATGTCAGGGAAGGTCTCCTCATACCTTTTTGAACTCAGGGATTCTTGGTTGTGTAAAAAACTTACAAGCATCCACAACAAAGAACAAAGGTTGGTACTGGCCACTGAGTTATTTCAATACCAAAAAAGCAAAAAGTGAAATTAGGAAGAAGCAGGTTTCAAGCAGCAGAGCAACTGCAGGTATTTGTTTCTTCTGCTATTCAAGAGATTTTTCAATTTGCATAAAACCAAGAATAATTATGTGCACAAACAAAATCAACAGAACAGAGAGTAAGGTCTCTATTTGTTTCAGAGCAGCAGTACTGCTAACACATGTGGCAGTTGCATAAGACAAGTGTAAATACACAAATTGTTTAAAAAAAAATCCAAACTTATGCCAACCCAGTTAACGTTGCTGAGTCATAGAATTCTGAGAAACTCTGCCATCAATCCACTAACTGTTGATGTGCCTCATTCAGTTGGTATATGATATTTCTGAATTTTTTGACTGTCTCAGTCCTCAGTCCTACTGCTTGACAATGCTAATTTTGTTCCACTTCCTTTCTCTATGTATGATAGTCCTGGTTTTGAGCTGAGTTACTCTGATTTTGAAGTGCTGTCACTGTTTCCATGGAATTAATTTTATGCTTACAGTGAGAATACATAGAATGCTTGTGTTCAACAGAAATGTGCTATGTACTTTATTGAAGTTTGAAAGATTGGTCTCATAAAAAGATTTGTGAAGTTAATATGATGCCTATGAAACTGAAAGATCAGTTTTCTATGCAAGGAAAAGTACAGTCAAACTTAGAGAGATATCTTAAAACAAACTCACAGGATTTTTTTTTCCTTTCTGTAGGAAGCTGGTACTGATCAGATCTGTACTTGTGTATTGATGGCAGTTATAACTCCACAGCACTTTCTCTGAAATTCCTGGAACTAGCTTGGCATAAATCAGGATTGGCAGAGTCAGAATCAGGCATTCAGCCTTGGAAGGTGACTGTGCTGGGAAGTGTGTGCAGATCCACTCCCCTGGAGCTCTGACTCTAAACAGCTCACAAGAACCCTCTACCATAAAAATATTTAAATTAACTTCAGTTTTTAAGACAGCTGGTAGCAGCTCTATTTTGCTCTGAGGATCTTCTCTATGATGTTATGGGTAAGATATGCTATAAAGAAAACACAAACTATTTGCAAGCAGATGCACAGAAATTTGTCACCAAAGTCGCATTCTTTACTTTCCAAAGCAAATCAGCCACAGATGTGTCAGCATAAAGTGACCTAAAAGTGAATTAAGTGAGAAATTTATTACTTTGCAATCTTAAAAATGGATGTGGAGTATGGATAAAATGGTCCAATTTCTACAGTCAAACTGCAGGCAAATCTGGATTGACATGATTACATATTCTTAAATTCATCTGAGAGCATACAGCAAAACTGTTAACAATTTCTTCTCAGAGGCAAAGACATCTCTTGCTGGTCTTTTTTTGTGTTTAGGATTTTTTGGTTGGTTTGGGGGGTTTTGTTTGTTTGGTTGGTTTTTTGTTTTGGGGTGGGTTTTTTTTTTGTTTGTGTGGGGGTTTTTATGGTTTTTTTGTTTGTTTCTTTTTTTGATTGTTTGTTTGATTGATTTTTGTTGTTTTTTTTAAATTAGATCCTTAGAAATGTTACATTTCTTCCCTCATGTTACATTTCTTCTCATGTGTTACACCAGTGGAAAATAGCCTCTGAAGTAAGCACCAGCAGAAAGCTTTGTGACTCATACACTTCATGGTTAACAAATAAGCCCATATTTGTGATCACTGGATGATAACAATGCCATGTCCAAATAATTCTCTGAGTAATGCTGAGAGAAAGAATTTGCACTGTGCATCTTTCATCTTTGTCTGCCACCCATCAACTGCAAACTGTAAAGCAAAGCAAAGCATTTCAAAATGCAAAAGTCAAATCTGACAAGTTCTTACAGTGACAAAATCTCTCTAAGAGTGATTTGAAAAGAGCCAAAGATGATGATGATGAATATTTGAGTCATGCATCTCATGCATTGAAGAGGTATTTATTGATTTTTCTAAGAGCTGTTTAGATTTAGTTCCACACTTGTAAAGCTTGCACTGTAAAGCAAAATAAACTGGCTGTATTTATTTGTAGGATTGCTGCAACTGAAAGACGAGGCAAAGATAAAAATCTCGAATATGACAACTGATGAGTAAATTATTTTTTTATCTTGAAATTTCTGTCTGTTTTGAGTCAGTTAAACAAGTAACAAAGGACTGTGAAATGCTGCAAACAGCAGAACTAACAATGGTTTATTAAAAAAAACCCAAAAATAATTTTAAATCCAAAAAAAGGCAATGGAAACTAGGAGATCTAATTGAAGTGCTACTTAAAAGCAAATAAACACAATATCCATACCTTAACAGCAAACTATCAGTCAAAGAAGTCATTTGGGAGGAAAAACCAGCACAAGTTGGAAATGTACCAACTGCAATTATTACCTTAAATTACTTCATTCATAAACTACTGATCTTCAATTCTAAGTCCATTGCTGCTGAGAAGCTGACTCAAGAAGCAGATGGATTCCTAAATGTTTTTCAGAGAAAATGCCTCAGAAAATTACATCTAAACCCATTTTGAAACCCTTTGATTTGTCAGAGTTCAACCCCTTACTTTAAGTTACCTGGAAAAGATGGTAAGGATATATAATTCATGTGAAAATATCTTGCTTCATATTTGCCAGGTTATTAGCAATCATAGCATTTAATGACAGCAACTATATGGCACTTCAAGTAAAGGACATGCAGAAAATAGGTGGCAAAATCCATAGATGGAGCACTAAAAATCTTCTCAGTCTTCCTCTTCCTTTAAAACCTAAGAAGAAACTTTCAAGCCAAAGTTATAGATTTTTAATGGGTGAAATGAACAGGTTTCACAAGTATTTCAGAGAATGTCAAAATTATTTCTGCTAATAACACAGGAGAAAACAAAGCCAAAATTAAACAAGACCAAGAGTTGTTTTCTTGTAGGAGTTGGCAAAAATTGTGAATGGGAAGTAATAAAATGACTACTCACCATTTTGTGCCATCACATTCCTACTGCTATTGCTTGCATCTCATAATTAATTTTATCTGGTTTGTCCTCCAATAAATTTCAAAAAGTTTGACTTTTGTGTATTCAACTTTTTGTCATATAATCCATCCATTTACAGAGATAATAGCCTATAAAGTTAATTACTTTTAAAAAGTAAACTTACTCCTTTGCTTAATCTGGCTGTCACAATTGACCAAGGGGAGGGAGTTTCAGCTAATAAAGCTATAATATCTTTATGAAATGGAAAAAATAAGATAAATCATCTAAACAATAACATTATTCTTTCTGCAGAGCAGTTTCAATTGTATTGCTCTTCTGTATAGGTATAGGATAACAGTGTTTAATCAGGAGGAGTCACAGAATCACAGCAAGTATTACTCACTGTTACAATCATAATTTTCTTTTCACTTTTCTTCCCTTCTGAAGCACAGAAACATTTGTTACTCTGGGGAGTGCACAGGGAATTACACACCAATTACACACATTTATGGGAGGACATGAATGTTACTCAACTTGTAAGAATTCTTCCAAATAGATTGAATAAAAAGGTGAATACTGAATCAATTACATCTATTCCAAAGATGGCAAAGGATAGTAAAGTGCATTCTCATACTTCAAATTGTCAACTTCAGTATTGTTGGACTCCATATTTAATGGAGTCTGGAACAAATCCCATTGTTACAATTTCACAGATAACACTAGCAAACCAGTGTGCTCCTTTTGACTCTTACAGTTTTGTAAATGAAGGACAAGTAAAGATAAACTGACATTTCTCAGGAAACAAAAAGCCCCACAGCAACAAAAAAGCAAACACACACTCCTGCTCCCACAGCCAAAAACCAGAGTAACTGTGTGTTTGTAAATTAGGAATGTTTTGTCAATGTCTGTACTTATGTTAATGAGTATTAATGACTTGCTGTGTTGCCTCTTTCCTAGGAGAGTGTTATGATCTAATAATTAGAGAGATGCCTCTGCCCAAGTTAAGGAGCAAAAAAGACTGCATGCCAAAGTCAGTGGTACAGATTTTATTTAACAGTAAATGTTAGGTGAAGAGAGGAAGAAATAGAAAAGAGAGGAGGGTGGGGGGGAAAGGAAGGAAAGGGAGATTAAGAAAGATAATCACCATCCCTGTGGATCCAGTGGTGCCCTGTTCATCCTCCTCTTCTGGTCTACTCAGGAGTAGAGGTATCCCAAAAAACACAGAGTTCAATGGGTCCATACACGTTCTGGTATATGTGGGAACACCCAAACATATTCCCTGTGGTATATATTTGGGCTGCAGTGGTCACAGATTTTATACACTTTGCCACAGTAGGCTAAGACCTTTGGTGATCTTAACATGTTTAGAACAATTACAGGCAGAAATTGAATTTGTTTTTCCAAGTTATTTGTCTCAGAGAGTAACATGATGTTCTGTCTTTGCTAAAAGAAATTTCATTCTAATAGTTGCCATTCTTCACTAAATTGAATTTAAAAAGTGGTGAGAAGGGAATACTTCATTGAAAATGACTATCAAGAATATTCTGCAGCTAGGCTCAGAGAAAGACTGTCATCCATTATATTTCTGATCCTGAGAAATGTTTTTCCACAGCCTGTATGAGAAAGAAGTTAATTTAAGCTTTCCTAGGCCCAACAGAAGGAGTCAGACAGCACAGGCCAAGTCTGACAGACAAATCTGTTAAATGATGAATTAACAGCTTTGGTTTTGCTGGCACCGTGGCAAACTTGGTGAGCCCAGGGCTGCAGCCTGGTGTGCATGTCTGCTCCTGACCTCTGGAAGTTCTTAGCACAGAAAATTAGATGGGCAAAGACCTGAGATGAGTGCAGATGCACCAACAGCTCATGGTCTTCTGCCTATCCCGACTGCTACAACAGAAAGGCGCAAAAAAAGTAAATCAATTACTTTTCCTGGGTGAGCCAAGGCCTGCTTACAAAAAGTTAACTTTCAGAGGCTTCAGATATCTATTTGCTATCGTATCTCCTCAAGAGGAAAAATTGCTTGACAAGTGTGTAACAAGTATTGACACCACTTGAGCATTTTCCTCAGTGTTGCCACGTAACAATTCTGAGATCTGTGAGACACAACCAGGTAAGAGACTGATGGCAAAACATCTTTTCCTGGATGTTGTTTTGGAAGAGTCCACGAGTATCCTCTCAGTGTTGCTGTTGAAAACACTTAAGCCTACAAAGATGTAACTGTCTATCAAGAGTATCAAAGAAGGTAACCACAAACTAAACAATTGAAGGTATTGCATGTACATTAATTAGTACTTTCCTGTTTGGGAGTAAGAGACTGTATAACTTCATATATATAATTGCCACATATATATATGTAAATATATATGTAAGTATGTATCTATATGTATGTGTGTGTGTGAGTGTGTGTGTATGTATTTATATATAAAGCACAAGAAGGAAATTCAGCACAGAACAGATGGGGAAAACTGGAAATTCTCAGGGCATCATTATATACACTGAAGGTATTTTATATATATATATATATATTATATATATGTGTGTGTGTGGATATATATATATATATACACACTATATATATACATATATAGATATATATATAT
>VXBR01003948.1:8485-28273 GCA_013400215.1 Cisticola juncidis | reverse complement strand
ATTATAATATTATAATATTATTACTTTCTCAGCTCCAAGAGAACAGTTCTCATGGGCAGCTGGAGCACAGATGGATATTTGATGTTTGTGCCCCTTTATTTTATATTTGCAGTAAAACACTGGATGGAAAATGCCCCTTCAAGGCAGCCCTGAGTGATTTTGGAGATTTCCAGCAATGGGGTGGATTTCTCAGCACACTGCTCCAGTCCAGCCTTAATCATGCACTTGAACCCAGTGGGCTCAGCCCTTAGGAAAGGCGTTTACTCACTCAGCTCTGAGGCACAGGCCAAGAAATCACTCGATGGGATGAGCTGGGTTTGAATGGGAGCAGCAGCAAGAGGAACCAAAGGAGGGTGAAACTCTCTGTTCTCTGCTTGAAAAATTCCTGTGAGCTGCCAGTGCAGGGAATAATCCTGGAGGTGCTGACACCTCAGTCTGCACTGCCCGGGGCACTTCAGTGCAGCTCCCACTGCTCACCTGAGCTGAACAGTGGGGTTTTTTTCTCTGAAATCTTATTTTTCCCTGTTATATAAAGGCTCTTTTCTGCCTCCTTGAAAGGCTCGTGGCTCTTGCAGGGACTGAGTGTTTGCTGGTTTTTCTCATCTGCAGTGGTCAGGTCAGTGGGGCAGCTGGAGAGCAGATGTGAGCAGATCATGGAAGGAAAGCCCCTGAAATTCTGGGAGCCAAATGAGGATAAGACAAATTCTGAAATCTGAGGGCTTTGTTTAAATACCTTTTGACTTAGGTGCAAATTATAATATATGTTATAAAATATGACTGATTATACCTGGGGTGTCCAGAATTAAACACACCAAGAGGGTAAGGAAGTTTCTTATGCTTGAACTTGAATGCTTAAAGCCAAAGATGTAAAATGAGGTCAGTTAGCTCAGCTGCAGTGAATCCTTTGATATTCATTTAATGGATAAGTAGATATAACTCTGAGCTTGCAGGGAAGACTGAATTTTAACTACTAAAGCTCTTTGTAATTTTCTCACAGGTCTTTAAAATAAATTTTGGACCTTGGGAAGCCTTTCTTTAAGGAGAGGGTGGTCAAAAACTGAAAGTGGCTTCCTAAAGAGGTCAATTCCCCAAGCCTGAGAGCATTTAGGAGGAATTTGGGCAGTGCCAGAGGTGAGAGGAGGTCTGGCTGTGGGAGATGCATTGTGTTTGCAGTGTTTGGTTTGAGATCCTGCTCAAAATTGAAGAGCTGAGCTCTGGATAAGGAACTGGATTCTTCTCTGGTGTAGGGAGTGTGGTTCAGACCCATCTCTAATCCTCTTGTAGTATTTCCCTTTATTGAATAGCTTCCTTATGTATTGAATTCCAGAAATTCCAGATTGGTGATACACATGGGGAACAGATTGCAACACAGAGCAGATTTAATTACTCGGGTCTAGAATTACTGAGGCAGAACATTTATTCATCATGCTGTTTGAAAAGGGAGAAGAATCTTCCCTTTTTTATTTGCAGGAAGAAGTTTGAGATCAAATGACTCTGAGCTGCCCTTTCATTGGTCATTCAGTGATCACTTGAGGAAAAAATAATGAACTGGGGTTTTCCTCCACTTCTTCATTTGAAAGATTTGTCAGATTTTACCAGTGCTGTGTGTTTAAGGGAGTTCTAAGGCTGCAGCCTTAGATGCTTCAGGAAGGTTATTTTAGGAGGGAGGGCTTGACTGAATGCCAACAGACAGAGCTAATCATCAGGACATCTGGATTCACTTCTTAACTCTGCTGCATGACCTTGGGTCAATGATTTAGGTCAAGTTTTTTCCAAAATGTTCAGCATTTGTAGGTGCTTTTGCTGGATTTCAGCATTACTGAAAATCAGGCTGTGACTGCACTGAGTGTTTCAAATTCAGCTTCCCAAAAGTGGGACACTTGTAAAAAGGAGACAGAAGTTAAAATGTGTGCCCCTGTTTCCTCATTTTTACAACAGGGATGGATAACTGTGTTTGGAGAGTGTGCTGAGACTCCCTTGAGGTAAAAGCATCAGACAGGAGAAAGGATGGCACAAGCTGCTTGCCAGGGGTCAGAAAAGGAGATTTTTACTGGAAATCCAAGGATGCTGAGCAAGGGCCAGACTTCCAGGAGTTCAGCAGCCAAAGGGCTCCCCAGAGGTGCTTGGCAGATGTAAGGAAGTGCAGAAATGATGAGGAAATGCATCAGAAATGATGCAGAAGCCCTGAGCTGCCCTTTCTTGGAGGAGAATCCAGGACTCCAGGGCTGCTCAGTCAGGGGGATGCAGGAGCAGCAGAGTGTGACCTGTGTCACACACGTGACCTGTGTCATACACGTGATCTGTGTCACACACAGGCACTGTCACACACAGGCACTGTCACACACAGGCACTGTCACACACAGGCACTGTCACACACAGGCACTGTCACACACAGGCACTGTCACACACAGGCACTGTCACACACAGGCACTGTCACACACAGGCACTGTCACACACAGGCACTGTCACACACAGGCACTGTCACACACAGGCACTGTCACACACAGGCACTGTCACACACAGGCACTGTCACACACAGGCACTGTCACACACAGGCACTGTCACACACAGGCACTGTCACACACAGGCACTGTCACACACAGGCACTGTCACACACAGGCACTGTCACACACAGGCACTGTCACACACAGGCACTGTCACACACAGGCACTGTCACACACAGGCACTGTCACACACAGGCACTGTCACACACAGGCACTGTCACACACAGGCACTGTCACACACAGGCACTGTCACACACAGGCACTGTCACACACAGGCACTGTCACACACAGGCACTGTCACACACAGGCACTGTCACACACAGGCACTGTCACACACAGGCACTGTCACACACAGGCACTGTCACACACAGGCACTGTCACACACAGGCACTGTCACACACAGGCACTGTCACACACAGGCACTGTCACACACAGGCACTGTCACACACAGGCACTGTCACACACAGGCACTGTCACACACAGGCACTGTCACACACAGGCACTGTCACACACAGGCACTGTCACACACAGGCACTGTCACACACAGGCACTGTCACACACAGGCACTGTCACACACAGGCACTGTCACACACAGGCACTGTCACACACAGGCACTGTCACACACAGGCACTGTCACACACAGGCACTGTCACACACAGGCACTGTCACACACAGGCACTGTCACACACAGGCACTGTCACACACAGGCACTGTCACACACAGGCACTGTCACACACAGGCACTGTCACACACAGGCACTGTCACACACAGGCACTGTCACACACAGGCACTGTCACACACATGATCTGTGTTACACACGTGTCCTGTGTCACACACAGGCACTCTGAAGTGACACAGAGGAGCAGCAGTTCTGCCAAACATCTGCTCAGACAGTGAAGGTCCTGGTGGTATCAAACCCCTTTTCCTTAGGGCTGGGAGCTGCTGGGCTCCTCCTGCTCTCAGGGGTGCTGAGTCCATCACTGCCACGGCTGCATCCTGGCCCCAGTGGCTGCTGGCAGCTTTTAAAATGAGCTGGGGCACATTTACAGAGCGATGGCCGGGGAGTGATGCTGGCAGACAGAAAATCCTCCAGCCCACAAATAGCTCCTTCCATCTGCTGGTCCTCACACTGGGGGTAGATGCATCATGAAACCAAGTCATACAGAAAATTTTGCCCCCCTGGAGCAGAGCCCTTGTGCAGTGTGGTCCTGAAACCACCCAGGACCCACCTCTGACCCAGGTAAGGCCCCTGCTTTTACTGCACAGAGCAAGCAGCCCCTCAGGCCTCACATTTTATTTTTGCAATGTGAGTTCGACCTCCAGCGCAAGCAAACACAAAGCACAAGTGCTCATCTCCTTAGCTGTACCATCCCCAAATGCATTTTATATGCAGGATGGAGAAAGGCAAAGAAGCAAAGAAAAAAATGTATTTTTTGAGGAGAAAAAGAGACCAGCTAAGGACATGAACACTGCTATTGCCTCTTTCAATGAACTGGTGATTGCTGGGGGTGTTCCCTTACTCAGAACAGCAGAGGAGAAGGTGTTCAGTTCAATTAGATCACTGATTTCCTTTCTGTCTAATGATTACATTTATTCTGTGCATGAAAGCAGGCAGGGCAATGACACAGACTTTTGTAGCTCTGTGCTTAGGGTGAGTTTCACCCTTAGTAAATACAGGAGGAATTCCAAGAGGGATTTCAGGGTGATGACATGTTTGTCCCTGTACCTGCCAAAACAAAACCCAAAACCAGAAAGGACCCAGTGACCTCCCTTAGTGCCACCAGTGCAGCTGATGCCAGCGGTGTCCTCGTGGTGGGAGTGATGCTCAGCATGTCCCAGGGAGCCTGGTGATCCCCTAAAAATGGGGCAGGAGGGCTGGGGGTGGCAGCAGCAGCTCCACAGACAGGAGGTGACACTGCCCAGAGCAGGGTGGTGACCTGCAGGAGGTGACACTGCCCAGAGCAGGGTGGTGGCCTCATTTAAAGCTCTCCTTTGCTGGTTGGCTCTGGGAGTGAAAACTCCTCTGAATGAGACCCTGGAATGAGCTGCAATTTCAGCACCAGGTTTATGGTCAGGTGGTGTTCATGTTTTTAAGCTGGAGAATCCTTTGGGAGGATTTTTTTTTAGTTTGTGAAGTCACTATTTTCATTGGTGAAATTTCTTGGGTTAAATTTCCCACACCTCCCCACTCCTCTGTGATTTTTCAGAGAAGTGAGGATGGTAGAGGTGGCCTGAGGGCTCCCTGCTCCCCTTTTTTCCCCTGCACTCAGCATCAGTGGGTTCCTCATCCCAGCCCCAGGAGCTGAGCCCTGCAGGAGCCATCCTGGGTGTCACCTCTGCTTTTCTCGTGGAAATTGCTCTCAGTGCTTTTTATTTTTTGCAAATTGCTCTGAAGTAAAAGATGTGCACTCACCCCCACATGCATTTGCATCATTTGGATCAGCCAGGAACAGAAGCACAGCTTTAGGAGCTGGAAGTTTTGGAGAACATTCTGTTCAAAAGACTTTTGACCATTCATTTATTGCAAAATTCCTGCCTTCTCTTCAGCTCTGTGTGCCTTTCCCTGCAAACACAAAATCTCAGCTGCTGCTGAAGGGTGGGCTGTGAAAAACTACTTTTGCTCTCATCCTACATGAGGGAAAACCACATTATTATTTGAGGATTATTTGGCTTTTTGTCTGAGTCAGGTATGGAAAAGAATTATTTATAGCTTGGATAACATAATTTCAAACTACAAAACCTTTATTTACCTTTCCTGTAGTAACTGAATGGCAACAAATGAACACAGGCATGCACCCAAAATTCAGAAGAAATATTATTTGCATTTATGTTCTTATCCTACCCTGCTTGTGCCAGAAATACAGTTTTGTATTTCTCAGGGTTGTGAATCAGCATTTTGCTTTTTGCCATGTTTTGGGAATTTTAAGGGGCCATTAGACAAATTGGTAGAATTAATTAGATGCATGCTCTCCTTGTTACAGAAACCCCAGAGACATTTTGAATTATTTCCTACAGTGTTCTATCTTCACCCTGCAAGGTTCAGCAATTTGCTAGAACAGAGCAAACTTGGCCAGCTATTTTCTCCAGGATCTGATTTTAAAAAATCCTAGAGAACAAAATGTTCCAGTAATCATCTTTGCTCTTCAAGTATCTGTTAGCCTTTAATCCTTTTCTGCTTTTCTTTTTTCAGAAGCACCATATACTGGTAAAAAAAAAAAAAAAAGAAAAAACCCAACAAACTCAAACCAATTCAACAAAACAAACAAAAACCCCACACCAACCATTGTTCCTGCCTGTATCTTTCATTTCACTGTGGTGCTGAATCACTGTGTTCTGTTACAGCCTTTTTTATGGTGTGATTGTTTTGTGTAATCCATTTTCTTTGCACTCTTTTTAGCTCCTGTCCGAAGCTGTTACTGCTGTAGTAAATGTAGTTATAAATCTGCCACATGTAACAAGCGAAATTTAGAGCTCAATAAACCAGGGGAGAGGATGCTGTAGATAAGGAAAGTGCATTGAGATGCAACAGTTACAGCAAAAGCACAAAAAATCCACTTCTGACAGGTTAACAGAGGGGAAACACAGAAAAATTGGTTGTGGTAGTGTGAAAAATGACATTTGGTTCTTTCCCCTGCTGCCCAGCATCACTCATGTTCCAGCAGACAAAAATAGAGTCACAGAACCCCAAAAACATCCCAGATGTGTTGATTTTGCTGTGGTGGGTGCAGAGTGGGGTTTTTGTGGAGCTGGGAGCTGCACAGCTCCTCCTCTGAGCTGGGGGAGATCCCAGCTCCTCCAAAGAGGGGCTGAAATTGGGGCTGGGGGCTCAGGACAGGAGCCAGAGCTGCTGGAGCTGGGCTGGGGGCTCAGGGCACCAAAATCCAGCAGATCCCAGCAGCAGGGGCTGCTCAGGCAGGAATCCTAAAGGGAATTAGTGAGTCTGGGGGGCTCAGAGCTGGGCAAGCCAAGCTCCCCCAGGGAAATCCCCTGGTGAAACTGAGATTGGGGCACTTTTCTTTTGAAAAGAGGAAAATTTGGAATTAGTGGAGAAGGAAAAGCAATGGAAAGATGAAGAAAAGTGATGTAAGGAACAGCAAAATTGGGAAAAACCACATCCAGGAGAGATCCAATTCTCTGAATTGTGATCCAGTTCTCTGAATTGTGATCCAGTGGGTGTTAAATACAGGGAATGAGTGAAAAGGGCAGAAAAGAGAGAAAAGCAGCAGAGGGCAAGGCATGGCAAGGAGAGGGTGAAACAGGCAGAAAAAATGAAGCAGGCAGATCAAATAACACAGGAATGCAGCTCCTGTGCCACGCCTGGGTTGGTATTTGCATTTCTGTGTGGTGCCCTCACGCTGGGCTGGGGCACAGCAGTGCTGAGGCCGTGGGGAGTGCCACAGCTGTGCCAGCTGCTGCCAGCACTGGGACACACATCTGTCCCTGAGTGCCACAGCTGTGCCAGCTGCTGCCAGCACTGGGACACACATCTGTCCCTGTGTGCCACAGCTGTGCCAGCTGCTGCTGCCACTGGGACACACATCTGTCCCTGTGTGCCACAGCTGTGCCAGCTGCTGCTGCTGCCACTGGGGCACACATCTGTCCCTGTGTGCCACAGCTGTGCCAGCTGCTGCTGCCACTGGGACACACATCTGTCCCTGTGTGCCACAGCTGTGCCAGCTGCTGCTGCCAGCACTGGGGCACACATCTGTCCCTGAGTGCCAGGGGGTGGCACAGGGGGACAGGCTCAGCACCTCCCTGAGCTCAGCAGCCACAGGGACTCAGCCACACCATTTGCTTTTTCAAATGCAATTTCAATTTTTTTCAAATTTACAGAAGTGTCTTAGAGTTGAACCAGTAGCATTTGTCTGAAGAGGTTAAATTCTGCTTTTTTAAAATGAAATCAGCTGTTTTGCTGCCAGCCACAGTCGTGCCCTCCTGTTGCCTGCAGAATAATGGAGCACTGGCACGCTGACACATAAATCAAATTACTGGAGAATGCTTTACCTCCCTTATTTGTGACTGCATCTTCTAATTGAGGGCTCTCTGATGAATTCAGGGCATGAATTATTGTGGAAATTATTGGCACAGCACATTTCCATAATTAAAGTGTTTCCTATGGTGTAGATTTGAAGATTCCCTAACTGCTGCGTGTTAGTTTAATGTAAAATTCTGTGAAAACTTAAATACAAGCAGAACAAAGTTTTTATGCATGGAGAATGTTTTTCATTAGACCAGTGGTGATAGCTGAGAAAAGCAATCAAATCATCTGGGTTCAGGGACACTTTTAGGTGATGGATGAAATCTTTATCCATTGCTGATCACAAAGAAATGGGCAGCATCTTTCATAGAAATGTCTTTGCCTTACCATGGGTGGCATAACCAAATAATTAAAGTTTAACCTATCATGAAATGTTCATAATTAGTGTTGGTTTCAGGATATAATTCTGACTGTTCCATTAAGAATTATCCTAAGGTAATTTTAATATTTTGGTGGTTTGCAGCAAGTCAATAAGTAAACATTTTCTTAACTCTCAGGTTTGCAGTTTTAGATGGCTCCTGATGCCAGATAGTTCTGCAAAACAGAAAATTCCCTCTGCCATTCTCTCTTCAGTAAAAAATATGCCAGAATATAGCAGATAGCATGGAATAATACTTTAACTATTAGTTGTTGTCTGCAAAGTCCATTTGTCTTGTTAAGCCTGTCATTTGGCTACATTACCCTTTCTGTAACCCTGGAAACAACTTCAAATACTGTGAGATTTGAAAAGTCTGAAGTATAATGTACCCTCAAAATGCTGTGAGTGGGTTTTGAGACTCCCTGTACAAAGGAAGAAATAAAATATATCCCTTTAGAGAAATAAAATATATCCCTTTAGAGAAGAAATAAAATATATCCCTTTAGAGAGGGCATGAGGCAGTGCTGGATGTGCTTTGTGGTTTTAGGTGGGATGAGAAGTGGGGCCAGCAGCACTGAGAAGTTTCCTCTTTGCCTGCCCAGAGAGTTCAGGAATCCCTCTCTCCAAGTGTTACAGAAGGGGATTTTCAGGAGGCAATAAATAAATTTTGATCCCTCTGGTTAATGCAGTTAAGGTCAAAGAGATTCTATCTGGATCTATTTAAATCACTCTTAACCTGCAGACACACTGCTGGCAGTGGTGCTGAGTGCCTTACCTGGCTGGGGAGTGTGTACAACCCTTATGAAACTATTCTTAAGCATTCTGGTTACTATCTTTAGCTCTGTCTTAGAACAAGACAAAAAGCACTTAGCTAAATGCAGTCCTGAAGTGCTTAATCCAGTTAAGATTACTTTGTCCTTAGGTGTCTTCTGCTGAGGCTTTTTCTAGCTCCCCATCCTGCTGCATCATGCAAAAGCTGCTCTGCGTGGCTGGGGCTGGGAATTCTTTTGTGATTTATTCTGTGAGCTCCTGCAGGTCTGGTGTGGCTGAGGGTGTTGTCACCTCCCTTAGGAGCCCTGGTCCCCTGTCCCTGGCAGCTCAGCAGGGTGGGAGCTCCTCCTGGAGATGGAGGATCCAGGCTGCATCTCCCAGCTGAGGCTCAGGGAGGGTTGGCTGCACTTTAATTCTCTTGGTGACCAAATTCCCTCAGTTTCTGCTGTTCCAGCTGGGTGGGATTCCAGCCAACCATTCCAGAGAGGCAGAAATCCCTCCAGGCTTCCTGGGAGCTTTGGGGTGTTAGACAACCTGTGGGCAAAGTTTCCAGAAAATGCAGTTTCTATAAAATAATGCTTTGCATTCCAAGCTTGGAACAATCCTCATCTTAAGCTGAATATTTGCATGGTCAAGTCTGCATATGAAAAACACTCCCTGAAAAAATTTGATAGACCTTTCTGTGTGTCCACAAGCATTTTTTATCATTTAACCCACTGCTTTAAAAAGACTTTTCATTATACCTGTGTCTCTCTGAGCTTATCCCCAGTCACCAAATCTTCTGCAGGGGGTCATTCCTCTGGAGGAGAAAGAACTGTGTGATTTTGGTAGAGCATCACGGAGGGATGGGCTGCAGGTCTTAATTTTCTCAGCCTGAAGTGATTGCAGCTGTCTAAGCTAAATATTGCAACTGTGTTTTAACTGGACCTGCTTTTCCTTCCAGGATTGATTTTTCTCTATTTACATGGTGATAAGAAGTGCTCATCCCACTCTGTCAGTCTGGACTGATGAATCTGAGGAATAGAACAGGTAATTTCTAATTTGACTTGTAGCTTTTTGGCAGTGAGAACCACTCCCTCTCTGTGGAGTGCATTCACAACAAAAGAATTCACAGTTTCTTCTGTCCAGGTTTTCTGCAGGGAGGGACATCCTTGCCCTGGAGCAGGGAAGGAAGGATAAAATCCTGTAGCTGTTGCTGTGAGCAGCATCTCTGACTTCCTGGCAGTTGTGGGTGGTTCTGTTTTGTGTTATTTTTATAGCTACCAAGTTGTTGGAGCTTGGAGTAGTCTCCAAACAGAGAAAATCTTTTGGATGTACTATTGAAAAATGCCCTTTGGGGTGTTTTGCAGGGCAGGTGCTCCCTGGAGTGGGGGCAGGCAGGTTCTGGTGGTGGGGATGGGTGTGATTTTCTCCTTGGGGGTGTCTGAGGGGTGAAATCCAGCAGAGCTGACCTGGGCAAGGTGGAGAGGGGCTGCCTCACCTGCACCTCAGGCTCAGCCTGAGTCACAGAAAGCCCCTGACCAGTGAAGGATGGAGAATTCAACCCTTGTGTTGAGTTCTCCATCCTTTAATGGGGTGTGAGAGCTCTGTGTCCTCACTGGGAGCTGCTGCCACTGCTCTCCTTCCCTGCTTAGTGCCAGGGGAGGATAGTTAGGTTAGGATAGTTGGGTTATTTTAGTTAGGTTAGGATAGTTGGGTTATTTTAGTTAGGTTAGGATAGTTGGGTTATTTTAGTTAGGTTAGGATAGTTGGGTTATTTTAGTTAGGTTAGGATAGTTGGGTTATTTTAGCTAGGTTATCCTCACCTGGTTAGTTAGGTGAGGATATTTTGGGTGGGAGCTGTGGGTGTCAGTGCCAGGACACAGCTCAGGGATGTGGGAGAAGCCCAGCAGTGCAAGCAGCAGTCACTGGCTGCAGGATGCTCTGCACCAACCTGGCTCATATCATCTCTTAGATATCCTGATAAAGTGCTCTGCTGCCTAATACTAATCCTTTAGGAGATTAGCACAGTTTTTTCTTTCTCCTATGTCTTTCCACTGGAAAAGAAACCTCAGATATGCTCCAGGCAGGGTGGGCAGTGACTGGAATCAGCCACAAACCTACTTGATTCCCCAGAGCTGGGGTGCTGCCACCACGTCAGATTTCTGTCTTTTTTGCCCTTGCTTTTGCCAGGAAGATGCTGAATTCCCTATCCTGGCTCAGAGGGCAGCACAAAGCCAGGCTGAGGGGTTTTAGATCTTTCCCTTCAGACTCCTGCTGTTGTAGCTGGATTTTTGGGCATGTAGCAACAGTCTCCTCCTCATGCCTCAGTATCTGAATCAACAAGCAAGGACAGACAGACCAAGAGGGGAGTTTGGGAAGGGGAAGACTGAGACATCCAGGAGGTCTTTAAGCACAAACCACTACCATGTTTTGATGTTTTTACAAGAACATTTTTTTGTTTCTATTCTCAGTAAGTGCTCCTGTCTTTCCTTGCAGAGCCCTGTGCTGTGTAAACGAACTGATGGATGAAGATGAGAAGGACAGGGCAAAGAGGTAGGACAGGAGGGACTCCTGGAGGAGAGCTGGGACTGCTGTGCTGTGCTTGGCAATGAACCTGACCCCCCTGGTGTCACAGCAGAGCTCCCTCAGTTTACAGGCTCTGTAGCTGACCACAAGCAACAAAACTGGAGTCACTGTTCAGGCTTGTCACAGAGTTTGGCTGCCCCTACAATGAATTCTCTGGCTGAGGGGTCCTTAAATGTCATTGCTGCACCCTCAGGATCTCGTGCTATCCCATGGATTTTTATTATCTCACAGCAGCAGTCCTGAGCTGTGATTTTATTTCATTTATCAAGCCCACATGGGGCAGAGTTCCCTCAGCAGTCCTGCTCCAGCACAGGTCTGGGTGAGCCTCCTGTCAGAAAAGCACTTGTTTCACTTTTATTTAGTCATTGTACAAGTGCCAGAGCAGAGATGGCTGTGAAAATGAGTGCTGGATCTGGGAACATCCAAATGCCAGCCTGGGTATGAATGGAAATGCTTTCTGCATCCCACCCTCAGCCGAGACCACAGGCAGTATGGATCATCATGAATACACTTGTAAAGCAAATTAATTACTGCTGGAAGAGGTTGTGTGAAGAGTTATCTCAGATATGAGCACTGGAAAGAGCACTTTGGAAGAAGCTGAATGGATTTGCTTTTCTCCTTTATTGTTTTTAATGGAGGAGGAAAGCATATTAAATATTCTTAACTGGTGAAGTGAAAATTAGTTGTTTTCAGAGCAGCCAGACTCTGAACATTCCCAGTTTCATATATCAATGATCATATATCAATATATCATATGAATATGATATATTCATATATCAGCAGCAGATTTTCAAGACCACATACAAGATTTTATTCTGCAGTCCAGCTGGCTCTGCCCAGTGCTGTCTCTTGATGAGCTCCTTTTGCCGGTGCAAATCAGAGAAATCCTTCACATTTTGATGTTTGTGTGTGTGTGCACTCACTGCAAAACAAAAGCTCATCAAAATTAAGTGAGCAAAACATGAATATTCTGGGGGATTTCTCCTGTAACACCTTCACTCTCACTGCTTTTGGGACAGTGGGAGCTGCTGCTGTAGGGATTTGGTCTGTCCCAAATAAACCCAAATTTGTTACCTCCAGCTGTTCCTTGCTGCTGCTGAGCTCAGTCTTGCTCCAAGGCTCAAAGCACCAGCAAAGCCCAATTTTGAGCAAATAAACATTTTCAGCAGGGTTTAAGTGCCTGTGTTTGAGGTGTTGTGCTGGGGCAGGGTGGATCCCCAGCCCTGGTCTGTGTTCCATCCTGCTCAGCGTTTATTTTTTGGTTTTTTTGTCACCCAGGGCATCACGCAACAAATCTGAGAAGAAGAGGAGAGACCAGTTCAATGTGCTCATCAAGGAGCTCTGCACCATGCTGCAGGGCCATGGGCACCCTCTCAAGATGGACAAATCCACCATCCTGCAGAGGACAATCGACTTCCTGCAGAAACAGAAAGGTGTGGAGAGCCCCTCACCTGCCCTGCAGCCAGAACAGACAAAACCCACGCAGAATATCCAAACTTTGGGGTTTTCTTCCCCAGGGCACCCAGACAGGACAGGAGCCTGTGTGAGGGGCAGAATTAGGCACAGAATTAGGAGATGGGCTGGAGCTGAATGCATTGGTGACCAGTTAAATGCAGATTTTAACATAGTGAAACACAGAGCAGTTAAGGAAAGATGCAGTGCTGGATGATTTTTATTGTGGATGCATCATTGCCCTCACTGGTGTCCACATCCCAGTCTCAAACAGAGCAGGAGGTGGGAAAATCAGAGGAATTGCACCCTTTAAAAAGTCAGGGGAGAGGATCCTGTGCCCTGTTCCCAGATCTCTTGGATTAGGAGAGGATAAACCTGGGCACTCACACAAGCAGCTTGTGAAACAGCCCCAGAATTGAAATAAAGAGCTCCAAAATTGAAATAAAGAGCTCCAAAATTGAAATAAAGAGCTCCAGAATTGAAATAAACAGCTCCAAAATTGAAAGAAACAGCTCCAGAATTGAAAGAAACAGCTCCAAAATTGAGAGAAACAGCTCCAGAATTGAAAGAAAAGAGCTCCAAAATTAAAAGAAACAGCTCCAAAATTGAAAGAAATAGCTCCAGAATTGAAATAAAGAGCTCCAGAATTGAAATAAAGAGCTCCAGAATTGAAAGAAACAGTTCCAGAATTGAAAGAAACAGTTCCAAAATGGAAATAAACAGCTCCAGAATTGAAAGAAACATCTCCAAAATTGAAATAAAGAGCTCCAAAATTGAAATAAAGAGCTCCAAAATTAAAAGAAACAGCTCCAGAATTGAAATAAACAGTCCCAGAACTGCAGACACCCTTTGCTCACAGGGATGCTCTACTACTCTAAAATTAGCCCACTGAACTTAATTTTTTAAGGTTTTCTTAGGCCACCCAAAATGTCTCCATTTCCCTTTCTTGATTTCTTTTAGTGCATTTGTGTCATGGTGGGGTGGGAAATGAGTGCTGCATGCAGGAAGGGTTTGTGTGAAGAGTGATATGAGGATTATTTATGATTCATTTACAACATCTTTAAAGAAATCTAGTGTTACTTGAAAAAGGGATCCAAGGAGCATGAATCATGTTGCTTTTTTGATATTTTCTCTTTAAGAAATCACAGCACAGACAGAAGCCTGTCAGATTAGACAGGACTGGAAGCCTTCATTTCTTAGCAACGAGGAGTTCACCCAGTTGATGTTAGAGGTAAGAAGAAATTTAATAAATTAGTGAGAAATAATCAGTTCAGTGGAGTAGTTCGGGGATATCCCGTTATTTTTCACCTGTAAATCCCAATGTTAATGATTTTTACTCTGCTGGCACAGACAACACAAACCTGACAGAGACCAATGTTGCACTAAATGCTTTACAAAAAAAGAATTAAAACCAAGACTGCTTCCCCTTAAAGGTAAATAGCTTTTTATTTGGGAATGAAGATTGATTTGGCCTGGCAAGAGAGGAAAAAAAAATTTCCTTTTCTCAGAAGAGCTGCTAGAGCTGCCTTTTTTTTTTTTTTAGGAAAAACTTGAAAGGACCTGACAAAAGCAGAGCAGCTCCTTTCCTCCCACATCCCATTAAGCAGGCAGCAGTGCCTGTGCTGCCTCTGCAGCTGCTGCTCTGTCCTGATGGGAGCTTTCTGGAGATTCAATTCCCTTGAAGTGCATTCAGGAAAGCAGCTCTCACACTCCCACCTCTAAAACGCTTTGCCAGTCTAGAAAAACCCCCCAAGATCACATTTGTCTCCTTTTTTTAAGGATGTGGCTCTGGGTTTGTGCAGCAGGGACAGCTCCTGCCCTGCGTGGGCTGCTGCTCTTTGCCCCACCAAAATCAGGGTGGGAGCTGGGCTGAGCTGGGAGGTGCTGCTGTGCCCTGGCTCTTCCTTTTCATCAGGATGTCATGACTCACCTCTGCAAAAGCCTCCTCCTTCTTGCTGGGAATCTCTCTTGCCAAACAAAGCTGGCTCGTTCCAGCCAAATCAAAAAAAAAATCCCCCCTTGGGTTGGAAGTGGTGGGGGAGAGCAAGGCAATAATAATAATAATAACAATAATGTTATAAATAACTGCTGGCTTGCTGGACTCTGCTCCACTGGGCAGTTTGATTGAAATCACTGTTTTTTTCCCAATTTGAGCCTGGCAGTGAGGTGGGGAGGTGGTGAATGCTGCATTTCTTATTCCCTGTAGCTCAGCTCAGAGCAGTGATTTTGGAGGAGCTGGGTTTGCACACAGAGCTGAGCAGCTCCTGAACCTCCCAGATCCTCAAGTTAGAGAAGAAAAGGACAGACACTGGAAAAATGGCACAAGGAGATATTGTAGAGAGAGGGAGAGAACAAAATCCAAGGAGAAAAGCACAGGAGTGACTTAAAAGGGACAGAGAGCTCTAACTCTGGGACAGAAACCACTGTGAATGCCAAAGAAAAAACAAAACAATCCTTAAAATTGTTTTATCACTTAGAAATCAGTGCTTTAAACAAAATAAATAAGGCTTTAGAGCTTCTTCATATTGTCCATAAACTGCTAAAAATACAGAATAATATTTCAATAATGAATAATTGTATAACATTTCTCTCTCTGCTTATCCACCCATCTGCCCATGCCCAGTGCTGGATTTGCCATGATGGTATCTAAGATCTCATTACACACTGGGTTTGTTAATTATTGTGAAATTCAGAACACATCATGAAGTGACTGAAGTCAGCAGGGCTGTGTGGGTGTTGAAATTCTAAGCATCACTGTCTCACTTCGTGTTAAATAAATACTCACTGGGTAAAAAATACAAGTCAGTTTAATAATAAGACAATGAGAAAAGAAGAATATAAAAAGAATGTTGAATTAGACAGCATGTGTAATTTTTATTTTTCCACAAATTGAAATGTAATTTCTTTGATTAATTTCTGCTAGGTTTAAGCTTTTAGAAGCATCACTAAAGAATTGACTAGTCTGAAATATTTTAAGTTTTTCCCTTGCATAATTCTGTCTTTTTTTCCTATTTTTTTTCTTTTTTTTTCTTTTTTTTCTTTTTTTTCTTTTTTTTTCTTTTTTTTTCTTTTTTTTCCTGCCTGTTATCATTAGGCACTAGATGGCTTTCTCATTGCTCTGACCACTGATGGGATTATTATTTATGTATCTGACAGTGTTTCCTCTCTGCTGGGACATTTACCGGTAAGTTCTGACCACAATATATTGAATTATATTCACCTTCCTGAGTTTAAATCAGTCAGTGCAGGGCTGAGGATTGGGTTTATCTAGCCAAAAACACAACTGTGGGTGGGAGATCAACCAACAAACTCTTGTGGAGCTTCTCAAATTGCTGATAATAATAGATTCTCTCCCAGGGTCTGTGAATTAGCCTAAAAAAACCCCAAAAATCACTGTACAAATCACTGTACTCAGAGCTCATCACTTGGCTGTGCCTCTGAAGGTCTGGGAGGTGTTTGACCCAGCAGGTAATAGAAAATCTTATGGCTGTGAAATCCATGCTGAAGCTCTTCTTAGATAATGGAAATATTATTTCAGAACTGAATCTATGCTCTTTGAATGGGTTCTTCTGCTTTGAACCCATAAGATCATTATTAACAAATGTGTGGCCTCAGGGTTTTCTGGGAGAACTTCTAGTTGTGGTTGTCAGGTGCAGAAATTCCAGCTTGGCCCCTCAAAAACATTTTTCTCTTTATGTGGTGCCAAGCAGGGAGCACCAAGGATGCAAATTCGAGCACAAAGTTCCCTGAATGTCACCTGTGCAAAGGACAGATCTGTGTGACATTTTGGCAGAACCCCTTAGTCAGGATGTGAGCACTGAATCACTTGTGGGTCAAGCTGATTTTGCCAGATGTTCAGCATAGAAAACAAATGGAGGATGTAAGAGGAGCTCTCCCTCTCCTGTGTCCTCCTTTCAAAGAAAAATGTTTTATTCCTGAAAAAATGTTATATTCCTGTGCTACCAGGGGTACCAGGGGTACCATAGGTTCTTCCAGCCTATATCTGTCTGAACTGAAGGGACTGAAACCTCTGGGACTCATTCAACCTTTTGCAAATAGAGAGTAAACCTGGGGTAAAATAATCTAAGTGTTATATTCTGCCCTAGATCCATCTGCAGAATGATTTGGCTTCCTTGTCTTGGGCATCCAGACTGGCAGGGTCTGTGCCCTGCTGAGGGGTGAAAAGGGATGTGGCTGTGCCAGGCTGTGCTGCTGAACATGACAAAGCATTCTTTTGTATCAGTCAGATTTGGTGGACCAAAATATATTGAATTTTCTGCCTGAGGGGGAGCAGAGCGAGGTGTACAAGCTCCTTTCTCCACACGTGCTCATGACAGACCCTGTTGCAGCTGATTTCCTGAATGGTAAGCTCTGCTCTTGTCTGTGGCTCAGAGGATTTGGCAAAAACAGCTCCTGGGGAGGTCTGCACAGAGCTGAATGCTCCTGGCTGCCTTTTCTGTTTTGCTGCTTTTGTGGGTTTTAGTGCATCCCTAAAGTCCTGTGTGCTCTTTGATTGGGACAGTCTTTGTTTCACCATCTGCTTTGCCCCTTGGATATGGATGATTTCACAAGGTGGGATGCTACACTAAGCCTGAGAAAGGAATGAGGGCTCAAGGGGAAAAAAAAGGAGAAATCCCAAATGGTTTTGGCAGAGCCATTGCTCCTTAAGAAGCTTGCATGTCTCAGGACACAGGAGAAGCCCTGGTGTAATTTAAAGAGTTTTTCTACCTGAACAGTGCATCTGGATCTGCACTGCTGGCTGCTGGCCCGTGTCCCTTCTCCACAGAAACTGTCCCCAGGAGCAGAGCAGGCTCTCAGCAGTTTGGTGATGTTTTGAGCAGCCTGATGAGGCTCTCAGCAGTTTGGTGATGCTCTCAACAGTTTGGTGATGCTCTGAGCAGTTTGGTGAGGCTCTGAGCAGTTTGGTGATGCTCTGAGCAGCCTGGTGATGCTCTCAGCAGTTTGGTGAGGCTCTGAGCTGTTTGGTGATGCTCTGAACAGTCTGGTGAGGCTCTGAGCATCCTGGTGAGGCTCTGAGCAGTTTGGTGATGCTCTGAACAGTCTGGTGAGGCTCTGGGTGAGGCTCTGAGCAGTTTGGTGATGCTCTGAATAGTCTGGTGAGGCTCTGGGTGAGGCTCTGAGCAGCTTGGTGATGCTCTGAACAGTCTGGTGAGGCTCTGGGTGAGGCTCTGAGCAGTTTGGTGAGGCTCTGAGGAGTTTGGTGATGCTCTGAGCAGCCTGGTGAGGCTCTGAGCAGTTTGGTGATGCTCTCAGCAGTTTGGTGAGGCTCTGAACAGCCTGGTGAGGTTCTGAACACCCTGGTGAGGCTCTGAGCAGGGAGTGTTTTCCCTTGTGGTCTAATCCAGAGCTCAGACTTGGGGCAGAAATCTGGATTAGAGCTTGGCACGGTGCCCTCCTCTGCTAGTGGAGGGGCTCAGGGTGAGTTCAGTGCCCTGTGATGGGTCCAGATCCCTCTGAGCAGTGCCAGAGCAGAGCACTGAGTCCCAGGTAACTGCAGGAAATCCACATCCAGGGAGTCAGGGGGAAATCCTGCTCACCAGTACAGGGCTGCCCTCTCAGCTCACTGGGGTGACTGCAGAGACAAGGAAAAAGGGTGGGAATACATTTCCTTAAGCAGAAACAGCTGATAATTGCTCCTAGTAATTTTATATTTACTTCTGGGTGTCAGAGGCTTCCCAGCAGGATGTGCTCAGACACCACAGCAGCAGGGTTGGTAAATAAATTAAATATCTGAGCAAGCTAAAATGCAGAATTCTAATAACATTATCTGTGTCTCCCTCTCTTTCTCTCATTTCAGTGGAAAAACAAATAGAGTTTTGTTGCCATTTAGCAAGAGGCAGCTTAGATCCAAATGAACCCCTGATGTATGAATATGTGAAATTTGTAGTGGATTTTAAATATTTTACTCATGGTAAGTTTACTCATGTTCCAGCCTATCTTTGCCTCTCCACCTCTCTCCTTTAAATTGTTTTGATCTGTAGCATCCTAAAGGTTCTGTTTCTGCTGAAAATGCCCCTTTATTGTCAGGGATGGAATGAGCTGTGCATGCACTGGGCATATTTTCCATAAAAAAGTGGTGGGGAGCCTGTTGATCAGAAGGGTGAACTCTCCTGTGCCTAAAGCTGATACCAGACTGAAAATGGTATTTGACCCACTGCCAGCTGCAGAGCAGATTATTTATTCAAATATCCAATAAAATCTGGTGTTCTGTTTCACTTGTGGCAGTGAAATGACTTTTTACAGACATTAAATACTTTGAGGCGCCCGTAAAATCCTGAATCTTGCAAATGCTGGCCTGGAGAAAGGCTGACA
This sequence comes from Cisticola juncidis, assembly GCA_013400215.1. Lineage (NCBI taxonomy): Eukaryota > Metazoa > Chordata > Aves > Passeriformes > Cisticolidae > Cisticola > Cisticola juncidis. The sequence goes on along the minus strand of VXBR01003948.1, from coordinate 9,249 downwards.
AGGAGGCTGCAGCTGCACACTGTGGGCTGCTCAGAGCTGTCCTACAAAGCTCCCTGCAGGAAATTGGGAGCCTAAAGGAAATAAAATCAGTGTGGATCAGCGTGGCATCACCCTGTGGGCAGGAGGAGCTCCTTGCTGGGGTTTCATCACTCCCTGTACCTGTTTTAGCAGCAGAAGAAAGCTCTCCTTCCTCTCCTTAAATAAATTCTCCTTTCCAGTGCCTACACCCTCCTGCAATGGCTTTGAGTCAGCTCTTGCTCGAGCCTTCAGGTCAGCCACGGAGGAGCAGATCTGCCTGGTGGCCACCGTGCGCCTGGTGACACCCCAGTTCCTGAAGGTGAGCCCAGCCTGGGCACTGCCAGCCTGGGCACTGCAGCCTGGGCACTGCCAGCCTGGGCACTGCAACCTGGGCACTGCAACCTGGGCATGCAGCCTGGGCACTGCCAGCTGCAGGGCACAGCTGGACTGGGCACTGCCAGCCTGGGCACTGCAGCCTGGGCACTGCCAGCCTGGGCACTGCCAGCCTGGGCACTGCAGCCTGGGCACTGCAGCCTGGGCACTGCCACCTGGGCACTGCCAGCCTGGGCACTGCCAGCCTGGGGTTTGGGAGGGTGGGGTGTAAGGTTTTGGTGATGGGGAGACTCGGAGGGGCAGCCTGGGAAGCTCCAGGATAAGGCGACCCCACCTGGGGATTTTGATGGATGTGCATCCACCCCTCCTGGGTGGAATGAAGTCATTTGCATGGATCTGCAGCCCTCAGAGAT
>VXBR01003947.1:0-77819 GCA_013400215.1 Cisticola juncidis | reverse complement strand
CCCCAGCTCCTGCGCTGCCCCGTGCGAGGGTGGCGCGCCGCCGGCTCCGGTGTGCGTCCTCCCGGCGGGCGGGCGCGACCCCGGGGCCGAGGGACAGGTGTGCGGGCAGCGGCGAACCCCGCTCTGCACGGCGGCCGAGGCCTGGTGCCGGGGGGCCCGAGAGGGCCCCGTCTGCCTGGGGTCTTCCGTGGGCGCGTTATCTGTCTGGGAAATGCAGTCGGTCAGAGCTGTAGTTGATGTGAGATGTGTTTATAATTTAGCCGTCGTTTTATTAAAGGTCCTTCAAACAGCCCAGACAGAAATCCCTTCAAACGATCGCTTGAACTTGAAGGTTTTCCTTGTTATACTATCAGTCGAGGAGAACACGGTGGCAGGATTCCTTGGCAACACCTCTCGGAAACTGGTGATTGTAAAGCATTGTCCTCGATGGGCTTTTGTGAACGGTACTGCCAAACGGAGGCAGATTTAACCGGGGCGTGCTTTTAAGTACCGATCACAGTCCTGGCGTGCGCTTGTGGGAATACAGACTTGCTTTTTGACTGCACAGTCTAGAACCAACGATTTTAGTGTTGCATGCATCCAGCAGCTTCTTCAGGAAGATTGGCAAGGCAAATCTGCCCAAATTTTGCTGAAGACAGTTTATGAATGAGTACATAAAACGTTGGGTTTTATTCAGTGCCCAGTGTTTGAGGTGTGGCAGTGTTTTTGTGCGATGGGGCAAGTGACTAATGTCTGTGTAGGACTTGGTATGCTGTGTAGTTCAGTGGAACTAGCTTGTTCTTGTTGTTGGTTAGAGAAAGGAGATATATGCTAGACTGTATTTCAGAGAACGCTGTGAAAGTTTCTGCTTCCTAAGATTATATGTGGCAGAGTGAAGAGGATATGAAATGCTTGAATTTCATTGTGTACCAGAGTGAATCACTGCAAAATAATAAAGTCATCTCTGTATGAAGGTGACTTTTTTTCAGATTAAGGAGAAAAAAGTTATTAACTAGCTCTTGCAACTCTCAGTTAGCAAATAATCAGAATTCACAGTTGTTAAAACAAGTATTTAGCAACTTTGTCTCCTGCCTGTTCCCTGTGAACAGTAGGAAAGAATATACTTCGTTGAGTTTGGTGTTAAATGTTGATGCTTTTTTAGAGGAAAAGACGCTGCCAAAAAAAAAAAAAAAAAAGTAGGCATAAAAGATGATTAAAGAGGCGTTATTTGAGCAATACTTTGCAAAAGGTGTTAAGTTTTCTTGGTATAAGCCTAAAAGACCTCTTGCTCTCTGTATGTGCTTGGTTTGCTTAATTCTTAATTCTTTGGAGTCTGAAACAGACCTGTAGTGGTAATGCGGAAAGTACTTTGATTTTTCCTGGTTAGATTCCAGAGTTCAGAAGGAGAGGGCAGATGGTTATCCTGGGGATGGTCTCTGCTTTTGTAACAGAAGTTGTCTAGACCACTGTAAACTTTGCCTACAGGTTTAGTATAGTCTCTTTGCTAAACTATATAGTCTCTTTACTCTTTGTTGTAATTTCATGCACATGGTAATAGTTTCAAAGCGTCTTACCTTTTTTTTTTTTGGTGTTTGCAGTGGCTGTGATGCTGAGGAGCAAAGGTAGCAGAACACCTCTGTAAGCCTTTTTTTATGAGCTACATGCATCTAAATGGTATTGTTTACATAAAGCATGGTGGATGGGAGCTCTGCTTCCTGATTTACATGTACATGCTTAGTGCTATATGAACATAGCTTTTAGCTTAGAATTTTGCTTTGCACGGACTTGTGAATACTTCTCTGAAGCTTTGAAGAGGAATATGTTAAGCTAAACCTTGAAGTTGCTTCCTACTTAACAGGGCATAGCAAGTCCTGTTAGACTTAGTCCTTAATAGACCAGCAAGAACCCTTCTTCTAAAGTCTAAGCACAAGGTATCAGGCAGCTGCCCCCTTTTGTAGTCTGTCCCTGAATAAAATTTGTGCTTTTCCTGTTGCTTCTTGCCGCTCAAGGAAGCGCCAGATATCATGGGTTTGTTTTTCGTTTTGGAGGTTTGTTGGTTTGTGGGATTTTTTTTTTCTGATTTATGTCTCATTCTCCTGCAGCTGTGGCTTTCTGGTGGGAACAGCAAGAGAATGATATGAAGTGTAAATAAATCTTTTGATTTTTTTTTAACTCTACTAACACAACTGTATTAATCCATTGGTGTTTTTAATTAAAAGGAAAAGAAACACACCAAAAAGAACTAGAGACCTAAGACTGAGAGACTGTATAAATGAGATAGTGTTATGGGTATACCTTCTGGGAAAACAAATGGCTGTTAAACTCAGGATTTTCCTGAGTGCAGTTTTGCTTCTGTGGTGTTGAAGTGTGTTTGTGGTCGTTCTCTACTAGGGAGCAGTTTCCTGATTACTACATGATCAAAGTGTTCACCTGTGGTTTGGCCAGTTGTGAACCCAGACATAATATACCATCCCCACTTAAACCACTATATGATACTGAATTCATCTCCTAAAAGAATTACTGTTATTGCTTTGGAATAGGTTGGAAATCTAGGACAGATATACTTAATGTGAAGGGCAAAGTAGCATTCCAAGCCACTGGAGAGTCTTCAAGCAAAACTTTAATTCTTTTCCCCATTCACCCTCTTCCCATCCCCCCTCCCTCCCCCCCACTGTCTAAAGATTACTTAAAATAGCGGGACAGATCTGCTTCCCATTAAGTTCACTCTTTGCTGCCCTGGTTTTTCAAAGTCTTAAAGCCAGCTTAATTGGTTACTTGGGGATTCCCTATCAATTAAAAAAAATTAACCCACAAACTCAACTGAGGTCCTTGCACATCTGACGGTTGTAGCTAGACAGAAATGTTTATGATCAAGAAGCGTCTAGATGCTAAAAGAATTCCTGGCTTGGCCAAAGGGAGCCAGAGTAAGGATTATTTACAGATCTGAAGGTGATTTGGTGCCCTTGGTGTGGTAAACTCTAAGGCTGTGTCCTGACTTTGACTGGGATAGAGTTAATTGGTGCAACGCTGTGTTTTGGATTTACTATGAGAAACCTTTGAATAACACTGATTTCTAGTTGTTGCTAAGTAGTGCTTACCCTAAACCAAGAACTTTTTCAGTGTCTCATGTGCTGCCAGCAACTACGTGCTCAAGAAGCTGTGAGGGACCATGGCCAGGACAGGTGGTCTGAACTGGCCAAAGTTATACCCTCGAACATCATGCCCAATTATATAAACTGGAGGGAGTTGGCTGGGAGGGGGCCAGTCACCGCCTGGAGATAGTCTGGATGTGGTAACAAATCATTTCTTTCTCTTGAGTTTTATTTCTTTCTCTTTCCCCCTTTCTATACTGTTATCATTATTAATTTTACTTGATTTCAGTTATTAAACTGTCTTTATCTCAACCCATGGGTTTTACTTTTTCCACCCAATCTTACTCTCGTTTCACTGGCAAAAGGGGAGAGCAAATTGAGTGTCTGTGTGATACTTGGTTGCTGACTGGTATTAAACCAGGACAGTCTTTTTCTCATGCCCCATAGGAGGTATGATGAGTTCAGGTAATAACAAACCTGACTAGAACATGTTAGAACAAATTTCTAAAAGTATTCATTATATTAGTGACATGGAAGGAATATAGAGATGCTGCTCCTCGTTGGAAGGAGAAAATCTGTACATCCAAAGCTCAGCTAAAGATGGCGAGGACTGTCAGACCAATAAAAAAGGTGTTTTTCCTTCATACGTCAGTAGCAAAAGGCAGAAATAACATTAGTCCATAACAGGATGGGGATGATCACTTCACAAACAGGGACACAGACAAGACAGAGATGTTTAATGCTTTCTCTGCCACTCTTGTCAACATTCAAAATGGGATAAGCATGTCCCAGCACCCTAAGCTGGAGGACCATGGCCATGGGAATGAAAAACTAGCTGGATCCCCAGAAGTCTGTGGGGCCTGATGGGATTCAGCCAAGAGTACTCAAAAGAGCTGGCTGATGTTACTCATCTCAAGATCTCTTTCAATTATTTTTGAATGATCTTGGGAGTCTGGAGAAGTCCCAGCCATTGCAGTCTGGCTAACATTTTCCCAAGAGAAGGGACTATAAAGGTGATCCTAGGAAACTACAGGCCTCTCAGTCTTGCTTCAGTGACTGGTAAAAGTGTGGAGAAGATTGTTCTGGGGATTATTGAAAAACACACAAAGGAAAATGCAGGTATTAGTCAGGGACAGTATGGCTTCATGAAGGGAAGGTCCTACTCGGTACACTTAAAGGAAGAGAAGGTCTTTAAATACGTTGGGAAGGTCACAGGCTCTGACTCCAGTGACAGGCATTGCAGCTGGAACAACCCTTACAATTATCAATTACTTGTATAAACAAGAGGAAATGGACGCAGAAGTCAGCTCATAGTTAAGCAGGGTGAAGCAGGGCTATCACAAGAGCAGGAAGAAAAGACAGAAAAGAGACAACAATTCAATACCTATCCCTGCACAAACTGTGGAATATGTGAAGAGACTTCAGGCATCCTCCAGATGAGCACATTATTAGCTGCTGGCTCTGGTGCTGCAGTAGCAGGGCTGGTAGCCTGGAATTTTAGAATAGGGAAGCAGCTGGGATTTCATTCTACAGCAGGGGGCATTAACAAAGCAATAAAGAAAAGGATACAAGTCATCATCCTCTGGAGATGTCTCCAGTCAAGTGTGAAGGACAGGTGTTCCTTCAAGGGAAAAGTTACATGCCACCCAGGCAAGTGGACCACCATGTTCAGTACCTGAGGAATCAGCCATGCTAGAGGTGATTTATTATGACCAAGACAGTTACAGTTACCCACAGATTCAGATGAGATGCAGTGCACATGACCCGTGGTGGTGGTAATATGACTGGAGTGCACTGTGCACCATTGTTGTGTGCCAGTTTATTGGTGGTACTGAGACTAAACTGAGTAGCTGGGAAGACAAAGAGGCAGTGGTGGTAGGCAAAGTGTCTTGCCAGCTCTGGCAGCACTGAGTCCCTATGGACTTTGCTGTGGAAAAACTGTTTCAAAAATGGGAAAAACTGTTCCAGAAGTTGCAGAAAAAAAAAAAGATAGATTCTACTCCCCATTTATATGGCTCAGTATCTCTGCTATTAACAGTAAGTGTTCTTCTGCTCAAGAGAGAGAATGTAGAGGGTAGGCACAGTGGGTTGCTCTGTGTTTTTATCTGACGGATCACAGAGCAGGCATGAGAAAGTGGGATAGAAAACGTACCTTCAGTCTTAGTGGCATTGGTGCCTGAGTTGTAGGGAAAAAAACAATCCCAAATGGTTTTTTTTACCAGGAGAGTTGTTCCACTAGTCTCCAGTAGGCAGTTCACCAGTGAGGAAGGTCTTGTCTTACTCCTAACTTTTTGGAAAGAAATTCTAATCTTGTTTTCTTTATGTGAAATGTACAGTCCAGTGACCAGGAGTGGAGGGGCCCTGCTCCGGCCAGGTGGAGAGAGGCAACCATGTTTATTGGACTCTCTGGATCTGATGACCTAGCATGTCAGACCCATGGGTGTATAAGGCTCTAGCAGACACCAGTGCCCAGTCAAACTATAAAGAGTCAGAACTATTTTGGAGTGACAAGGCCATCCCAGTAGCTGTGTTGGAGGCTGAAGTGAGCTTGACTGGGAATGAGTGGCAAAAGCACCTCAGTGTGATGGCCCCAGAGGCCTGTGCACCTTTGGCACAGGCTGCCTCAGGAGACTAGATTTCAAGGTCCCAAAATGGGTTTTTGGTGTCTCCGCCTAGCACCAGCAGAGACACCATGATTCTCACCTAGAAGCTGATTGGTCTATTCCAGAGCCAAGGAGAGATCAGCAGGACCCGCTTTACCCTCTGGTAGCACCATACAAGCAGTTAAGTCTAAGAGAGAGTGGAGCGTAGACTCTTGTGGTGTGATTGAAGTCATGCCACCTCCAAGTGCTGCTGTGCTGGACATGCTGGGATTGCAATAACAGCTGGAATCAAAGGCAGCCAAGAGGTGCCACAACTTGTATTGTTAATGTGTTTTTCTAATCTCTTTGACAGCAGAATGTAGGCTACAGTTTGCTTTCACTGGCAGAGGTGTCAGGTACAACTGGAACTGACTGCCCCAGGGCTGAAACACAGTCCTGCTGGAGGGATGGGGTGGGGGATGTGAGGTGTGGTGGGGCGAGAGAGTATCTGCATAGTATTTATTTGCAGGCTTAGTTGTAGGTACAAGCCATGACAGGCTTGTATTAGGGACAGCTTGGCCAATTCAGATAATCTATGCCTCGTTGCTAAACTAAGCTATTAAGGAAAATTCAGGTAATGAAGGTCTTATGATGCATGTTGTACTCTCTTGAACTGCCCAAGCAGGGATAAACACTGTATAGGCTGGCTTTACTAGCCTGGACAGTTTATCTTCAGAGCTAATTTCAAATGAAACCAGCATCGTCTTTAATTCAAAAGCCGGTTAGTACTTGGTTTAAGTACTCAAGAGTTTCATCCATTGCTGCAGCTGCCGCTGCACTTACGATGAAAGAACTGGCTAGCGGTATGCTTCTTTACATCAGTAGCTTAATATAATAATGCACTTTAGAATAATTGATAGATTGTGCAGCACTGGCCAGTTTCTTTCTCATGTTTATGCTGAGGGTTCTTCAGAAGTCTCAGTGGTGAGAGATGATGGTAGCTGCATTTCCACAGAGACTTTGAGAAACTGGAAGCAAGCTACTGTGGTGCCTTTTTCACATTAAAAACTAGAATGTGTTGGGAATATGAAGTTGGGAACTGGTAGTAGGGGTGCTTTCTCTGCTAAAGGATATTTTTTTTCAACATCCTCATCTGACTTACATGGTTTTGTTTTTTTGAAAAGTAGACTTTGCTCAACTGAACAATGTAAAATTTGCACTCTTCCTGTCTGCTTTTTCCAAAGTGTTGTGCTTTGGCACATGGCTCATCTGTTTTTTCTGATTCTGTGTTGGTCTTTCCTACTATCAGAGCAGATCTGCTTCTAAGATAAGGACCATTCTGTTTCAGCAGCACAATGGAAAACTAAACATGATTATCAATTTCTTTTTTATTAAATAAAATTAGGTTGCTGTCTCTCCTTCCAAGCAGATTCTGAAGATTCTGAAGTTCTTAAGTTCAAATAAAACTTTGCTTTACCTATACCTGTTGGGAATACCTGTGTATCTGTTGAAAAATACTGTGTTTCCTTGTGACTACTATTCAAAATAAGGATGTGCACTCCAATTTTATACTACCTCTATTGTTCTGAAATGGCTTACTTTTATTTTTTGTGTTTTTCCATTTCTTATTTTCTTCTTAGAGTCATGTATTTGCGTTTCTTGTTAGACTGCAACCAAATGTTGACACGGCCAGTAAAATCCCAGCTAGCTCTGATTCCCGGCTGTGCCAAGAGCCGTTCCCAAATCTGCCAGCAGGTTCAGGTAATGGTGCAGAACAAGGCTGTTCTTCTGTAGCAACAGGTATTACGGTGCCCAGGCTTTGGAGCAAGGGCTAGAGAAGACTCTTTTTTTGCACGATTTCTCAGACACCTTTATTCCCCAAGAGGGGGGTACAAAAAAGGGCAAAGAACAAAGCCCGCACCTGCTTTTAAAACCGAGGGGTGGGGGTGTGGAACAAGCAGGGGATTGGCCCCAGGACAGGTGGACAGGGGTTTTTCCATAACATAGGGCAGGGTCAGGGAAAAGATGGACAGCTGACCGAAGCTTCCAGTGACAAGGTAGGGGTAGGAGAGGTACAAAAAGGGGGACATGCCTTGGGCAGCACTCAACCCTTCGAGCAGGGGGAAATAGGGAAGAATACAGAATACAGAACTCCAAACAGCTTAACCAAAACCCACCACCACAAAATTTGAAAGCTGGGTAGCCAAAGAAACCAAGTCTTTATTGATTTACTGGAGGGAAAAAGTAGTATGCAGTATTCCAATTAAATGTTCTTATTTAATATTCACTATTATTAACCTGTGATCTGTTTCTCCCACAGGAAAAGGTGGGATCACTGTAGAAAGCACCATGTGTCTCTTAGGGAGACAGCCGAAATGAATTGGGAAAGATGTGTACCTATGAAGTGAATTTTAAAAGGGAAGTAAATTTTGCATTTACTTCTGTTTTCTGAGGTTTCTTTTGGTTTTTGGGTTTGTTTGTTTGTTTGTTTGTTTGTTTCATGGAGGAGGGGTGTGAGGTGATGATACTTACATACCTGCTTGCATATGAATTTAAAACGGTATAACCAAAAGAAAGAGTTAGCTTTTTTCTTAAGGTTTTGGGTATTTTTCTCTTAAGGTTTTGAATACATTGAACTGCGCTATTCTGGTGTGGGAAGTAGCATCCAATGTCTTTTTATCTAGCCTTTTCTTGGAGCAGTGGAAATTACTGTCATTACAATGGTAAATTGTACAATTGCCTTGGTAATTGTAGTTAAAAGCTTGCCAGCCACTGTAGAATCACAGAATGTTAAGGGGTTGAAGGGACATGAAAGATACATAGACCCCACCCAGGGCAGGAACACCTCTCACTAGACTACATTGCTCAAGGCCTTGTCAATCCTAGCCTTGAACACTGCTGGGGTTGAGCCATCCACAACTCTAAAAAGACAGCTGTATTTCTTCCACAACCTGTATAAAAAGACAGTTCTGTTTCATATATAAGCTTGAAAGGGGATGGTTTGCTTCTTGTAGTTCCAGTTAAACTATGTGAGAGTTGTGACTTTATAGAAACAAAGAACTTTGTAGAGCTTTGGTTCTGCAAATGTTTGTTCTTTTGCTGGCATATTAATGCTAATATGCTTGGAAAAACCCCTAGATTTGATGAGCTTGTTGAAGCTGCTAGAAGTTGATACCTTGGCTTGGATAAAAGTTCGTGCTGGGCCCCTCTCTTAGCAGAGGTTGTGCGCTGAAAGAGAAAAGGAACTTAGTTCCTTCTTGGCAGACTGTGCATTACTTAGCAGCATGGACCAGGATGACTCAATATAGGAGTAGGTGACAGGTGTGTCTGATCTTATGCCTCCTGTCTTAAGTAAATCCCCTATAGCTTGCATAACCATAAACACATATTTGAAAATTTCCTTGCTAATGAAATTAGTATGGCTTTCTTTTCCTGTGTGACACCAGCACAAGAGGTGGAGATAAGATCACAGTTGTTGGTGGCAAGCTGCCAGGAATACAGCCCAGCAGACCATGCCCAGTAAATTTTACAAATGCTGTTTCTTCTGGATTAATAGAAACAGAATTATATGAGAGGGAACAGAAATGATGGATCACCGCGCTCATTTTGAAAAGGGAGCAAAAACTGTGCAGCTAAAGACTTGAGAGGTAGTGTGAGAGTCGGATACATGCTGCTGTTGGTATATGTTCTGATTAGAGCTTGGACATGGCCAGGACCTGTGCTTAAATAGTCAGAAATGTGAGAATTTGTGAGAGCTAAAAATTCCTCCTGCCTTTCTAAGCCCTCTCAGGTTCAAAAAAAAGTTTCTGCTAAATCAACAGTAAGTAAATATCACAGACATGTGGACTTACACCCAAACACCAGTTACACCAAGTGTAAAAAGTTACACCAAGTGCCAACGGTAAAGTTTTCTTATCAAGCAAGTAAAAACTTGCTTGTCGTCTTATTCTGGAGTAAGGAAGTAATAGTATTACCACATACTAAGGCAAGATAATCTAATATCTTAGCAGCAAAGATATTTTTTGTTGTGATGCAGTGAATGTATCATGTTTTAATTCCAGTTCTCCTATGCATTCACTTTGCAATAGAGTGGGTTATAAAATTCTGCAAGCGAGTGAGTGTGCAGCACTTCTTTGATTTCTTGTCATCCCCAGAAGTCAACCTCACATACACTCTTGCTCTCCAGAAATCCTCTTACTGGAGGGTGTACAAGGACAGTCTGTCATCCAAACAGATGACAGGAGGTTTGTGGAAAACCTGTTTCTGAAAATAATTACGTGTCTGGCAACTCTTGGCAGCACTGGTTCTTCTAAAAAGTGTAGTGTTGGGTAAGTGAATAGGAATACTAAGCAGTAGTATGCCAGAGGAAAGAAAAAATATTCCTATTAGCTTTAGTTGAGCAAATTGAGTTCACAGTGATGATAGAGTATATCACGCTGGCTTTTATTTTCATCAAGAAATAATGGACTAAGATGAAGATGTTTTATCTGGATTCTCTCCCTTAGGACTGTTATTACCAAATCTGTGGGTCAACTAGTTAAACTTAATGACTCAATGGCTGCGTCTCTTTTTAAATTTTTTGTTTGTTTGTTTGTGGTTTGGGTTTGGTGGTGGTTTTTTTCGTTTTTGGTGGGTTTTGTTCAGGTTTTGTTTTGTTTTGTTGGTTGGTTTGCTTTTGGAATTTTTGTTTGTTTGTTTTTCTTATCTGCAAATTTAGTAAGTTTCCAGGGCTGGAAAATACTCAACTATTTTTCTTTTTTTTTCCCTTCTTAAGTCTGTGTAGTGATTTATGATTAAATGGCTGCTCTAAGATCCTGTAGCAAAACCTGAGCTTGCCACTGGAAATAGGGTGGAGAAGTAGAATTACCAGATGTGGATTTGGAAAATCCATTTCTTTTTAAGTGAGTATTATGGTTTAAGCCATATGATATTGATAAGCCAATACTGACAGCTCACGCAGCCCCTCACTCACTCCTCCACCAGTGGGTTTGGGGAGAGAATCAGAAGGGTAAAAGATAGAGAACTAATAGGTTGAGAGAAAGAAAGTTTAATAGGGAAAGCAAAAGCTCTCCACTAAAGCAAAGCAATGAGTTAATTCAGTGCGTTACATGGGCAGGCAGGTGTTCAGCCATTGCCTGGAGAGCAGGGTTCCCTCACAGGTGACAGTGACTTGGGAAGACAAACATCATCACTCCATGGATTCCCCTGCTTTCTTCTTCTTCTTCCCCTTTATGTACTGAGCATNTTTAATAGGGAAAGCAAAAGCTCTCCACTAAAGCAAAGCAATGAGTTAATTCAGTGCGTTACATGGGCAGGCAGGTGTTCAGCCATTGCCTGGAGAGCAGGGTTCCCTCACAGGTGACAGTGACTTGGGAAGACAAACATCATCACTCCATGGATTCCCCTGCTTTCTTCTTCTTCTTCCCCTTTATGTACTGAGCATAATGTCACATGGTCTGGAATATCCCTTTGGTCAGCTTGGTTCACTTGTCCCTGCTACATCCCCACCCAGCCTCCCATGCCCCCCCAACTTCCTCCCCAGACTGGAATACAAAAAGCAGAAAAGGCCTTGCCTGTGTGCAAGCTCCTCTCAGCAATAACAAAAACATCTCTATATTATAAACTCTTGTTTTCAGCACAAATCTAAAACACGGCCCTATACCAGCCACTGTGAAGAAAATTAACTCTACCCCAGCCAAAATCGGCAGAATGAGGCATCTTGCACAGATGTTCAAGGTTCTTCTAGTTCAGCTGGCTAGAAGGAATTGAAGAAACATGCAAAAACTGAACTATTCCACATTTTGGATAAAACCCTCCCACTTAGTTTGGGGAAACAGTAATTTGTTACAAAAACAATTTAAATAATGGCTTTTGACAAAGGATGTGAAACTTAAGTGTTTTTTGACTTTTGATAAAAGGTAGCATAACTGAATACTTCATGAAGTACAGCTTTTTTTGCTCTTCCCAGTAAGAAAAGTATTTTGAAAAGTAATTCTGTTAAACTACATTGAGGGAGAATGGTGGTGTTTGAGCCACTGTAATCTAAGTATTATGTTATTGTTAATAGATGATAAAGATGTAATCTTAAAATGTTAACTATTATGTTCTCTGTCAAGAGAAGTGTGAAAAGCTTAGGAACTAAACTTTGGGAACAAAGCAGTCTGCCTAAATTTAAGTGTGTGGTTTGAATCAGAGTAAGAATTTAAGGTAAGACTTGGTGGTTTAAGAATATTGCTAAAGAATATTTAAATTTGTGCCATCTCTAGATGGAGAATCTCAGCAGGAAAAATGTGTGCAGCTCTGGGAAATCCAGTTAAACATACCTGCCTGTATAGTCCTACTTGACACAACTGAATTAGCTGGCTCTGTTAAAGTGTGGTCTACTGAGCTTAAGCAAAATTTTCTTAAAATCTTAGGAAAGAGACGTTCAGCTCAATGCAGCTGAATGTCTGTCTTGTAATGTCATTTAGATTAGGGTGCCACATATGGAAAATATGGGTTAGCTCCTGGCCGTTTACTTCTAGAAGATGGCATACTTGGTTTGATGCTTTGACAAAGTGCTGTTTTTCCTGCTAAATGTGAACTATGTAATGTCAAATCACACAGAGTTGGAGGGATGACCAAAGTTGTATATAGTTAAGCTTCAGAGTGAACATATTTCTCAGTAAGAGTCTTAAAATCCAAGTTAAAAAAATCTCCAAATTACGGTAGACTATTTAAAAGTCCATTTTACTTATTTGAATGGTGGGATTTTTAGCTGCTGAGTTCATTAAATTATGTTTGGAGTAGAAGTGAAAACTAAATGCAAATTTCCCGGCTTAGTTATTTTTTGTGAACTGGATACAGAAATACAGGGTCTTGTCAGTGTCACAAATCAGGTCCCAGGTAGGAGGGTCTTCCTGGAAATCATGCTCCTGTATTTATTCGCTTCTGCAGTTCAGAGTTCCACTGGTAAATACTCCTCCTAACTGCTTTCTCAGTTAGTGCTTATCATGAATTTGTACACTGGAAAAAGTGCTTGAAATTTTAAGTACTAATGTGTGTGAATGGAGGATGTTCAAGGTCTCTAAGGGAAAGTACGCAAGAAGTTCCTGGATAGACTGTACAGTTCTGCCTTCATGGTGCCTTGCATTGGGGGTTTCATGCTGAATCAGCCAGGATGTTCAGCTTACAGATGTGTCATCACAGGTAGCTGTGCATGAGCACAACTGAAGGAATAGTAAAGAAAACATCATGGGGATAAAGACCAGAGATTACATGGTAGGAGTGGCTTATGCTCTTTCCCTGAGTAGTTTGAGTTGCAACATGTAATGTAGTTTGTGGTCCTGTGATATCTAGTTTCTCTACAAAAAGCATCTTGTCTTGGCTGGTGGGATTTGTACAGTTGCCTTGAATTCCTCTCAGTGTTTCCATGTGTGTGTTCTTCTGGTGGAGTAGAGAAAGGAAGTAACCTGACGTCATGGGAAAAGCTGACATCCAGTGGTTAATATTTGGGCTTAATTTATTTTTATTTTTTAAACCCACATAATGTCTTGCTTTGTGTTTGATGTTTGTGGAAAGCCTCTGGTGTTAGGAGGACAGGTGGAGTGCAAGAAGGGGAAGCTGACGTTACATCTTGTGATGGCAACCAAGGATATAGGGCTTGCCTTCGCAGTTGCCTCTGAAACATGCTCCTCTTGTCCTTGACTGAAAGTTTTGTGTCTGATCCTCTGATCCTTTTTCTTTGTTTTAGGTCTGGCCATTGCTGTAGATGAGCTAATCCCAGTTTTATGCTGGGAAGATAGACTCTATATTAGTTTTGTGGTTTATATCTTTGTAGAAAATGCCATAACACCTGGTCTCTTCTGTTTATGTATATGAGGTCTTGTAGCTACTGACCTTAGATTTTAATCATCGCAGAATTTTGCCTAAATGGTACCTTTCTAACATTAAAAAATACTCACCCTTTGGTAAGTGTTAGTGTGGTCTGAAGAAGTAATTAAAAAGTCCATCTGAAATTTCAGAAACTTTTACAACAATATCCACAAATTGATAAAACCTTTCTAGTATATATTTGCAGTGGTCTAAAGTGAAAATGGATAAGGATACCAGCAATAGGTAGAGATCAGCTATGACAAGTAGTTTCCTGGCAGCCTGGAAAATTTGTCTGTCTGATACTTCCCTTTCTGTAATTCAAAAGAAGTTCTCTACACCTTATGTAACATGAGGCTTTTTTCTGTTCTGTGTCTCTGGGTGCTGGCAGAAGGAAGAAGCGTGCAAGGGGAGGCTCAGTGCTTTGGACTGAAACATCGTGTAGTCGTGCAGGATTTCCTTTGGCAATGTGTGAGTCACGAGAGCCAGAGACACTTCAGTGTGTGCTTGCTGTGGAGGAACCAGTGCTCTGATTGCCCATAAGTACTCAGGAGCAGGAGGAGGAGGGAGTGTGTGTGCACGAACAGTTGCCTAGAGGCACTATAAACTTACCTTTGTGGTAAAATAACCCTTTTGGGTAGAAGGAGTGACAAATCTGGTAACAACCGTGTGTTAATCCTGTTCATGTTATTACATGCCAGCTAGAATTTTCAAAGGCTATAAATTCCCCGTGACGTCAGTAAGCTATATGGGGGGTGTGCACGCTGGGAGGTGGAACTATGACTCTCTGTCAGTGTCTGTCAAATGTGACAACTTCCAACTGGGAAGCACATGCTGCTTTCCATGCGCCTGTGTAGTCTGTTTGGTGTTCCTCTTCTGGATCCTGCAGCTGTCCTGCAGTACCTGAAGAAATATCATGCTGTGCTTGGGGATGGACTGGATGAAGAATTTATGTTGAGAGACTGAAGAAGGAAAGCTGTAGACTTTTATGGACACTTGACACATTACTAAAATTATGGGGCCATTAATAGGCTAACTATTATTTTATGTTAATGAAATTTTGTGTTACTTGTAGGAGTTTTCTGTTTCATTTTCTTGGTAAGAATTATTATAACTTCAAATGACACTGTGTGTTTGCCTGTAAGTAGCCCAAGAAGAACTAACAGTTTAGCTTACTGGCTGGTTAAGTCAAGATCTGATTCTGCTTAGCATAATTTAATGTGACACTTGGTCTGAATGTGACACTGTATTTCTGTGTTAGATGTTTGGCTTTTCTTTCTGGTGGAAAGCACAAACTGTTTAGAATGCAGGTATAAATCAGTTAATTAGTTAATTTTATAGTAGTAATGAAGTAATTAAGTTAAATTGCCACAACCTTGAGATAGTGCTTTTCGGTTAATGAAAACAATGAAAATAAAGTGGTTTCTAGAAGAGGTGGAGAGAGAACAAGCTATGTTCTGGCCAATAGTCACTGCTTTAATGTTGTATTACAGACACTTTTAACCCTAGATAATGTTGACTTGTAAAGGTCTCTTCTGTTACTGCAGTTAGTACTTGTCCTGCTAATAGATCAGAAAATACAGAGACTCTGGAGTTCTGAAGTAAGAACAACTTTATCAAAAGCAGAATTGTTGGTATTACTGTTACTGCAGCAAGACCTTTTTTTTTTTTTTTTAATAAATGAACAAGTTAAGAAAAATAACTTAAATTAAGTTTTTCACTATAAGATAGAACCTTGTGGTGCTAAATATACAGCAACTGCTGTCACATTCTTTACAAATGAGTGACCAGCTTGATGGTCAAGAGGATATTTAACCTGAGGAAGACAGGAGAAAGTTAAAACCTAAGATGCTGATTTTAATGCCCCTTTCCTCTTTTTTTATTAGTTATAGACAAAGCTGGCCTTTGTTAGTTATAGGGAGATTGTTTTTAATATGAGGTAAATGTGTTCTATTCCCCAGCTTCAGGTCATCTCTGGAAAGTATTAATATCACCAGTGGCAAGGTAATCACTGGTATCACCAGTGGTGTCTTTAATGGGACTTACTTAAGATTGTTGATTACATTGTAAATGATAAGCATTCTGGAACACTGTCAAAATATCCCTCTAGGGAAGCTGAAATTTGATATTGTCTAGCTACTGTATATTAAGTGTGTGGGGAACCATAATTAGGGTTTTCCCAGGTAGCTTTAGACTTCTATTGGAAGCAGTAACTATCAAGCATCTTTATATGAAATTACTTAGTAAAGTCCAGGACAACACAATATGCTCTTCCTCTTAGCTATCTATATTTTGCTTTAGTGGGACATAGACTCCACTGTGTTTGTTTCTTATGTTGATTCAAGATTGTCTCTTAATTGTAATTGCAGCTTAACTTTCACTATGTTTTTGTGTTTGATCCATCCTGATCTGTGTGAGTTATATGTAAGTAAAACCGGTCAGATTCTGCCTCATCAGTCACATCACAAACACTCCAGTGTGGGAATGAAGGTGGGGTGGGAAGGTTAGATGAGACTGCTGAATAGATCTACCCTTGTGAGACAGGAAGTATGATACTCCACCTCCAAAAAGAGCTTTGTTTTCAGGTGTTTGTTAAATGGATCTTCCAACCATGTTTTTCTTTCCTCTTCACATAACTTTAAATTTATTTGGTGTGTTCTGCTGACTCAAGTGAGGGCAAAAAGTATCTTAGCTTCTTATCTACTGGTACCTCTTGAAGTGATAACATTTTGTTATCAGCAAACTGTCTAGGTATCCTTTGACTAAAGTGAGCTGAAGTTTCTGTGAATGTTACCCCATCATGGAAACTTAAACTTGATGAGAGAGAGCCAGTTCTGAGCTAGAACAGATGGTAAGTCACTGGCTGGGAAATACTAATCTTGCTAGATTGGGAAAGACCAAGGTTTTTCTTTTGAGCTGCAGTGTGGCTAGTGACTTTTAAGTTGCTCATGCCTTGTCTGCCTACAGCACGTTAAGAGAGTAAACATGTATTCTGTTTCTGCTGCTTTACCTTCAATTAGTGTCTGAAAGTACTCTCTGTTTGTGTCTCTGAAATTACATTATGTCTACCTCTTACACCAAATGAAAAAATAATAACTAAATGGTTCTATTTGGAAGCTGACAGAAGTTTACTAAAAGTTTGTTGTCAAGCTGTGTGGCTGAAAGTAGGAAAGTCTTTAACAGGTTGATCTTTCAGCAGTAGTATCTCATCTGTTTGTGACCAATGTCCTGGAAAATACGGCTATACCTGGTACTTACTGGTCATGGTGTTGAAATTATTAGGACTAGGAAGATGTAGCAGAACTCTCACTAACTTTATAAACATAATAAATAGCATCCTAAAATTCTTTTTGATTTCAGTGGGGTTTTATGCAATTTTTGTGGAATGACTGAATGGTGGTACAAGATTTTACAAAAATTAATAAGCTTGAAACAAAGTTCTTGCAATACTTAGAGGTTTGTTTGCTGCAAGAATTAATTTGATTGAATAGTCTTTCTCATGGCTAGGAAGGACAAACTTAGTGTTTTCCCTTGTGTACTATCTGTTTAGAGAAGAATGCTTGTATTCTTTCTGTCTTAGGCTCCTTAGTTGCCTTCGCATTCTACTCAAATCTCTCTTCCTACAATAGGAAAAGGAAGATGTGTCCAGACAAGATGGTTGTTTGTATTTGCCTTTCAGTTTTGGATTGCTTGGCAATCAGTTTTGTGTAATGAAGTTGACCAAGAATACAGTCATACACAATATTTATAGAATTTTTCAATGAGGAATGCTCTTTGGTGCAAATGTACTGAACACTGAGTATGTGCTTTGTTCTGTTGCATTTTGGTTTGTTTTTTTCTGGTACCACTTTCAAACAAATAAAAACTACATGACACTCCTTTGATCTTGGGGATGACCAAGGAGATTTGTGTGAGACAGACAGGAAAGGTGATCAGCTAGGAAGATCAGAGCTTTATTGTAGCACTGAAGTTCTGTGCTACTACCTATTCTTCTGCCTCTTAGAAGTGCTTTCTATGCAGAAACAACTGCAGGTTGAATAGCAAGAAGATGCCACTATAAACAGTGAGGAAAGGTGTCTTGGTGATTAGCCAGCTTTTAACTGAAACTCTATTCTGCTTTCTTGGTCACCATATTGGATATGAACCCAAACATGGATAACTGTTGACAGCAGCCATTTGTGTGTCAGTTAAGGTAGTCATTATGCTTTACTTGGTGAGCCTGTAACTGAATCTGCTGATTTCTACTTACCAGTCATGGGGGAGAAGTGCTGTTTAAAACAGTAGAAGCTCATCCAGTTGTTCACAGCATTTATTAAAATGTGAGCCCCTTGTGCCCCTTCTTTACAAGCAGGTTCAGAAAAATCTTCATCTTGAGTCTTGTCTCTGGTGTGCAACCAGCCTGACAGACAATGTCTGACTGTGGTTCCTTTGGTTGAGGTTTATTCTTGGTCCTGCCCTGGTTTATACAGAATGGCTGTCTAAGAATTCTCTGGCTTGCATGCAGCTGAAGACAGAGTAGGAATTGTCCAGTTTCTATAACATGTTGAGTAGCTGGTCTTATTTATAGCAACTGTTTCCGTTTCAAATGTCTGTTCTCTGTAAAAAAACGGAGCTTAGATTTTTTTAAAGACTCCTTTTCTTGTGTCTTCTGGAATTTTTTAGGTGACTAGCAGTATCAAAGGGCTGCTGCTTTCCAGACTCTAATGGATAAATCTTAGTTCTTTTGGTTACTGACATCTAACTTTTTAGCTAAATGACACTGAAATTTGTTTTAATTTCTAATTGTTCACCAGCTCTTCAGTTAACCCAACTTCTAGCAAGAGTCAGTTTTACCTTACCAATCCTTCATTTCTTCTTGGTGTGTGAGTATGTTTCTGGGGTTGTGATATTTGGTGTCTTGTTTTGTTTTTGTGGTTTGGTTTTAGGGTTTTTTTCTTTGGTTGGTTGGTTGGTTTTTTGTTTTTGTTAAAGCATGACTCCCAGCCACATCTTAAATGTTGCATATTCTTTTTAGATGAGAGTAAATAAGTCAGTCTGAATTACCAAGTCTGATATTTGTCTTCAGACTACTGAAGTTCTTCGTCCGCAGTGGAAAACACAGCTTCTCCAAAACAACCACTGTTATCTGTCCACTCAGCTCTCTGGAAAAGCACTGATACTTTAGGCAAATAACCTTGAGAATTTCTAAAAAACAGATTAGTTATGTTTATAGTTCAAGCCAATAAATCTGAAATAATGTGTAACCACAGAAATATGTACATTTTTTCTTTTAGAGGAATGAATTTCACTTTTTACTTTTCATGTGAAAATTGGTTGTACTGTATGGAGCAGAGCTTGTGCATTTCCATTCCATTTTTGCTGCCTCAAGGCTATTTCTGTCTCTGGGAAGGGGAAATCATTTTCCTGTTTTGTAACAGCTTCATAATCTCCTTCCCCTTTGAAATGAGTGTTACTCAAGTTTTTCTGTGCCTAGGCTATTAATTGTTAATACCAGGATCTGGTGTCACATAAGGCACGTTCAGGTGACAGAGATGAAGAGTTGGAGATAACGTTTCCTTCCTTTGCTCCCCCAAGTCATTTCTCTGCCAAGACAATATTGAAAGAATGTTTCTTTCATATGTTTGGGGTTTTTTGACAGTAAACATAAAGAGAGTTTAACTTCCTTGTTATTTTTCTGCTGGTTTGTAGAGTAGACTGCTCTTTTCTGTAAGAAATTGCTATTATGTCTAATAAAGCAGTAGCTAAAAAGAGTATTTTAAGCACTTTATAATGCATAGTATTGTCAGTTCTACAGAAATATTAGGAAGTGAAAAGCATCTTATATTGTTCAGATGAAACCTAAATTTTATTTGGCTCATCAAAATACTTATTTTTTACAGCAATAATTTATGAATTAGCTGAAGTTATGTGACATTTTAGCTTATGTATCCTGCTGTAATTCTGGGTATTTTTGTTTTACATATGGGAAAAATATGCAGTCCTGAGTTGTGTTTTCTCATGCAATTGCCCATTTGAGCAACAGTTGAAATCTGTCCGTAGGTGACACTGTCATCTAGTTGTTAATATGCAAGAAAGGTGTCCATAGCAGATTGTGTTTCATAAGTTAAGTTCTCAGAACTACTTTTCTGTGTTAGTTCATGCAGGTACTGTGTGCAGTTTGTAGATGTGTGTAACTGTCTTACCCTAACTATAAATTAAACCCAGATAAATTAAACCCATGTTTTGTAGCTGAATGTATTTATTTTGGACTGAGCAGTTTTAAATTTCCATAATTTAAGACCAGTGGGTTGCTCTGTTACTTGTCTCCATCATTCTTTTTTATGAAGTAGTAATTTCTGATACTTGATGCCCCTAAGTATTCTTTGAGGTATTCTTTGAGTATTTCTGCCACAGAAATCAGAACTGGTAACTAATGTGCAACAAGCTAGTAATTACACAAGAGAGGCGTTGATTATTTATTTTAGAGTTGCACCAGCCTGGGTGCTCAGTGGCATTCCACAAGTCAAGCGTGGTCTTCCAGACTTCCCATGCCGTTATTTACACACAAAGTTCAATGTTAGCAATCACCAAAGTACAGCCCCTCTGTTTTGTTTAGTTAGTGATTTCCATACAAGTTACATAATCACAGGGACAGGTCTTCACCTTAGCAAGGATCTTCTTGGCTTGTACATCTGGGAGTTTCGCTGATTGTGTTGCTGTTCTTTGTTATTTTCCAGCTTCTGTTAGCAGTTCTTAGTTCAATCAGGTCAACTGAGGGGAGACATAACTTACTGTTGTTTGGTATCCTTGAGTAATAGTCTAAGGAGCTCTCATATTGCTGTAATGTTTGGTAAATTTTAAATGCACAGTGATTTTAAGTTAATACTTCTGTAGACCTGAAATGTAAAATTCTTAGCTACCAGTTTCTTCGAATCATTTTTCTTGTAGTCTTGGCTAAGGCTGAGGAGAAAGAAATATTAACTAAATTTCATAACAGAGAAGGGGAAAAAAAGGTGTATATCTTTATATTTTGTTTCATTTGTTAATAAAAGTGTATGGTGACTGCTGGCTTAGAGAAGCTGTTTGGAAACTGGTTTCCTTGTTGAAATGAGGACCATATGGGAGGTCTTTCTTCTGTAGTCTCTGTTCAGATTATGTTCAGCATTGTAGGTAGGTTACTTCTTACACCTCACCCATTGCCTTCCCACGGTTGCATATTTTTCCTGTGTCCCGTATTACCAAGAGAAAAGAGGTTTAATTCATACTTTTACATGCAGCATATATACTAGCGCTATTTCGGCTGAGTCTGCCAACTTTTAGTCAAGGTCAGTAGGAAGCCTCCTGTAATTTTAGGAAGCTACTTTTCTAGTGCTTGTCAGCTAAGTTTTATTTATTTAAAATCCCTTAAGTTTTGTGAGATGAATCCACGTACAGAATGATAATTTTAACATGAACTTAGTGAAAGGTGTGTTATCTTTTCAGTTGAGAAATTCCAGACCTCTCAATGAAGTTCTTTTTTCTTTATGTAGAATCCAGTCAGCAACTTCCAAACTGGTAACTGAGCTTTCCATGGGCAGCTGCAGGCAGTGAATAGGCAGGGCAGCATGCCTGAGGCCAGAGACTGGGTTTCTTGTGCATTATTTTCACCTAGCGCTGGTTTATTTTTAAGAGGAAGGATGGTGTGGGACTGAATTACAAAAGGGTAAAAAAGTAGTTAGATGTACCCATTTCTGAACAAAAGTTTTGACAAAAGCATCTTGAAGTGCATGTGCTTGCTAAATATGCAACTGTCTTCATAGATTCCCATGCTTTGCAGTATCTTAATATGTGGGTTTCCCAAGGAGGGTATTACTGATAAGTTTATGGTTTTTCAAGTCACCTTAAAACTGTTGTTTATGTACTACTGACAAAATAAAGCTGTGACAAGGACAAGTAATGTGGTACAGCAATAATAATAAATTCTAGGTGAGAATTCATTATTATTTTATGTGATCTCGTTTATCTGTTGAATTAATACAGACCCGTATTCATGTTATGGTTATATTTTTGAGATAAAGCCTTTGGTGGGGCTTTTTTTTTCCTTTGTGCAATCAGTATGAACTCCAAATTGTGACTGGCATATCTAAGTACTGTTGGATTTAGTTTTGTGAAGTTATGTTGTTTTCAGTGGGGAGGATCTAGATGCTTCATACCCTGCTTGGTAGCTGCATCTTGTCATAAACCTGAATTTTAAAGGAATAGTTTAGATTCATCAAATTGGCCTGCTTCACTTGGAAAAGAGCAGTGTTTAAACACTTAGCTTGATAAAACATCAGGTGAACTTAAAGTTTAGGCGTCATGGGATATAGTCTGAAATTTCCTTAGAGTTAATTTATGATGTGGAAGAAAGTAGAGTTCATATTTGATGCTAGGCTCTCTATTAAACAATATTTCTTATTTCTTCCAGTGCATTAGAACAGAAGTGTAGGTACTGATAGATGTCCTGTATTAGTTGAAGAACATCTCTTAGATGCTGCTTTTGTGAGGCTTGAGAGGTGAAGTGTCTGCTGTGAGTAGTTTCTGCTCTAATTGCTAGAGTATAAGAATGCTTTCGTTTTTATGCACTAGTAGTGTCCACTTATGTCTCTGTCTGACTTTGACTTTCTTTACTTCATAAAACATTAGTATCTCTAAGTTATGTAAACTTAATTGTTTTTAAGCCTGCTTGCATTTTGGAAAGGATACATCATAAAGATTTAAAGAAATAATACAGTTATCAAATAAACAAAAGACTGTGTGATTCAATAGACTTTTATTTTACTAAATCTTGTGCTAATGATTTTCTGAAATCCATGGAAATGTCCAAGTCATGCCATCTAGTGGCAGTTCTACGCATATTTATGTGGTTTAAATTCTTGGATGGACGCGTACCCTGGAAAAAGTGCACTAAAAATCTGTGAATTGCAGCATTAATCAGCATTGTGCTTAGTAAGATAGCTGTTAAACTGTTTCTTGTGGTACTGGCTTATGTGTTCATGTGTTTCTTTTCCTGAGTAGAAGGTCTGGTTGTCCTTTTTGTGGGTTTAAATAAAGATCATGTTTCTGGAAGATTTCTGCTTATGCATGTTCTGTGGACAGGACACCATTATAAATTGGACATACTGGAGTCCAAGTATGGACTTGGCAACTTTAGGACCTGCTGCAGGACTGATCTGGATCAGGTGAAGGAAATGAATGTAGTCTGTTCAGCCATGTAAATAATGGAAATGATATTCTGTGCTCAATGTGGGGGTCACATTCAGTCTTGAAGGAACTTGCTGTGGCCAGTGCCTGACTATGCCCTTTATTGGTGCTAAGTAAAAACACTTCCTTTGCATTAAATAGCTTGCTTTGCTGCAGACTGAAATGAACAAGCACCTCGGGAAACTGTTGTGGCGTCTCAGCTCTGTCATCTGCAACCTGCGCTGTTGGAATGAGCACTTGAAAATAGAAACCTTACTAGGCTTTAATTGCAGAAGAATGTTCATTTGGTCACGCTCTGTACTCTGAAGAACAGACCAACTGTATCAATCACTTGATTTTGTTTTTTGTATTGACATATATTATATGTGTATACACATTTGTATATTAAGTAGGGCCTTAGGCCTTTAAGATGCCGTGTATTATATGTAACACTTCACTCACATTTTTTGTTTAACAGGCTTAATTTACTAGCAGATTTTACCAGACTATTGGAAAAAAGAGTGAATTATGTTCTGAGTATTTTTAAAATTAATTGTTCTGTGATAGGAATGTGATCACTCCTAGACCTTGATCAGAGAGGAGCTATTCTTGTTATCTCTGTTGCAGTCCTTTTCTTTACACCTTAGGTTGATGTCACTTTTTTGTTGTGGAATGGAGTGGAATGGAGCAGAAAATGGCTGGGCTTCTCTTCTACTACCTCTAGCTTTTTTCTGAGAGTCTGTAGAGTCAACTGCAAACTTGTCTAAGTCTGTGGAAATGGGACCAAGATACTAATTTAAATGCTTTCTGTCTTGGTTTGGGAAGACAGGTGTCTGCCAGGGAAAACTGAAGTTTCCCTTGGAATGGAGAAGGTAAACCCGCTTCCCTCCAAAGTACTATAATTTTGCAATTAAAGGCTTTCAGGCAAAGGTTTGGGAATAGGAATAACAGTTCTTTACTAGGGGTATTAAAAATACAAATTTAGTAGTACAAAAACAAACAAACAAAAATCCTAGAAAACCTTGACAGAGTCAGAAATATGACCTGACACCCAAGGTGTCAGGGTGTTGGAAGCAGTCCAAAAAGGTCCTCCTGGCATGACAGATGTGGTTCTGTTAGAGTAGAGATAATCCTGTAGAAGGGTCCAGTGGTGGCAAGATAGGTCCAGTCTTCCTCTGGAAATCCAGTGGAACACAGGCTGCCTGGTGTCACTGGGTCTCAGTTTTTATCCAGGTAGGAATGGTTGGCACCCCCCACTGGGTAGAACATCTCACAATGGGAGGATGTAATGAATGTGTCATGTCATTGGTGAGCCTTAATGGTCCATTAAAAGCAGGTGTCCCCCTGGAGGGAGGATGGGTCCTGGAAGAGAAAAGGAACATTGCTCCACCTGCTTTTACCACCTGGCCTATTAACAGAAGACATCTGCGCCCTCCCCCCTGGAGTTATGAGGAATGGGTCATACAAGAGATAAAGAGAACATCTCCCCAACTGGTTTCAACAGATGGATAAATAGAATAAACAATTTTTGGTTACATAACCCACAGCACTTTCTAATACCCCTTTTGCATGCAGTGGGAATAGGAAAACATGGGAAACTTCAGAAAAAAAACATGGATTGGGTTTTTAATTTTTTGTTGTTTTGTTGGTTGTTTGTTGTTGTTGGGTTTTTTTAGCATAAAAACAGCCTTCAATAGTGCTGGTTTTAGCACCTTTGAGGAGTCCCTTGAGAGGCTGTGTCTATTCCCTATGCCTTGGTGTTTGGGAAAAAACACTAAGATTGTACTTCATCCTTTTAAATGTTTGGACAGCCATTTGACAGGAATCAAAATTCAGAAGCCACCAGGCAAAGGAGGCATTTACCTAGATAGAATGCAAATTCTCTATTTCTTCCTGTGTGTAGGTGCTGCTCTTGTATAAAGGTTTGAAAGAGCCTGCAAAAGGTTCATGTCACAGATATTTTTTTCATGTGAACTTCCAGTCATTACTATTCTTTATTAAGTACCTGACAGTTAAAAGTACCTTGACTTTTGCTTTTCAAGTTTGTTCTCTTAGGGGAAATGGAATTGTGCTCAAAAAGCTATGTTTTTCTTGTTTATTCCACTGAATTTCTTCTCTTGTCTCCAGAAGTGTCTCGGGACACTCTCTTTAGAGGAGGAGTTTATTAGAAGACTGGTAACTTCTGTCAGTCTGGGGTGAGACATGGGTAACAGAATTTCTGTTCAGGACGTTCCTGATGGTTTCTATTCAGCTTTTTGAAATGCCAGTTCTGCTCAAATCAGGAGGATCATTTAACTGGCTTTTTCTGAGTTCTTTTACTTTCCTGCTGTACTTGGCATTGGTGAGACCATTCTTGAAATTCTTTAGGCCCCCTCATTCCGAGACAGACAGTGAGGTGTTGTGGGGTGTCCAGACAAGGACAGTGGAACTGGTGAAGGGTCTGGAGCACAAATCCTATGAGGATGGGCTAAGCGAGCTGAGGGTGTTTAGCCTGGAGAAAAGAAGACTCCAGAGAGATCTTAGAATTCTCTAGTGAAAACGGTTGTATGGAAGTGGAGGTCAGTCTCCTCCAGGTATCTTCCTAGGATATGCAAAACATCTGCATCATATTTCCAGTTTTTCTTAAGGAAAGAACAGAAAGCAGAGTTACAAGTAGGAAATAGTTTCTCTTTGAAGAGTGACTGAATAAGGTAGCAGTCTTTGGCTCAGAAGAGAGATGAATTGGATGATGTTTCAAAAACTTTCAAAATTAAGTGTCAAGGAGAGCAAGTACGAATTGATTCTTTACTGGTTTTAAATAAATAAAGCTTGGGATTGTTAAACAAAGGTAGTTGGAGCTGGGTTAAAATAAAAATTCGTATTTTGTAGTGTTAGGCTTATGAAATTCCTTATTCGTGTGTAAAACAAAGTCTACATGGGATTGAGGAAACCAGACTGGTATTTGGAACAGAGATCTACTGAAAATCACAAAATGGCCAAACTGTATGTAGGCGTGAATTTCTGGAGTTGCCAGAGACTGGAAATTGCAAGATGGAGAGGGATATGTGAGGGTGGGCTGTTTGCCCATTTGTCCTAGCTACGCACTTCTAGAGCCCAGTTTTGGAAACTAAAAACAGAAATAAATTAGCCTTAAGCTGAACTGTTCTGCTCATTTTTATATTTGTGCATTTCTTCTTTTATTTCAAAATTTGAACCTAGGTTAAAAGAGCTTTGAATCAAGGTGGAAAGAAACAACTTCTAGATTTCTGGACTAAGCTGTAACTGCTTTTAATGTGTGAGCTGGCTGTATGTGTGTGCTATCTGTCATGCATTCCAGACCTCTTGTATGTACTCTGGCCAACCTGCATATCAGGTATATGCACAGAGCACCTTTTGTTTCATGTGTAGATATACTGTTCAGCAAGTGCATCCCAAATGCATCACAAGTGCTGCACAAACTCCTGAGGTACAAACCTGTATTGCCTTCTGTGATTTACATGGTGGAAGTTCAGAATCTAAAAAGGAAAAGATCTTTAGCTGTAGTCTGATGTAGTAGACCCATAGGAAATCTCTCTGTATAATTTGCAGTCAAATCTTAGCAAGCAGTCAGTAGATTGTGAATATTCTGATAATTACTGGTAATGGTAAGTTTCTCCTGTAATACAAACATATACATATTGAAACTTTTTTCTTTTGCAGGAAAACTTTGAAGATGCCTATGAAAACATCCCCGTGTAAGTAGAATTTTTTAAATGTGTGTTTTAAAAAACTCCGTATACAGAAATGGAATACTGTGTGCACACCATTCCAGGGAAGCATAATTTTATATGCACTGACTGCATTCATGTTTTTCAGAACAGTTGAAGTCCTCAAGAGTTGAGAAACAGA
This sequence comes from Cisticola juncidis, assembly GCA_013400215.1. NCBI lineage: Eukaryota > Metazoa > Chordata > Aves > Passeriformes > Cisticolidae > Cisticola > Cisticola juncidis. The sequence continues at coordinate 51,268 of VXBR01003947.1, read as the reverse complement.
AGTGTAATTAGGTTGTTATATGTGATGAAATATTTGCCAACAAATGTGAAAATTGTAAAGAATTAAAAATAGGAAATCCAGTAACTTAGTTACATACCAACAGGTCTAGACTTTTTTGCGTAGTGAAAAAATGGTCACTTAACATTATTAGAAAAACTTTGGATCACACGTTATGCAAGACCATCTAAGCAAGATTTTCAAATGGAAATTGCTATGTCTTATAATATACTGCTGCACAGATATTTTCCCCTAATGACATGAGATACAGCAATTTCTTGGGTGTAAGATGTCATGCCAAAGCCACACCTCTCTTAAACGGTGATGAAAACATATTATGCTGTTCGTAAGTGTTTTTAGTTTTTCTCTAGGATTTTATTGCATTTTTTGTGCCATAAACCACTTGAGAAGACAGCTTCTGCTGATATCCTCAGATTGCTAAAACACTTCTAGACCCAGCAGTAAGTTTGGCCTGAACTTCGTGGCCAAAACATCCAGGATCTTGGCAAATTGTATTTTACAGATTTCCCAGGCCCTCTGTTTGTATCTTAAGTAGAGTAGTAAGGTCTGATCTGTGTAGAACTAAGAAAATTAAATATTGTTTCCTGACACTCAGAAGGAAACAAGGACCTGATATGTTCAAGTTGAGAATTCTTCATGTTAATGATTGCTTTGACTGCCTATCAGTTTGTGTTTGACTGGTTAACCTATCTTTTTAGCCACTGTTTTCCCCTGGGACAGGGACAAGAGTAACTTTGAAATACTGTGTGAGAATATTTATCCAATATTCATTCCTTCTATGAGAAAGTGGTTTTGTTGTTTTCTGTAGATGTCTGAGCTGGGCACGGTTGTTTATTTTTGCCATGCAGAGCTTTGGTTTGTTCTTTCTGATTGTCTCTTCTGTGTTCATAGCTGTCTTATGGGTACTCTTTTTATAGTAGAAGTTAAGATGTCAGTTTATTCTGGCTGGTATTGCTTCCATCTGTAATAAGTGTTATATGGAAGAGTAAATGAAAGATGATAGAGAGAATATTAATGGAACAAAAAATTCTGTTTCTTAAAATCACATTGAGCATAGTGAATGTGTATATTCTTTTTGTATCAGGGCAAGATTCTTCACTGGGCTAGACTCTGCTTTCTCATCTTCTTTCAAAGATATGGCTATTCAAAAAAATGTGCCTAAGGAACTGAAAAAGTCTTGGAATGTTTATGAAAGTCTTCAATCTAATCTTTCTTGAAATGTTTTGATGGTCATTTTCAAATGAGGCTAGTAGTTTGCCTGAAGAAAGCCTTCTGTAAATCTAATGCCATAGTGGTTGTTCCTAACCTTTCTTTATCTATTAATAGAGAATTAATTGTAGTTTTTTTCATTACTGCATTGAAACAATGAATGGCCAGAGGTTTAAGCTTTTGGGAAGCTGTCTCTATTTTTTTTGATTTTGCTGCTGATAACATTCACTTTCATAGTTTCTCTGTCAGTGTTTCATTCTCCCTTATTTTGGATAGGAAGGTGACTTCGTTAGAGCTCTGTGATGATATGCTTGTCATTGGTTTGAGTGCTTTGTTGCAGTTAGTTATATCTAATTGAATGTAACTGAAATGGACCTTTTTTATAAGGAGTTGTGTCAACAAATACTCTTGTTTACTTTTGAGATCAGTTTTGGTTCAGATTCTCTCAGATCATCATGTTGGTTTAGAGAATTGGGAAGGAACATGTAACAACCAGATCTTCATAGTATTTTGTACGCCAGTCTGCAATTCTTAGTGTAAAATATGTACACAGTAACATGGCTCTGTATTTTGCACCGGTAGATGCTAGTGAACAGTTTTGCTATTCCAACTTGACTTCAACTGGCTTCATTCTTTAAATATTATTGCATACTTATAGATACCAGATTGTGCAGATTAGATGTTGAAAGGGCAATGAGTTACCTTAATATGGCAAAATCCTTCGCTAAATCTCATGTGCTGGCTATCATATCTGAGGACAGGCCCAGAACGAATCAGTCTTTGCTGCAGTGGTTTAAATGTATTAAGTTCTGTGTCTAGACTCCTTTGTCAACTTCTACTCATGGTAGCTACTGTAGATATAAACAGCAACTCTAAAACATGTAATGATCACAAAGTACTTGCTTTGTAGAAACATGAAGAAACCTTTAAATAGAGTTATTTACTGTAAATTTTGTTCACTGGTGCTAAAACTGAAGAAAGGCTGTTGCAGTAGGTCACTCTCCATTTTACTTAAAACAAGCACTAGCGTTTAATGTCTCCTCTGCCAACAAAAGTAACTGAGTTTGATAGTAACATTAGACAGAACATCTTCAACCTTCCGAAGATAATAGGTGGAATATATGTCAAAGTAAATTCAGCACTACCTGCTTGTGTTAACTCAGAATTACTTTTATTGGCATACTCTGTTGAAAAAGAAACTGAGTAACTGGAGATAAACTGTGATTTGTGTTGTGGAAATTGAAGCCTCTGCCAAGAAATTTTGTGGTCGTAGGCTGCTTTTTTACCATTTTTCCACTGGTGTGTCTGCTTCTGAGATTTAGGCTGTGTGGATGTGTTTGACTTAAGTTACCTAATGCCTGCCAAGCATCCACAGGTTCACATATGTATATGGAACAGATTATTCTTTTATTTAATGCTTGCTAAAAATACTTCATCAATACCCAAATCTTACTGTGAAAAAACTGTAACTTTAATTTTATCTTCTTACTAAAGAAGATGATTCTCTACTTTTTTGAATTTTTCAATATATTTCTGCTACCTTAATTTTTACTCAAATTATTCTGAAATTTTTTTTGTAGAATGCAGATATTCATGTTTTCTGTTGCCAGAGTGTAATTTTCTAAATTATATTGTCTTTGGCTTTACAACTAGAATGAAAGTGGTTTGAGTTCTCAACAGTTTTTAAGCATCACAGTATTATCCTTAGCATGCATTGACCTTGCCACTGCTATTTTGATTTCTGTATGTATTGTATCCTCTAAAGTTCTCAATTTGTTTAGAACATGTATGAAATATTAATTCTGTTGGTATTTCTGTCCATCTCATTTTACGTACTGTTCCTTAAAATGTCATCTGTATCTCAAAGGTGTAAGGAAGCATCAAGTTACGTTTGTCCATGCAAAAATTACTTACATTGCCATACAGTCTTTCTCTCTGAGGTAAAGGCAGAGATAATGCCTTTTTTTACTACCCCAGTATCAGAGGTTTATGCAAATGAATAGCAGCATTTAGAGTAACTGTGTTGTGATAGCTGTGTGGGCATGTTTATAGAAGATGTTTTGTAGTTGTCTTTGTGGAGAAACAGAGTAGTCTGCCTGACTGCTGCAAGCAGCTCATATGCAGAGGAAGTCTTCATGTTGTGCTATTTATATAGAAATTTCATACACCAGACCCTGATTTATGTCACCACTGGTAAGATAGTGAGATCTCATTTAAACACATTTAAAACATGAAGCATTGAAAAAGTGGGAGCTTGTATTCTCTAAGCAAAGCAGATAGATTATTTTTGATCAAGAATGGAACTCGGATTTTTTTGTCTTTATCACTTTCACAGAAAGAGGCATACTTCATTGATTCTCTTTTGCATTTTCTTTGCCTACCCGAAGCTGTGTACTGTTAATCCTTGATCCTACCAAAGCAGCTCTGTGTGGTATTACTGGGGTGATGGATTAAGGGCCAGAAGTGTTTAAGGAAGTTAGAGCAGGTTATCTGTGTAATCTTAGATGTGTAGTTAAGATTTCAGTTATACCTGCACATGTGAGTGTTTTGTCAGTGAACAAAATTGAACATTTAAGGAAATGGCTCTAAATTCAAATTTTAATTCAGGAAGCAAATAACTTTTAGGAAGAGTTCCTGCCTTCACAGGTTTAAACTCACATTCTGATATTGTCTTGAGATGGTGAGAAGCAGCTGTGACAATTTAAATGATCAAAATTTTATTTTCTTATGTTTGACCCTCAAGGTTAGTGGAAAAAAAAATCCAGTAAAGGCAGTTTCTGTGTCTAGAATATAATGTTTTCATAGCTGCATAAATATAAAAGTATGAGACAGTAGCTACTTTATATTGTAAGTTTCGGGATTTGAAACAACAATAGTGATACAGCAGCCTAATCTCTCTGATCTTTTCCCAGCCCAAACAGTTCTAAGATTATAAATTGATAACTTGGAGAGGTTTTCATTGGGCAATAATTATGTCAATCCTAACACATGTTTATTGCCACTACACCTTTTCCCTGTGCTGTAAGATTTCTCTGTGTTTGTATTTCAGTAGAAGACTTCAGGCCACATTGTGCTATTGTTCATAATTGGTATCTTCTGTTCACTTTGAAATGTGCATTTGCACGTGTGTTCATAGCTCCTTAGAGGGGACATAGACAAAGACCCAAAGCCAAACAAACCATTTAAGAGATACTGTACATGGAAGTGCCCAAAATTCTGCATATTTTCCACACCTTGTTATTCTTTTTGCAACCTTTGCTGAAAGGCTGGTGCACAGAAAGATACCATAGCATGTTTTTCTGTTATCCCATGTTCACCAAAAGAGATCTGTCTTAACTGAGCCTAAATATTTCTTTGCTGCTCTGTGGCTTGTTCTTTCATTACAAATTAATTAACACCATGGCTTTAAACTCACACCAGACTTGGTGTGGGGCTTTCTGGAGACTTCTGGAATTTATTTAAGTATCATGTTGGAATCTTGATTTTATGCTGGCATGCATGATCACGTCAGTGTTTTCTTTCTTTAAATGTCTTTCAGGAAAGTAATGTTTGTTCTGTGCTTTAGTAAAGACTGCATAACACTATTTGTAGCCGTGCAGCTCAAGAATTGCCTTGTCTGAATAACTTCTGAGACTTAGAAAGAGATGTAGACTTTTGGTTTAGTGGTACAACCATTAAGATGTAAGTGGTTTAGATAAGAAAACAGAAAGATGAGTTTTAATTCATCGATGAAGAATAAGTTAGTCAGATGTTGCAAAATAGGATTTTTTTTTTTAAGGAAAACAGATCAAAACCCAGATTTGCCTGTATGTTTATTTTAAGATATCAAACAACAACAGAAAGAATCCTAGTTTTTTGTAGTGTTGTTTTGGTTGTTTGATTTGGTTATGTCATGTTCACCCCTTCCCCTTATCTAATGATTAAATGCTGTCACAGAGTGTTTTGGGAATCAGTCTAAGTGGAAGGTGTAGTCAGTTTAGTAGATTAGTTAATTTTCCTTAAGTCAGTCCAGGGAAAAACTTTTGGACATGGGTTGATACTTGCAGACAGAAAGCTTGCTTTTGTCAGCTTTGTGGAAATGTTCTCCTAACTCACTCATCTTTTTCTAGAAAATAGTTTCTGAGCCATCAAATGTGGACTGTCTGAAACTTAGAACACAGTATGTTTGTTTGTTTGGGGAAACTGAGTTGACTTCTTTGTGACTGGATAACCTTGATTCAAACTTGTCTGCTCTTCATGTATAGGCAAGGTCACAGAAATCCTGGCAATTTTTCCTTTGTCCCTAATATTGTTTTCCAGTGCCCCTAATATTGTTAGTTTATTAACTGACAGTATGCATAAGCACAACTTCAGATTACATAGTAGAGAACTATATATCTCTGAACTCCTTGATCTTTAACACTACTGGGTCAAGTTTTATGGAAAAGGTAGAATGTCCTGATTTTAAAGGTGCTGTTGTGCATAAATTACGGGTGTCAATCTCATGTCTTTGAAAGGTTTACAAGATTTATGAAACTTTTTTTACCTGATCCTAGCCCTTCCCAGAGGTGTTGTAGGAAATGCTATGCAATTCTTTCCCAATACGTTACAAGTAAGAATGTTTTAACAAAAGTAAATTGTTTAAATAAATTGAAGTGTTGCTGCTGCTACTACTTGTCACGCACCTGAAATAAGTAGATGCAAACCTGTGTTTTCCTGCATTTTGCTTTAAAAGACTTGTTTGAGAGATTTTTGGGAGTAAATTTCAGTTCGTAACAATAAACATAGCTAAAAATAGGTACTATTAACCCAGTTGGTACAACTTTAAAGAATATCTTTTGAAGGTAATAGTGGAAGACATATTTTAATTTTCCACTGCCTAGTTTCTATGTATTGAAGCTTTCATCATATCTCATCTAGAGAGATTAGATCAAGGGATTGAAACTATCTGTGTTGTAGCTGTTTTGTTTGGACTCCTGCTTTCTTCTATTGCAGCTGATATTGATGAAGAGAACTGTTTAGTAACAGCTCTCTGTGTTAGTGATTTGTTTTGGTTCCGGAACTCTAGCTGAAAATTTGGATTTCTGGGGAGGAAAAATGTCAAAGGGTTAATTAAAAAAAAAAAAAGATGTTTGAGTACTGTCAAATACAGAAAATCAAACATGAGATATAGTTATTTTTCTTCAGTGTTGCTTGCTATCAACTCTCATGATTTGATCTAGTTTTCCTACAGTTGCTTTAACATACTTTACTGCAATGTCATTAGCATACTTTTCCTTTTCTGTTTGACTTTATTGTGGCTTTTTTTTTATATTCAGGAAATACTAAGGTGACTGACTTCTTTTTTGTCTTTAAATATAAATTACTTTGCATTCCTCATGTCTCCATTTTCCCCTTGCAGTTAGGAGTGATGGATTAGAATTAGGCTGCAGCACAGATTGGGAGAATCTCCCAGAATCCTCTTCCTGCAGAGGCATCAGCTTCCAGCATTGACTGTAGCTGCTGCCACTCTCACTGACATTTCTTTTGAATTCGGCTATGGAGAGTGCCTCTGTTGCCAGCTGCCAGCATGGAAACTTTTATTCTTTTTGCCTGATAACTCATTAATAATACCTCATGGATATTGAGAAATAAAACACAATCACTTTTCTCTTTATTCTTTTCTTTTCCTGTTTGCTTTTTTTTTTTTTTTGCGTGTGTGTGCACGGTGGGAAAAGTGAAAGAAGCAGCACTTATTTTTACACAAGGACTCTTATTTACATACCTGAAGTTAACTGAATTAATCCTGTAAGTATATTATCTCTGCTTACTAGTCCTTGAAATCATGAATGTGGTAGTGAGATATATGGGATTTTGTCTGTGAAAATTTGCTTTGGAATGTATGTCAAACTACAACATTGTTTTTTTCTATAGGTTTCCTTGAAAATAAAGGGAAAATTATATATTCACAATGGGATTATGAAATAATTGTTTCTCCCCTGCACTTTGCAGTGGTGAACAATGCTTTTAGAGAGTAGAAGCTTCTCTGCTGATGTCAGTGCTTAATCAGCTCAGATATTATAGGTTGTAGAACACTGCAAGGTGTGTATTTTAGGATGCCATTCTTTAAAATGCGGTAATTTAAGAACAGTATCAGACTTACAGCTACTTTTGCCATTTATAGTCTATGTCTTCTGCTCCTGGTAGCTGTGCTGATTTAACCATTTGAGGTTATATAATTTTTTACTTAAACATAAATAATTTATTTCATGAAATGCAGTGCAATGCAGCTTTCAAGGTATTAAATGTTAAGTATAATGCAGTGTTCTTTTAGAGACTTTAGTTATTTCAGAATACCTCCAGCATAGGCTGTAAGTTCACTGTGTAATAAATTCAAGTAAATTGGTTTGAAGTTTAGGCAGAGTGTCTTGCTAGGATCATGGTGTCCTAATTGTCTCTTTGGATCTGGGCCAATATTTGTGTGACGCAGTGTTAGTCCTATAAACATCTGGCCTGATCTAGTGTCCTACTTGCAGCATGATTTATTTTTTCTTTTTTTTTGTAGCAAGATAAGTTAAATTTTTATTCATTTTGTGTAAAACTGCCAGTGAGCTGTCACTGTTATTCATATATGCGAGCTCTTCAAGGAGGTTCTTTCTCAACCTATTTTCTTGTCAGCATGCCTTACTTAGACCTACTTTCTAGCAGAAATGTTGAACAGATCAAAATTACATGTTTTTTATTGAGAAAATCTATTTGTCTATATCTATATGCTGTATGTGAAGTTTTTGCAGTATCGCTCTCTGCCATATTCAGATGATCGTTTTTGTGCACCATACTGCATGCACTGACCTCAGCCTAATTATTTGGTATAAACTATTAGTCTGATGAGCAGTATTCAAACATAGTAAATTCTCAGTTTATCCTTAAAGATCTCATGTTAAAACTTACATCTAAAAATGCCATCTAACCACTGAGTTCCATTAAATAAATCTGATAACCTTTTACACGGCTGTGTATTACCATTAGTGTTGAACAGAATAAATCAATGTAAATCAGATTTTTCTCTACCTGGAAACCATACTCTGGCATTTACTTAATTTTTCTGCCTTCTCAGTCAGACTGTGGTCAATTTTAAATTCTTGTGATTTGATTGTTTTGCTTGGCAGTTTTTAAGCTTACATATATGTTGTGTCAGATTCATGCTGGAGTGGCTTGATATGCTTCAATAGGATTAATTTGTAATCATTTTAGTGATCAGATGAACTATATGCCTATTTAGGTTGGAGTTGGAATGTCTTGCTTTCACAGTATGGCTGAGTCCTTATGGGAAATTTGGTCTCCCTTTCAGTCTATGTGCAGTGCAATCTGCTGTTGAACTTAAGAACTTGGTGTCAGATAAAGTTGCTGGTCTTTGTTGGATGATAAAAACACCTGACTTGAAAGAAATTGATTATTGAATTGAAATTGACTTACTGAATACTTAGAAAGAAATTGACTTACTGAATACAAATAGTGATCAGTCAAAAATGGAAACATTTGGCTATGCTCATGTTTCTTTTCAAAAATACAAATAAGATAGTAAAGTGACTAGAAATGTAGCCTGTGTTATTTTCAGGGTAGTAGACTGTTGGCAATGGTGGGTTGATGGTAAGCCAGCAGATGAGCTTCACCTTGGCACTATATCCTGTGGCACCTGAGATTCAAGCAGATGGTCAGCTTTGCCTAGATTTTCTTCCTTGAAACTTACTCTGTTGCTTTGTTGCATCTGCAGAGTAATATGTGAGGATACACCAATCAGTATTTTCTTGTGGTGTTCAGATGCTGCATTAATAATAGATACGTAGGTAAGCAAAATCCATGTTTTAAGTAAGACAGGCCACTAGGCAAGTTCCTTATCTCATTATCTCTCCCTGCCCCCTCAGTCATTAAAATTTCTGGAAGCTAAATCTCTTGATCACTTTCTTGTAGTCAATTGTTAGATTCTCATGAGGCAGCACTGTAGTTGCTGGGCTGCTTTCTGACTAGGAGGCAGTCCAGTGTATGCTCTCTTAAACTGGAGATTACAAACAAAATTTACATTCAGAATGTAAAGCAAATAAGCATTTTTGTCTCCTGATACACGGTGATCTGACATTTAAATTTCAAGATCAGATGAGACTTCTAAGAAAGAATTCTTGTTTGTATAGAAAGTTTTTATTTATTTGATGGTCTTTTAATGCATTTCATTCGTGAGACAGCATTACAAATATTTCTGCTGCTATGAGCAGTACTAACTCCTAAAATAGAACATTGTCACCTGGAGGTGAATCTGTTTAGTTTAGAAGATCTAAGAACGGGACTTCTAGCTCTAAAAGAAAGAGAGAACAAACATTTTTCCTAAAATACGAGCAAAATACATTTACCCTGCCCCCAGCTTCTGGTCTGTAAGACAGAACTGCATTTGCTATCCTTGCCCTTGCCTTGTTGTTACATTACACATAACATTATACCTGTTAATGTATAGAAATGGATCAATTAAAAATCTCTCTTAGTAAAATTCTGGCAGTCTATGAAAAGCTGTCAGCTTGACCTTTTTTTGACAATTCTGAAGTATAGATAAAAACCGTAAAGTCTTTCTCACCTCATTTTAGTGCATATTATTTTAATAATAGTTGGTTTTCAAATAGGAGCAAGTACCTCATTTATTCTCCCTCAGTTATCTCCTCACTTCTCACTGTTTTTTTGAGAGCTCCAACTTCTTTTCCACAGCTGTTCCTTTTGAAAAATAGTTTTCAGTGGTTTCTCTTTATGTATACAAATGTGTAATATCAGCTAGCTACTGTTTCTTTTTGCTCTGAATCATGTTTTCTGCCACAGCTGTAAACCGAGGGAGAAAAAAAAATTTAGAAAATCCTAACCCAATAAACAAAACCCCCAAACAATGAAACACCCCCCCCTCCCCCCCCAGTGCTATTAAAGGAAAGGAAAATGCCTTAGTGGTGAGTTGGCTTGTTCATTCAAAAGATGGTATTGGCAAATCCATTGGTATTGCAGCAATGGAGGTGTGGAGGTATGACATGGGTAAAATAAATTACTGTTTATTATATTGACTAGTTGGCTGAAGTTTTCAGACTTTCTGTATTAATGGTAATAGCTTAGCATAGGAATTGCTTTATATAAATTGCAATTAATTTCAAATTAATTGCAGTGGTATGCCTTAAGGCTTTTTTTCTTATGGCATTTAGCCATCTTTCTGTTGTATGATTATAAATGGTATTGAAGACAGAGTTTTAGGTTTAACAGTAAAAGAGTTGGCAACAATTTTTCTGTTTTCATTTAAAAAATACTGATCACATGATCTTACATTTCTTCAGGATTACTTTAAACTAACACAAAAGGTTTAAGAGTCTTTTTTGTTCATAAACTGGATGTGATTGACCACTTAAAAATACTGTGATCCCTTTAATGTCAAGGATGTAATATGCTTTAATAACTTAGCACCAAGAAATGTTCAACTGTGAGACAGGTACTCAATTTGATTGTGCATTTCTGAATTACTCTCTGGATGAGAGGTATGAAAGAATAAAAGTCAGCTTCATGAGGCTTGCCTGATGGCCCTTCAGAGGTTCAATCCTGTACCAACCTGTTCAGTCCAGCAAGATACTGAAAGACATGTGCCAGCTCTAGCATAGTGTGGGATTGAGGTGTGTATGCAGTTTCTTGCATGTGTCAGTACTCCCTCAGAGTAACACACCTTCACGATAATTTCTTAGCTTCAGGCTTGGTACAGTAATAGTTCCTGAAGGTCGTGTATTTCTGCTCACATTTGTTTAAAACCAAATCATACAGAAGTCTCTCACTTAGGAGATTTAAAAGTAATCTCTTGTATAAAAAAACTCCAACACACCTGAAAAGCTATTTCCATTTGCTTTTTTTGAACCATTTTTAATCCATTTCCTGCACGTCAGTGGGTTGTATTACCTTCAGCCTCTTTCACTAAACACTCTAGAACATAAAATGCAGGCCTAACAGAATATCTCAGTAGAATTGTGCAACAAGTCATTTTGCTTCATTTCATGGTGCTCTTGGTGGGCATTTGCCGTGAGAACTAGTGCAACCCACTGCTCTGTAGTAGGTAGGTAGTACTCCTACAAGTATCTCACCTTCTGTTTGATGAATTGTGTTGCAACTTCATCTGTACAAATAACTAATAAAAGTGATAGCAGATGATAATGTCCCTTAACGAGTGACTCAAGCTAAATTTTGGCACAGCACTAGAGAGAAAACAGGAATATTACTGTTAGCTTGTGTATAAGTGATGGATGAGAGGGATAAAGTGCAAAAGCAATTTTTCTTTTCAAATTACAGACTTAGGGATGAGGAGTCCAGTGCTTTCAAAACATGAAGAAAGTTATTTGAAGAAATATTTACAGGTGGCAGAAGTAGTATCTGAGTTTTCTGTGTGGTTGCTGAGATACAATGAATATACAGATGTGTGGTAGTCTTAATATGAAAGTAGTTCCTGTTGTACATTTCAAATCTTTGTAGTTGCTAGCTGTGCATATAGAAACAATAAGTGCAGCCTTAGAATAGGTATTTCAAGGACAAAACATCAAAAAATTGTCATGAGGAGATAAGCAATCCTGCAAGCTTTTCATACACAGGAGACTGTCCTCTATTTGGAGGAACATTAAATATGTACTAACAACCATACTTCACTAGTGTTTCCTTAAATAAACGTGGTAGAGATGTTTCCTGTTACCCACAGACAGAGACACAGTTTGCATTTTCTCCTTAAAGTTTATTGAAAAAATATTACTCCTTACAGAAGCAAGGTGTTGTTGAATCACAAGAGGAATTGACACACGTTGGTGAAAGATAAAATAGTCAAATTTAAAAAAGAGATATGGAATTTGTACTAGTATTTTACAGAGCTAGGCAGAAAGAAAGCCTAGCTCTGTTAAACAGTCTCTGCCATAGTATGACTCTTTCCACTTCACTGAGACTGAAGTAACAGTAGACTATGACAGGATTTCCAGTGTTTGAATGTTTGAAGACTGACAAAAATCAACAACAAGGAACCTGTTTCTCAACAACTTCCTTTTTCTTAATGTATGATTTTTAAATGTTACAGAATCAAGAACATTAGTATTCTTGTCCTAGTGACATAATTCTAATCTGAAGCATAGTTTAAAATTAAAACACAGCAAAAAGAAGAATGCCTGGAAAAGACATTTGCTACAGTAATACAAGGTGTCTGGGTCAGTTGAATCTAAAAAAAGAGTAGTAATGTGGTGGTAACAGTTTTTTTACTGTTTTGGATCTTTGCTATATAGTAAAGCCAGACAAGAGGCCATCAAGCGCATTTTGGCAATGTAAAGCCGTGCAAGACATTAACATGAAAAGTTGTGATGATTTAGTAATATCTCTGTGATATGCAAACTGTGACCTTTGATACTGTAGTTTTAGTACAGCTTTTGATGTTGGCTGGGAGAAGGTCTTCCAAGGAGACAGTGGATTCCAGCCCTCACAGGGCTGGATTTGAGTTTATTTTATGCTGAGCATGCACAGAAGTACACAACACAGGGCCACATGTGTGAAATAAGCATAGTGTGGGCTGCACATAGTCTCCCTGACACATGGAGGGAAGGGAAGAGGGATCCTACCAAGTGAAAAGATTTTAAATGACCAGTGTTCTTGGACACTCCAAGGGATCAGTAAAGTTGAAGTAGAGCAGTGTGCAAAAATACCCAGAGCCTTCTAGGCAAGCAAATGGAACTATGGAATAGATTCTACTGAGGATCAACTGTTACTTGCCATTAGGAAGTTGCATCGTGGCTATTTAAAACTGACAACAAGATAGCAACTCTTTTTGATATGGTAGAGCATAAAACAGTTCAATATTGAGTTTTCTTGCACCAATTCATTGCTGCAGAGGCAAAGATCTACTTCAAGAGGTTTATAGACATTCTGTATAGTGACAGTATCAGTATTCTCTACAACTCCCTGAAAGGAGTCTTCCAGGCTGGTTACAGTAGTAAATTTTTGAAGATTTTTGAGTATCTTCTGACTGCCCTTGAAACCGGCCTGGGGTTTTTTGCTAGGAGCCAGCATGTTGTTGCATGTGGTTCAGGTCTTGTTTAAGGTCAGGCAAATAGCTAATAACATTACTCAGAGATCTGCCCAAAAGCTGGATAATTCAGAATGGCAGTGGCTGGGGTTGTATGGGCCAGTATCTAGGGCAGTGAGCTCCTTCAGTGTGCTTGCACCTTACTCCTGAATAAGTGCAGAATCCAGAAGAACTAGTAAAATATTGAAAAAAATTGTTCTGTCAGGATGTTCAACTCTGCTTAGTATCTGCAGGAGGAAAAGAAGATCTCCAAATATGACAGTGAGATGACAACAGGTCCTGCGGCTGCTCCAGCCATCTGAAAGACATTGTGACTCCTCCACTCTCACTGGCGGTGGCACTGCCACTGAAACCACTGAAGCAGAGAATCAGCATGGGCTAGTCTCAGTGGCCCCTGCACAGGAGCAGAAGGAATGTACATGAAAACCACCCAGTCAAAACGCTTTAGCGAAAGCATCAAGGATAAGGAGAGTGAAGATGATGAAGCAGAACCATCACAAGGGCGATTTTTCAGAGCAGTTATCAAGGTGATCATAGGACTGAGTGAGCTCTGGGAGACACAAAAAGATTTCAGCAGTCATCCATGAGTGTATTACTGCCTGGCGAATCTGCTGGTGGGACAGTGGAGCCAGCAGTATGGAATGAGAGGGTAAGGAAGCCAGGCTGGGATCACTTGCTAAGGACCCAGATATTGACAAAGCAATGGGGGAAAAGAGTCACTAGAGGCAGTTCTTATTAAGGGGGAAAGATATCCCTATAAGGATTATATTCCACGTAATTTAGGCAGAAGAACTGCAATAGGGAAAGTGACTCAGTTCTGAAAGTAATTAACTGTTAAAGAAATGAAGTATTTTGATGTGGACAATGCCTAGGTCCCCACGGACCCAGACCACATCTTGTATCAATTACCCATGTGGCAGAAATTTCTACAGAGTGCAGCAAGGGCACGTGAAACCGCTTGACAACAGTAATTTGGACAGATGATGCCACCACTAACAGCAGTTGGTGCAATTTTGCAACTCAGGTAATATGAAAACAATATGAAAAATAATTAAAAAATAGGAAAGAGTATTCCTTCCTCCGTCATAGCATCTGTGGAGAAGCTAACCCAAGAACTGACTCAGAAGCTCCAGCAGTTCAGAGGGAATATGTCATACTGCCCATCTGTGTGGACTTGTATTTCAGTAACTGGCAGCAGGTATCTCTTCCTCAAGAGAGAGGATACAGATGGTAGACACTGTGGGGTACCTTATGGTTTTACATGCGGGACCTTGGAGATGGTGGAAGGAAGTGGGATGGATGGGAATACTTTGATTCTAGATGCGCTGGTGCAGGAGTTGCAGGGAGAACCAACCATAACTGGAAATTTTTCCAGGAAAGTTGCTGCTCCAGTCTCCTGTGAGCAGTTTTGCAGGCAGATTGAACGGTGTGATCAAACTACAGACTTTATGGAGAGAAGTACTGGTCCATTTTTGCAAGATATTAGTGGGAAACATTGTGACCAGTATTAGAGGGGCCCTGCCTCCACCTCAGGGGAAGAGAGAAATAACAAGGTTTATTCACTGTGTGGATTTGATGGCCTGGCATAGCAGCCCCACAAGAGTACAAGGCTTCAGCAGTGTAGCCTAATGTCACCAAGCTACATAGGGATGGAATCCATTTGGATTTCTGGGATGACAGAGGGATCCAAACAGCTGACTGTATTGGAGGTGGAGACTAGCCTGACTGGCATGAGTGGAAGAAGTTGACGGGAGCAGAGGCTCCATTCATCCTTGGCATAGACTATCTCAGGAGAGGGTATCACAAGGATTCTAAAGGCTGTTGGTGGGCTTTCAGTATACCTGCCCTGTAGATGGAGGAAATTTCAGATGTCCTGTTTGTTCTGGGGGTGAGGAACAGCAGGTACCAATTGCCACCACAACAGTGCACCAGAAGCGGTCTCTCACAATCTAGGCTCTAGATCCCAGTTATAAACTAATTTGTCACTTAGAGACACAAGGAGTGACCAGCAAGACCTGCTTACTTTTGAATAGCTCCATATGGCTAGTATGAAAGTCCAGTGGAGAGTGGAGGCTCACAGTAAACTATTGTGACCTGAATGAAGTTGCAGCACCCCTCTGAGTCTGCTCTACTGGACATATTGGAACTTCCCTATGAACTGCAGTTCAAAGGCAGCCATGTGGTGCCACAATTGATACTGCTATTGTGTTTTTATCAATCCATTTGGCAGCAGAGTGCAGGTTTTTTGTTTGCTTTTGTTTGGAGCTGTGTCCATAGGAGCTGGAATTGACTGCCAGTGGAAAGGAAACACATCTGTATCATCTGCCACAGACTGACAAAGACTGGGACAAGGTGAAGCTCTGGAACACTTGCTGTGTGTTAGTGATACCATTTTGTGTGGAAGTACAGCAGAAGAAGTTTTTGAGCAAAGGAAGCATATAATCCAATCCTTTTAAAAGCTATTTCAGCCATAAAACTGAATAAGGTAAAGGGACCTACACAAGAGATCCAGCTTTTAGGAATCAAATGTAAAGATGGACACTGTCAGATCCCAATGGTTGTTATTAACATAACAGTGATGTCTCCACCAACTAACAAGGAAACGACAAGATTTTTTCAGTATTGTGGAATTTTGGAAAATGCACATTTCTATTTGCAAGCTTGTAAGACCTGTCAAGTGACCTGGAAGAAGAATGCTTTCGAATAGCCTCCTGAGCAGCAACAAGCCATTGAACAAATCACATAGGAAATACTTCATGCTGTAGCCCACAGGCCAGTCTGAACAGAGCAACATGTAAAAAATGTGCTTTTTATTGCAGCTGCAGAGAATGGACCTGCCTGGAGCCTCTGGGAGAAAGCACTAGGGGAGTCTTGAGGCTGACCTCTAGGTTTTTGGAGCTGAGCATACAGAGGATCCTGAAGCCCACTATACTCTAACTGCAAAGGAGATTCTGGCAGCTTTCAAAGTGTCTGAGCTGCTTCAAAGATGGTTGGTACTGAAACACAGCTTCTGGCACCACAGTTACCTGCATTGAGTTGGATTCTCAAAGGCAGCAGCAGATTATTATGCAGCAGATGCTACTTGGAGTAAAGTGGTTGCACTGATCACATAAAGAGTTTGGACAGGAAACCCTTGTCATCTAGGAAACTTAGAATTAATCATGGACTGGCCAAAAGGCAAAAATTGTTGGAATGTCACCAGGCTTGTGCTGAAGAGGCCCCACTATATAATAAATTCCCAGAAACTGAGAAGCAATATGCCTTGTTTATTGATGAATCCTTCTGTCTCGTGGGAAAGCAGCTGTATGGAGTCCCCTGGGACAAGTCACAGAAATTCATGTTCTCTGGAGAACATGAATTGAGTCAATATGCAGACATGAAATCCATCCACTTGGCCTTAGACATTGCTAAAGGAGAGAAATGGCCAATTCTTTTTTTTTTTTTTTTTTTTAACCTCTGTACTGATTCAGGGATGGTGGCCCTGTGGGCGTGGTGGCAGCAATGGAAGCAGAATGACTGGCAGTCTAGGGGTGAACCCATCTGGGCTGTGAAGTTGTGGTGCTGTGTGGGTGGAAAGCTATTAGCAAGGGTGGAGGCCAGAGTCAGAGACTGCATGGATTCAACAAACTTTTTTTGTGGACATTTTATGTTGATTTGACAGAGATGTTCCACAGACTAGGGGAATGTCTGTCTGTATATCTATCTACATAAGTAGGGAAGATGATGGAATATTGGGAAGCGTGAAACTTGATGTGGCATAAAGGGTGTGGAATAAGGGTGGATAAGTGTTAGCTTTGAATAGGGTAGAGATAACCTTTTTCACAGTGGCTGGAATGGGGTTGTATTTTGGATTTGTACTGAACAAAGGGTTGGTAATATGGAGACGTTTTTGTTACTGCTAGTCAGGACTTACACACAGGCAAGGCCTTTTCTGCTTTTCATGTAGTCACACTTGCAAGGAGACTGCGTGTATGTGAGAGATTGGGAAGACACACAGCAGGGGGAGGTGACTCAACACCTGCCCCAGAGGGATATTCCATACCCTATGACACCATGCTCAGTATATAAAGTTGGAGGAAGAAGGAGCAAAAGTGGATATTTGTAGTGATGGCGTTTTTTCTTCTCAAGTCACTGTTACCAGTGACTGGGGGCCCCCTGCTCTCCTGGAGGTGGCTGAACACCTGCCTGCCCATGGGAAGCAGTGAATTAGTTCCTGGTTTATGGCTTTTGCTTTCCCTATTAAACTGTCTTTATCACAACCCATGAGTTTTCCAGTTTTACCCTTCCAGTTCTCTCCCTGATCCTCCTGGTGGGTAAGTGAGTGAGGGCTTCATGGAGCTTGGCTGTCAGCTGAGGTTAAATCACAACACCAGGTGTAAAATCCATAGTAATATCACTGAAGCAGTGTTAATCTAATCTGCTCTGGGGTAAATTAAAGGATATACTCATTTAATGTGCTAAAATGTATAAAGTTCCTGTCCATTCCAGGAAAACTATGTGGAGGTAGGGAAAAAAAAAAGAAAATAGAAGGAAAACAACATGAGTCATAAACAGAGTGTGAGTCAGCATTACTGACTGAACTGTTCGTCAGTCTGGTAACTTACTGTAGAAATTGTTTTGTTATGTTTTGGGAGTAGAAGAGGAAATGTGCTTATTCTGAGCGTCTGCACAGAAATACCAGCAAAGATAGCCAAGTTGCTTCTGAGTCAGTGTACTCCTTTCTTCTGACTATTCTGGTATCAAGTTATGAATCTGAGTTGAAGTGAATCCTTCTGGTTAAGTGCCTCTGCTGCAGGATGTAGGAAAACAGTAGAAAATGTATATGAAGAGTAATGAAACAGGAATGAGGAATTCTCTGGTAGAGAATATGATCCACTTACCAGAAATCACAGTTTGAGAAAACTAGCTTCCCAAGTTTTATATCTGAAGTGACAGCATAACTTCATTAGCATGCTTGATGCAGGGAATAGTAAATACAATAACTTAAGGAATACTGTTTGCATGTCTGCAGACTTTTGTCTCATATAGGCAGTGTCAGGGGAACTAGTCTGTAATAGAGGGAAAAAACGTGAGCCAAGTGCTGGAGCAATCTGCTGCTTACCTGTTTAACTGAGAAAACACAGCTTTGTCATGCCAGGCTGTTTAAGGACCCTCATTTATGGAATCATTTTGCAAATACAAATATGTACTGTGGTGATGCTTGAGCTCCTGGTATGATGGGATTTGGGAGCCTCATGGCAAACTGTCCACACCTGCAGCTAAAATGCTATCATATCCATGGTTGTGTTAAGAGAAAAAAAAATTAGATTTTTCCATCCAGGGGAAGTTCCAGCAGTTTCTGATTGCAGGGTAGAAACATTTTGAAACTTTTGAGGCTGAACACAAATATTTTGAAACTATAGTTAAGAGTATAGAGTATAAAGCAGTCATCAGTTGTTAAATTACCTGCTGCTACCAGGTAATTTAACAACTGATGATTCTGCCTTCCCTCAGATCTGCCTTCCCTCAGATTGTTTTATAAACACATGGGATTCTTACATGTCTTGCTTGCTCTTCCCTCTCTTGACATCAGATGAGACTTCAGTTCATATTTTCCATACTCTGTGTAACAGAACATTGCCATGGGGTTTTTCTTTTCCCATAGTTGAGAGAGCTCTTGGCCCACCACAAACCTAGCAATTATGCCAGCAAAGGAGAAAATACCAAAAGAGCCATTTGTCCCTCTGTAATTTTTAAGATTCCACTCACCTTAGTATGGACCCTGGCATTTGTATGGGAAGAGGAAGAGACTTGGAACAGGCCATTGCTTCAGTGCTAGTCACAAAATAATTGTGGTGTGCAAGTATGATGAAATAAAAACTCATTCTTGCTGTCTAGTTGATATGAACTTCAGTTACTGATGTGGTGGTGTTTTTTTTTATTTTGCCACTAAAGACAACCATTGCCAATTTGGTGTTTAAAGGAAGGGAAATTTCCCTCCCCCACTTTCCTCCCACTCTTTTTTTTATGTTCTTGAAAAACTTTTGAAAGCAACTAACCCATTCTTCCTAGCAGGAATGGGAGAGCAAATGGAATGAGTAATCTAACTAGGCATGGGCCAAGGGAAAGAGTTTTGTTAAACACAAATATGAAAAGAAAATACAGAAGCATGGGAACACACAGAGGGTAGGGATGATGTGTTAACTCAGGTCCTTGCTTGTGTACTAGGAGGAAAAATCAGCCTTTAAATCTAGGGAAAAATTTATTTGACATTTCTTTTGCTAGTAGATGGTATTCCTGCAATTAGCTAATAAAATTGAGTGATTTAAAAAAAAAAATGGTCTTTATAAGCAGGTCTTTTTTTTTTTTTTTACCACTGTTCTTTGGAGGGTAAAAAAGCCCTCCAAAGTAATATTTTCATGTTCACCTAAAAAAAAGTAATATTTTCATGTCTACCTCTCTGTTCGTTTTGTGTGTGTGTTACTTCTAGATTTAGAGCAGCTTCACTCCTCTGTTCTTTCTTAAATTCTTCCTTTAGAGTTCTTCTCTTTGGGTCAGTACTTAAATATTTATCTCATTGACATGATCTGTTGCTTACCACTGCTTACCACTTAACCTGACTTGGAGAAAGCCCATTATCTAGTTTAAACCTGTTGTTTTAAAGCTGTTGAGAGATTATCTTTTCCAGATCCAGCTGTGTACATTGATGGCTGTGTAGCTTCTAGTTGTTTATGACTACCATGATTGATTGTTAGTTTGTCCCCAGTTTGGCTCATGGAAGAATTTGTGAGTGCTCCTAAGTATTTCAGGCAGAACTGGCCAAAGAATGGATTTGTTGAGATGGCTTCTTCTTAAGCAAGTGCAAGTGCTTTTACTTGAAATGAATTAGAACAAACAAAAGCTATTGGCATATCTACAGGTTTCTGACAGGACTCTTTGTAGTATACCTGTTTGCTGAATGAAAGTTTTCTGCTTTTTTTGATGAAAATATTATCTTGTGACCTCTTTTGATAGTCTGATATGAATACAGAGTCTGTAACAGCATTTATACTGATGGAAGGATTGAGAGCTTGGACACAGTGATAAATTTTGAGAATTTCTCTGGTAAGAGTAGGAGGACAAAGCCATAAACATTGCTTAAATAAGCAGAGGGTGCACCTGGGTAACATTGATAAAGTATTAAGCATATGATTTGGTTTTGAAAAGCTAAATTTTGAAAACAAAATAAAACGAAATCACCACAAAAAACCTTTTGTGTTACATAAGGAAAAGACTATTTTTTGTTGTTGTTGTTTATATTTACAGCTAGAATAAACAAAGAATCTCTTTTTTAGGGCATCCAAGATGGATCTCAAGTGTGCTCTGGAAGAATGTTCTATGGCACTGAACTTATTTCTAAATAATAAGTTCTCTGAAGCACTGGAACTACTGCGTCCATGGTAAGATTCTGTTATTTTCTGAAGTTGTTGTAAACAGACAGTATCTAATACCTGAAGATTAATTTAAAGCTTCTGAAGAGAGTAGGTTTAATTTACTCTATTTTATCTGAAAGTGTTTTTCCATATTTGGATGTTTTAAATTTTTTTTTGGGTCATTAAAACCATCTCAGAAATTGTTGATGAAGCACTGAATTATTGTGTTAGAATTTTTCTTTCCTCACACATAGGAGAAAAGCTGGAGAAAAGCAGCTTTCAGTTCAATGCATCTTTGACCAAATAATGTGTACAAATCTGCTTTTGTTAATACAGAAAAGCTGGAACAAAACTCCAGAATACTCTTTTTGTTGTGTTTTATATTATGTTGGAGTCTGGTGTTTATCTTTAAGCTCATTTTCCGATCTTCTAACTAATTCTCCTTGTTCCCCTGTTGCCTTTCCTCCACTGAGAAGAAAAGCATGGCAGTGCAGATGTAGGGAGTTAAAGAATATGGAGAGTTTCATGGGTGAAACCTGTGTTTCTGTGGAGAGGCAGCCAGGGTGGCTGATCTTTAGGACTGGGATCTGAATCCCATCCACCATTCTTTTCCTGTCTGTGTCTGAAAGGAGCACATGGTATTGAGGGTGTGTTGGCAAGAGGGATATGTATCCCATATTAACAGAATGGAGTAATGTTCTTGCTCTGCAGTTTGGGGCTAGTAAGAGTAAATTAAGGATGGTGTGTTGATGTTGTATGAACAAGTTCAAGGACAGCTTTAAGTGAAACGTGAGAAGGATGACACAACTACCAAGTATTTGCTTTTAGTGTTCTGGAGAGCTCAAGTGGGGAAGGCGGTAGGCCAGGGATGCGATCTCTTAAAATTAACTGTAGTTAAGCACATTGGAAGATGATATTACTAGGTTATATTCTCAGGTCTGTTACTTTCCTGCTTAATTCTTCTGTCTTTGCACAAATAATTACAAGTGCTTCCGCATTTAAATTTGTATTGCAATGTAAAATGTTGCTTAAATGTACAAGATTCGTGTTTTCCCCAGGTCCAAAGATAGTATGTACCACGCACTTGGATACAGCACTATTTTAGTTATGCAAGCTGCAATGACCTTTGAACAGCAGGATATACAAATGGGAATTTCCACAATGAAGGATGCTTTGCAAACCTGCCAAAGGTAAGCCCAAGCAAGCCCAACCACTATGAGATACTGAACCAGTAAGCATTCTTTGTGAAATACACCAGTTCTTTGTATACTTCAAAAGCAGGCTCTTGTCTGTATGATAGTGGTCTAAATATTTAAAGGTGGAGTAAGTCCCACTACAGAATTATTACTGGTGAGGATATTTTTCTGTATGGTATTGTGGAAACAACAGACTTGTCCTGCCTGGGTATTAATAGCCAGTAAAGTTAGTTAAATGGTTGGTTCACTGTGTAGACCTACACATAAGCTGACATTACACAATTGAACTGTCTGAGCTATTGACAACTTCGACTTTTTGTTTTCCAACAGGTTAAAGACCTGTATTTTGAATTTTTACTCTCAGCATGAAAAGTGTGTTTTTTAAATTGTTTTGAAATGTTGAACCAATAGTCTAATACAATTAAGCTTGTACTAAGGTTTCTTCTGAAAACCAAATAAGTTGTTGTTGTTACAAATGTGTTTAGCTTACCTTAAAATGAAAGAGCTATTATTCACATCAGAAATCATCTCAACTGAACATTCTGCTTCCGGTCTTCCTTTGAACAGCAAAAAATCCTTAGAAAATGGGTTGTGAAAGCTAAAGTTTTACCAAACCTCTGACGAAAGTAGAAATTATTTCTGCTTTACTGGTCCTTCATCATATTGGTTAGGCTATATTTTATCACAATGACTTAAGAAACGTCTGCAAAATAGTAGTTTAGACATTTAACACCATCATCTCAGCCATGGCAAAAAAGAGAGTTGAGAAAACGTTTTCAGATGCTGTCTGAAGAAGAGAAGGTGTCAGCAGTTTCTGCATCTTTTTCGATGTGCTATCAATTTGCAGTTTCATCTTAACTATGTTGTTTAGTGTGTCTGAAGATTAGATGTCCCTCCAGTCCAGACAGCTGCAGATGAAATCCTGCTGGATTTCATCTCTGCAGGACATAAACTCTAATTCATGAATACTCTGGTCTAGTCTGTCACAAAACTCATGAAAATGCAAGGGAAAGGCAATTAAACGTTCAAAGGTGAAGAATTAGCATAACTGTCTGTACCTTAAGTGACTCTTTACTTGTATGCATTATATTAATGTGTAGTGTCATAATCTTGTTGTCAGGATCCCACAACTGTCAATGTGAAGAGTAATGTAAACAAATGATAAGCTAATGCTTAATATTTATAATCAGTGACTCCCTGGCTTACAGAGTGCATTCACTTTCTGAATGTAGAATTGTTTCCCTAGCTTCTTCATAAAGCTGAGTTGTTTGTAATTTTTTGTCAAAAATTAAGTTTTGTAGTTAAAACATGTACAGTTGAGATTTCTTGGAAGTAAAGTATGTGATTGTTTTGGTATTTTATCTGGCATAAACCACCATAAAATACTAAAGCATTGACATTGAAAACAGAGCTCTTTGTCATTTTTTCATTCTAATTCTGAGTGCAAGTTTAAGAAACAGGAAAATATAATTCATAAAACTTTGAAGTCCTGTTCAAGTGTCTTGCCCAGCATTAGAGACATTTCTGCAGCTGATGAGTGGCAGTGGGATTGAAGCTACCATACATCTAAAGTAAATGAATTAAAGTTGCAAGCATGCATTTAATCTTGGATAGGCTTCTTGGCTTAGAGGCATCCAAGTCTTCAGACTACTGAAAGAATTGAAACAGTTG
Source organism: Cisticola juncidis (assembly GCA_013400215.1). Taxonomy (NCBI): domain Eukaryota; kingdom Metazoa; phylum Chordata; class Aves; order Passeriformes; family Cisticolidae; genus Cisticola; species Cisticola juncidis. The sequence continues at coordinate 27,713 of VXBR01003947.1, read as the reverse complement.
AAGAATTATCACTTTGCTAAGAATTTCTATAAATTTTGGTTGGAAATGATATAGGAATTCCAATAATTAAATTCAGGTTTGTGTTGAAATGTATGGCTTTCTTTTCTTCCACACACAACTTATTTAGATTCAGGAAAAGGAGCACAGTGGTGGAATCCTTGTCCAATCTAGTTTCTAAACAGACAGTGGATCAGTTGAGTGAAGGTAAGTGGTTAAATAATACAGTTAAAATTAAAAAATGAAAAAAGCTCAAAACTACCCCTACCAATGTGTACAAATACGCTTAACTCTATGACTTGACTAGTATCTTACAGTAATAAACATGCAAACCATGTATATAATTTTTTTTTCTAATTTGAATGCAAAGCTTCAGTGGAGAATTCAGCCTAACTTTTTTGTCTCTGAGCATGCATGAATTAAGAAAGGAATGCCTTTCACAACACATTATAGGACTGAAGGGAAATTTCCTTTTTTTTACTAAAAGTGTCTCCCAAAAGTTTACGAATCATTGATGCAGAGGAATACATCCTTGTCATTAGTTGCACTGGAATCTGAATATATTAACAAGTTTTGTGCTTGTCTGTTTTGCCTTAAGGTGTTTTGGGAAATGGTATCAGTACATTGTTCATGGCTCTGAAAATGCTGATCTCCTATTTCTGATTCAGGCAGAATCAAGTATGCATTTTTTTCTAACCTGGCACAAGAATCCTCTTTAATACTTGGACACATCAAACTCACCACGTATGCACTGTACATACAGCAGCCTTGTGCATGTGGCTGGTCTTGCAGCATGGGTGCGGAGCAACTCGTGTCATGTGTGTTAAATCAAATGTACTTTAGAGCTGCATGAAGAGAGACAGTCTGCCTGGGGCTTTCAGTTTGTTAAGCATGACTTGGTGAAAACCTGTTCATAATGTCTCAGTGGATGTAGGAAAAGCCTGAATCTCTGTAAGCATTACCATTCATCTACAGAAACTTCTTGTAAGACTTCTTGTAAGGAGGGCTGAAAGTCTGAGTTGCTGTGGGCTGTTAAGCTTAGAATCAGTGAAAAGTGCAGAAGGCCATTTACCAGAATGTCAAATAGCTTTTGCCATAGACTGAGGTCAGCTCTGACAATATTTTGACAATAATTATTCTCAGTTTTGTCTGAGAAGAAGGGAAATAGAAGAATTCTGTTGGGATTTGCGTGTTACAGCTATTAGTCAGCAGTTACTTAAATGGCAACAGCAGAATTTTGCTTTTCTTTTTCCCCTTGTCTTGGCAGCATTTTGTTTGTTCCATTGACCCCAAGAAGGCAATATTGACAATGACTTTGCTGATAGTAAATAACTTTTCTTTCTTATATAGAGGAAATGCATGCTGAAATCTGCTATGCTGAATGCTTATTACAGAAAGCAGCTCTCACCTTCGTACAGGTAAAGTCAATTTTTGATTTTGTGTGACTGTGTAATGAGACATTAGTACTTGTAAAACATCATTCCAACAATAGATGTTATCTTTAAAACCTTTTTTTTTTTTTTGCTGTGAATGTTATTTCATGGCAGTGATTGAAAGTATGGTAAATCCTGTGCTGCTCAGCAAAGTTCTCTCTTTGTATGAATAACCGAAGATGATATTCAGATACCAAGGTATCACCCTAAGGTGATGTGGCTGTGTTATACTAGGTGATATGTTTAAATGATTTTCATCATATTGAGCAGCATCCTGTGCCCATATAAAAATACGTTCAAGTGTGAGGAAGGATGTTGTTTGAAACTGCTAGTCACTTTTTGCATGAACAAATAGAATGTTTTCCAACTAGCGTAACTTCAGCTGGTACACTCATGTAATTTCCAATTCAGTCTTGCTGTCTATGCACAGGGTGTCAGGAATAATGCAGTAACAAATGTTAATAAAATGGGCATGCCTTAGCATTGCTGAGGTAACAATTCTGAAAGATCTGGTATTTTATACTGTGTAGTGCTGTTGATTTAGGTTGTGGTTCAGGGACTTCATGCTACAGAGTTTTAAAATTCAGTTTGGAATTTTATTCCTGAAAACAGGAGTTAGTTGTACTTTTTTAGCATATGTGAGCGTTTAACAAGTATTATTGAATATATTTTGCATCATCTCTTCCAGTATTAATTATGAGAAAGAAGTGAGGCCCATACATACTACAGTCAGATTAAGTTCCTTTGGCAAATACTTATAAACTGTTTGATCCAGTATTTGGCTGGAAATATCAGGAAATACTGTTAATGGAATGCCAGTCTTCCCTATAACTTGGTTGCTCCTTTACTAACTACTTGGAAGCAATCCTCTTTATTTTTGTTGGGTGAATGGAATCTGATTTAAGCATGAAAAGAATCTTGAAACACTTGTTGAAGGAGGTGAGTTAGGACTGTATAAAATAATCAAAAACCCCTTAGATGTATATTTTCTCTAAAACATCACATCTGTATTGCTGTAATACCCCACTCTGCTGAGTGCTGTGCTGCCCCATATTTTTTGTCTTTGGCTGACCATGATTCATCTTAGGATGGTGATGATAACAAAATCACTCAGAGCGAAATAGAATTCTTGTACTGAAACACTTGCATTTGGGTGTTCAGACTTGCAGACAAGACAGAGGTCTTTTGAAATGGTGATCCTTTTATGGAAGCTAGAATTTCCTTTGGTTGATCGTTCTGAGGCTTTTTTTTTGGTGCTTTTTCATTTTCCACATTGTGTATACCATCTCTAAGTATGTAAGTTGCATTCCTGAAATGCCAGCAGATGTTCTTTCTTGTGAATTCTAGGAGAAAAAAATTCATCCTACTGAACTGATAATGTCTTGTTTTTCATGAATTTAGTTTTGATGACAAGCACATTGTGGCTTTGTTTTGATTTTTGTAGAGGTTAGTAAGCACATAAATTGAGTAATACATGTATACTTTTGATCAGCAATGGAATTTCATCTCTTCAGGGGGTTCTTGGGTTTGTCTTCTGCCAGTTTCTGCAGGCTTCCTTGTATGTGTCAGAATCACCATTTCCAAGTGTTTGAAACAGTTCCTGCAGCACCATCTGGTGGAGAGCTTTCTTGGTTCATTTATATACATTGCAAATTCTGCTAAAAATAACACTTGGACTCTCCTTTTCACCTCTCTCTTTAGTTTAAAAATTTGTGACATGCACCAAAGAAATGTTTCCCTGATAACTTAGAGCAGCTGTTAATGTCAGTCTTGGAGACACATCTGGAAAACTGGAAAACATTTTCAGTGTTTCCTATTACATTAACTTATAAATAAATGTAAATGTAGCTGGAGGATTTTTATGTACGTGTTATGTGTAATATGTTACGTGTACGTGTTATGTGTAATATGATGCACAATATCTTTTTCTTCCAGGATGAAAATATGATCAACTTTATCAAAGGTGGCCTCAAAATTAGGACAAGTTACCAAATATACAAGTAAGCTATTAGAAAACATTAATATAAGCAGTTGGAGTGGCATTAATGCCCCCAAAATAGAAAAGAATATTTTTGTATCAATCATAGTCATTAATAAAATTTATATGTGGTGTTTCCCCTTATCTCCTTCTTTTCTCCACTGCAAGGGAATGTCATCAGGTGCTACAGATGACTCAGGGGAACAAAAGCAAAAATGAAACGTACTACCAGTTTGAAGGAGGAGTAAAACTTGGAATTGGAGCATTCAACTTGGTATGACTTTTTCCACTACAGAAAGGGCATTGGGATAATTCTGTAGGATTGTCTTTCTTTATATATACAGTACTGTAACTGATTTAACATTTACACATTTGTAAAATAGAGATACAGGCTTTGGAGGCTTTATGCAATACGAAAGCAGCTGCAATGCCTGCATGCATTCTGACATGCATACTTTTTGGGTTGTTTCTACTAGTTTATTCTGAATTGTTTCATTCGCTGGGAATAGCTAATGTATGTATTTCTGAAGTGAAAAAGCAGCTGCATCTACCTGTGTGTAGCAGGATTTTTAAAGATGTTTACACTGTGGTTACAGAATAGCAGGAGTGACTGTTTAATTCTAACTCCCCCATGTATCCTGTTCTTTTGCTTCAGTGACATACTCCAGATTCATACAGATAATAATAGTTGGAAGAATGAACAATAGTTTACTGAGTTTGTGTAAAAGAAAATAGCATTTTTTATGATTTGCCACAATTACCTTTTCACATCTGCCATGGCAATGGTGAAAGTTGATTTCTGTCAATATTGTGTCATTCTTGATTGGAGATTGCCAATTTTGAGTTTGGTCAGTAGAGCTCAGATCTATCTGCAGCAGATTTTAAAATTCAAGCAACTGTGTTCATAAGTGCGCTGACCTCTCCTATTTTTCATGGAGTCTTCTCAGTAGGAGGCTTAACAGAAGAAGTGTCTGATGGGCAGAATGTATTAGGGGGAATGGAGCTTTCTAAAAAACTGACCCTCAAGTAGACATGCCTTCTTAATGCTCATTGAAAAGGTGGTTGTGATGTTTGTACATTTTCTGTTGTGTAAAATGTGGAGGATGCAGTTACAGAGGGAACAAAAATGCTTATAATAGAGGTCTAAAGGATTGTAGCAACAGCTAGTATTTCTAAAACCATTATGCTTTCTGCTCTGCTGGTTCAGTGCTCCCACAGGAGGAACAAATTGAGCTCCTGTTGTACTCCCAATAAAATAGAATAGTGGTAAAGGAAGTTGACAGTTGTAGGTTGTAAGTAAGACTAGAATAGATAAGACTTTCATTCCAGAAGACCCACAATTTTCAAGCATTTCTGACCAGCTGAAAGTAGAAACATCTGTCATCATCTGAGGAGGCACAGCTGGACTATTTTCATGGTGGATGATCATCACAATTCTGAGCATGCATGTTTACTTTCAAGTTCTTTCATGTTTTACTTTTTTACTAATGTGTAATAGCATTTAACATAGTAGCTAGCCTTTTTGGTTCATGTTTATAGCAATTCAACTTTTTTTGAAGTGTACATATTTTTAATTATCCTTTTATATTTAAATATATTTCAGATGCTGTCACTTTTACCAGGAAGGATCCTCCGACTTTTAGAATTTATTGGATTTTCTGGCAATAGGGTATTGGATTTGATACTTGCTTTTTCAAATTAATTTTTTCTCAGATAAAAGACTGGATGAATTTAATGTCATATATTCTACGCTAGAAGTATAATCTTGATTGTTTATCAGTATTTCAGTGTTGTTAAAAAGACAAATGGGTTGGATGATGTAGGCATAAAAGCAGATATGGTGGTACACCGGTCTTTAACAACCATAGGAAATGACCAGCTTACTTGAGAGGAGATTTTGCCAAATCAACTTCCTTTCCTTTTGCTGGTCCTTAAATAGAGAATATCAGCTTTCTTTTCTGATGTAGTCAGGAATTGACGTTCCTCGCCAGTAACGGAGGGAGAAATCACAGTTCTACATTTTCCCACCCAAAATCTCAGCCCATTTCTTTGGAAAAAAGAATTTTTGAATATCATGTGTCACCTGGAATCTAAGTCCATCTTTCTCTCATGGATCAGAAAACTATTTGTAATTTGTTTTGTAAGCATTTTACAGGTCTTTAAATCTCTTTTGATGCACATAAGAAATGAAAAAACCCAAACAAAACTCAAGCAAAAACCCCTAATATAATAATCCACAGAATTCAGTACATAGAGGAACTTCAAGTTATTAATGCTATAGTCACCATATGGTCTTATTGCTGTTAGCTTGTCTGCAATATGGTTCTCCTGTTGTAAAATTAGACTTCAGTAGAGACCTGTTTATTCTGTTTCTCCCTCTGAAAAACTTGGTTCATACTGAAGCTCTTCCAAAATACACATTTTTCTCTGATTAAAAATGCAAAAAAGACTGAAAGAAAAGGAATGATTTTGAAATATTATCACAATTTTTTTGTGTGGTGCTTGAATTCTCCTATAATTCATCAAGTTGCTGTCCAGAAAAACTGATCTATGAATATTGGTTTTGAGGCAAAATATTGTTTCTGAGAAGTCACTGCTTTTGGTCAGGGAAGCTCTGAACTCATCTCAACACCCCCAAACAGTCAAGCTGTTATGTACTGGGTCTAAACAGGAGTATAAGGGTCTCACGTGTTAAGAGCTGTGTAAGGCTCCCTGAATCTGTATCTGTTTAGACACTGATGTTTCAGTTGAGCTAATGTTTTGGTCAGAACCTCAAAGAGTGGAAGAGAATTGAGCATAATCAGGGTTTTCTATGAAGGAAGACTCACACCAACAAGTAGCACTGGAATAGTTGGGAGAGTTTACCACCAAGCATAGGTTGAAGGATGTTACTCTGAAAGGCTCACAGTCAGAACATAATGGGAAAGCATTGTAGACCTGTGTGTCTGCATGGTTCATGTGATGTTCCCATTTCACCAGAGCACTCAAATGCATGATTTTATTAAGAGTTAGATTGCTCTTCTCCTTCCTGAGTGCTATTAGCTGTGACAGAAATGTTTTGGAAGGGGGTTGTGTTGGATTTGAGATAAGTACTGAATTATGAAATACTTACATCTGAAATGAAAACTGAATTTTGGTTAGCCAGAAATAATTAATAGTAACTCTGTATACTCATAGTTAATTCTGCATGTGTTTGTGATATTTCTTAGGAGTTGGGCCTCTGCCAACTACGGGAAGGCGCATCTGGCAGCAGTTTGAGGGCCATTCTGTGTACTTTCACCCTGTTGGTTTATCATACTTACGTCTCCTTAATCCTTGGTGAGACCACTGTGTAGCTTTTCAGTCATGCTACACCTTATGATAGATATTGTGATTTATTTTTATAACTGAATTTCAAAATTGTGGCCAAATAGGAGTTTGCTGTATATTTAATTACGATCTAAAATTAATATCCACCACAAAGCTGTGTCTGCAGAAACAGTGAGGGTAGATAGCATTATACCAACATTGTGCTCCATTTGCAGGGCTGTCTCAACAGCAAAATATGCAAAACAGAATTAAGTTAAAAAGTCATTATCCATAAATTATCATCAGGTGTTATGAAAACTATCTCCAGAAAAAAGCCTATACACCAGAATTAATTGCTTTTGCCATTTAGAGCTAAAAGTCATATGCCTCTTTGCCAGATATTTTCACATTCTTTAAGTATTTTAGTACTTGTCCCTCAGGCTCATCAGGAAATTAAGGAGAACTTCATTTTTTCCAGCATCACTTGTATTTCATTACTGACTTCAAAATTAGAATAAGATACAGCTGAGGAATGTTTTCCTAACTTGCTAAAGCAATTAAAAGGATTTAAAAATACAACTACGATCAATAATGGAATAGTCTAAAAAATATTCCTGTAATTCTAGTCTGTTTCTACTCACAGACATTTAATGTTTTTAAAGCACTTAGTATCTTTGGGACAAGAATTAAGTTTTATGAATATTGAACACAATATTATGAAATAATACTGCTTTCACATACAGCAATCATCCATTGATCTGTCAAACATGATTTGAAAACAAAATCTTAGTCTATGAAACTTGGATTTTTTTAAGTACACTGAGGTTGGTTTATTATGTTTTCTAGGTACAGGGGAAGCCAACCTTCAGGAAGCAGACAGTCTCCTCGAACCCTACCTCCAGAAATTTCCAAATGTGCGTATTTTTAATAAATTTTGTAACAGAAATGTACTTCCATAAGCTCACCCTCCTAACTGGTTATTTTTCTCATCTCTTTTCAAGGGTTCCATTATTTTGTTTTATGCTGCCAGAATAGATATACTGAAAGGAAATTTTGAAAAGGTAAATAATTGTTTCTTTTTTTAAGGTTCTTGTTTAGTGTTTAGCCTGACGGAGTGAGGAAATAACTCATCTATGCATCAGTTGGACTGATAAGTGTGCTGTTATCCCTGTTCACTTCACTGTCAGTATTACTTCCAGCCTTCTCTCTAAGTGAGACTGAAAGGGAAGTTTATCTCATTTTACTTGTCAGGTGTTTCCACCTGGGTGCTAGGTAAGAATTTGCGCTGTAATTAGACACTGGTCTCACATGCAGTTGTAATTGAGCTAATTTTTGTCATTCTTCCTTAACTTCCTTAACATAGGCACAATTAAGGTTCCAAGACTGCATAGCAGCCCAGCAAGAGTGGAAACAGATTCATCATCTTTGTTACTGGGAACTGATGTGGTGCTACACCTTCCAGCAGGACTGGCTTCAAGCATATCGGTATGCAGACCTGCTCAGCAAAGAGAGCAGGTGGTCTAAGGTAAATGGGCAGGTGGACATTGTTGTGACATACCAGTGGTCTCTACAGTTAAAGTTACTTTTCATTTTGCACAATAGGTATAATGTTTGCCTTCCTGAGAAACTCATAAGCAAAAACTCGATGGCACCAAAAAGGTTTTAACTGGGTGGTTAAGGATGAATTTTTATTTCATGTTTTGAAGCTACAGAACCATAAGCAGCACGCTTTGGCCCCTCCAGAAATAGAGGTACTTAGCCAAATTGGAAGAAGGAAGAGGGACTGTAAACTTGTAAACTTGTCTCTTGTAAAACTGTAAACTTGTCTCTCAAGTCAAGATCTAACACTCACTAGTAAAACTTGGCTGAAGAAACTGTGTTTGGTGTTTATAAACAGACACACCTACTCACCAGATGCTTTGTGGCACAAAATGAAAAAGGCTGCTGAGGACAGGATCTTAGAAGAAAAGCTGGGCTATCGGATAACTTTTTTCTTGTAAAAACGTATCTCAGAATATGAACCAAGCACAGTGTGTCAATAACTGCCGAGGTCGTTATTATGGGTACACAAATCTCTTACAGTCTTACAACATTTTAGTATCTAAACAAGGTGATTTATTATATACAAGCATGTATCTGAAGGTGCAAGAGTTCTAAGAGCAGCCTTACAATACAATCAGTTATAAACATAAACAAGCAAAGTCTAAGTAAAACAATAACCAAAACATAGAAATCTTAATACACAAAGCTCTAATGAAACAGCAAGCAGGCATAGAATCTCTAACAAGCAAAATTCTACAAGCAAGCATAAATCTGACATTACAGCCTCTAAATAAATCATCCTCCTTTCTCCTGACCCCAAGCAGGGTTTTCCAACCGTGGGGTCACAATAACAAAAAGGGATCACAAAACCACAAATCCCAGACAGGGGTCCCCGGAGTCCCGAACCCTCACAGACTCCCCGGCAGCCCCGGGCAGGGTCCCGGGCAACCGCCGCAGGGGGAAAGAGACAGGACAGGATCGCAGGGGCAAGGAGTGGTCCCAGGGGTCCCGAACCCTCGCAGGGGGAAGTGATGGGATCGCAGGGACAGGAAAGAGGTCCCGAGCTGCACGGAATTCCCGACCGGGGGGTCTCGTTGGCAATGGGGGCCCCGGGGTCCCAACCCAGGCAGAGTTCCCTGCGGTCCCGACCAGCGAACCGGCAGCAGGAGCCGCAGGGAGGAGAAAGGGGCGGGAGGCCCCGGGGCCCAGATCCCAAGCAGCGATAGATGGTACCTCTAAAATCCCATTCAGCTCCCTAGCAAGGCTCCTTCCTCAGGCTGCAGAAGGTGGAGGTTGGGTCGCTAGATCAGATTTGATCAGTCGACCCCTTTCACCTCCAACCCAGAGGCTTTTTATCCCAAATTGCAAAATGCATATTCATATATTTTATCTACACCTTAACCAATCTAGGTACAGTTCTAAAGTTAGTAAAACTATGAAAAGCAGCATCAAAACCTACGCACGTAACATATCTATTAACGTAAAATTCTATCTTACTGGTACAAAGTCTATCTTGTTATGTTGAACACCTCTATCTTAGCATATACGAAAAACTTGTCTTTTCTGCACAAAGTTCATGCAAAACTACAAGCAGCACTTTTTGCCCTATTCATGTTTTGTCTATATCACAAGGCCTGAAACTGTGTCCTTCTACACTGACAACTAGGACTTAGGGCATAGAAGCTTAAAGCTGAGGGTTATATTTCTACTTTATGCATCTAAAGCTTTATATATTCTAATTTTTCTAAAGGCTCTAATTCCATCTCTGTACTTCTCACTTTATGCGGAGGGTCCATGGAAACATGGACTCCAACAAATAACCTTTTATGCATTATCATTGTCTGTTCCTCTATAGATTACTGTTTTATTATCTTAATTTAAAAGGGTATACATCTAATTCTTGGCAAAAGAGGAAGAGAACAGTGTATTTAACATGAAGTGCAAGTTCTTTAATAGAATTATGGATACTTTTTTCCTGAAAACCTCAGTTATTAAACTTTCCTTTAATCAGGACTCGGATATTTCTTTCTGTTCTTTTCAAGCATGTCTCTACATGTGATAGATTATATAATAAAAGTAATGGACTTTAGAAAAATTAAGTAGTTTAACCTCATCTCTTGGGCAGCAGTTTGCATAATAAATTTTCCTATTCTTTGCAGGAAGTACCTTTAACTTTCTGACTAATATAAAATATTAATAAATACATTAAAAATAAAATTAATGCATGAACTGTGTAACAAAGAGAATGCTCAACTTTTATAGTTCTATCTGCCTGAGAATTATGGAAACACTTTGTTCTAGCAATTGGGGTGAGAGATTTGAGTCTTTAAGGTATTGATAAAGCACAGAAAATTAGATGTGGTAATCTGTTGCTGTTTCTTTTTGAAATAGGCAATATATGTATTCCAGAAGGCAGCAATTTTATGTATGCTTCCAGAGGATGATTTGAAGAGGACTGGTGAGGACATAGTGTCTTTATTCAGGTATACTTTTATAAAGTAGCTGAATGTGCTCTCTTTTTCCTCCCACGTCTTTATCTTGTGTGATTTACCTCTTGCTTATAACTATAAATTCTTCATTTTTCCTCTTTGCCTTTAGCATTTAAATTGCTTTTATCAGCAAGGATATATCCTACAGCTGTGATCTCCATGGTGTAAAATAATTGTAAGATGTTATATTTCAGAGAAAAACAGTAAATCTAACTGAAATGAGATGAAAAAAAATACCAATAAACAAGTTCCATTTTCCCTTCTTGTAGACAAGTGGATGGTCTAAAACAGAGAATTGCAGGAAAATCTATCCCAACTGAGAAGTTTGCAGTAAGGAAAGCTCGACGCTATGCATGTCCTCAACCAGTGAAGCTGATATTACCTGCCTTGGTATTTGTTCTTGCTTTGCTTTCATCCTTTTCAAAAAGAAAAGTTTTACATTATAAGAAAATGTACATCATTATACAGGGAAGGAGTAATATTGTCAGGTATTATGTGTCTACATTTCCAATTTTTTAAAGAAGTAATGCATTCATAAAATGTGATTTTTGTGAAAAGTATTAAGAACTGGATTATACCACCAACAAAGCAGCAGTCTGGAACAAGCGCCAGATTTTTCATGTGAAAAGTTCAGCATACAGAAAACTTCATTCATGTTCTTTGAGTTGACATGATTTTAGTCTTGTCTTCTAGACTCATTAGGGCATTAAGGAGTTCTTTGGTACTTTCTGTTTTTCTGATGAAATGAAGAGTGGTGATTGGTTTATACTGTGGTTTTTTTCCTTGTATTGAGTCTGATTAAAACAAGCAGAAGTTAAAGATAGTTCATGAATGCTATTCTAATTTCCCGTTATGCTATTTCTAATTTCTAATTTTAACTTCAGAGTCATTACTATTGCAGTCTGCTTATATGTGCACAGCAATGATACTTTTCATATGTGTGTGCTAAAATCTTTGTACATGCATAATTAACCAACAACTTTACATGAAAAATCTAATTCAAGAAGGAATTTCTTATTAAATTAAAGCTCATTGATACAGAAAGAGGAGTCCAAAGAAAGTCAATCCATTGGCTCTAAAATTCACTCTGTATTAAATTGTGTGTAGAGGTATAAGTAAAATTTTTCTTGGGCTTGTACAGCAGAGTGCCCGTAAGTTGTGAGTATATATATTCGGTCTTGGTGTCAAATCCAGTATCTTTTAATTTGGGATTTTTTTCATCATGGATTAGGCATAACCAAACATAGTGAATGACTTATTTCAGTAAGTACAAATTAAACAAGACTGCAGATTTGAAACAAATCTAGCATGACGTAGTTGAAGATGTTAATAACACTGTTTCAGTCTTTGATAGAGCCAGATGTTTTTTCTCTGTCTGAAAACCTACATGTTTACAGTACAAATACAAGGGGAAATATTTCACCAATGTATTGTATCAGCTTCAAAATACCATTAGGCTTCATATTTCAGAGGTGTAATTTCAATTGCGGTAGAACAAATGATGCTCTAGTATGTGATGACTGAATAAAGATCTTAGCTCCTTGTTGGTTAGCATTAATCCTCATTCTCCTTAGGTTTTATGATCTGATAATGTATCAAAACAAGCTTATTGCTTATTGTTGTACTGAGGCATCTGGGAAGATTTGTTTCCAGGATTTGCTTTGGTTTTTTTCCAACAAGATTTGGTAGAAGTTGTAGTAAAATCATATGTTGAATGTGCCTACTGGAATCACATTTTTATCCAGGAAGTTGTATCTGCTTCCAGTTTTGCTCTGTATAGAAGGTAATGGTCTATAGATTAGGGTGTATGTGTGTGTATATATATATATATATATATATAAGAGTGTGGTTTTGGGTGCATACTTATATAAATGTACTGTATATACAAGCACACTCAAATGCACACCGAACTTACCTGTCATCCTTTAGAAAGAACCTACTTTTTACCTCTTGCTTTAGTTCATGCGGCAGAGGCCACAAGCTGAACTTAAAGCATCCAGTTTTGTTGATGTTGTTACGTGGATGATGGTAAAGTGTCCTGAAAAATCTGTTCAGTTTAATTTTTGAAGATCTATGAAAATACACGATAGTAAAATCCATTGAAAAGGTGTCAGAACATTCAAAGCTTAGGAACCCTTGTCAACACATGTTCAAAATAGTTTTTCCCTTTCCTATTCTTAGATGTTTTGCAGCAAAACAAGCTCTGGTGGTATTTTTATGAACACAAAAATGTTCCACAACAGCCTTTTCAGAGGCACTCTTTAATTAAATACTTATGCAGTTCCATGAGATTTTCTTACCTTTTTGTTTGGTTGGTTTTTGTTTTGCTTTGTTTTTTTTAATCAGGAAATGATGTATGTCTGGAATGGATTTGCAATTGTGGGGAAAAGAGCAGACCTCACTGAAAACTTACTGGTAACAATTGAAAAAGAAGAAACTGCTTTACAAAATGAAACTAGTAAGTGATCAGTTCAGATGAAATTAATAATCTTATAAGAAGTGCTGACATTTTTTATGCTTCTGTCTTCTGATATTCTGCAATGTGAGTGTTGGCTTTGACAATGTACTAATTAAGTCCAAGTATGGAAATTTTGGAGCCACGTGAAAGTTAGGAGTGGTTCTTTAATATGTTCTTTATGCAGCTCGATTGATGCTGCAGACAAATAAAGAAAGCTCAAAGGACATGAGATTAGTTACAGAACGTGACAGCTCTAGCTTAGTTTTTCTTGTCTTTGGCAGTGTTCTTGAACCATAATCTGCTAATGTCTTAAATGTCTGAAAAATACTTTTTCAAAACCAATTTATATTACACTTTGTTACGGAGGACATATGTTACATAGAATATGGCAAAATATGAAAGATACGATGAAGTGCTATGAATGAATCTGTTTTTTTGTTTTACTTGCTGACAAAACAAAACAGGTTTGCTAGTTGCAAAATGAAACATACTTAACAAATAAACTTTGAACATGGTTTTACATCTTGGGTAATGTTTAGAGAATCAGCCCATAACTTACTCATAAAAGAATTTTAATTCAATTATTGCAACTGGTTTGCTGCACAAGTATTTGATTTTATTAGATTTTATCAGGGTTGTTCTGTCACCCGTCATGTGAATTTTTTGGCAGAATTCTCTTTCGAGTTCTTGTAGAATAAATATTACCATTTAGCATGTGAAACTTTTAAAATGGTAATACACTAAAATAATTTCTGTTGAATGCAGATTTTAGTCACACTTCTGAACAATTCAGCAACTTAATTTAACTAGGGGTTAAAACAGCAATTCTGAAACACAAGATTATCTAAGTATAATTTGCAGTGTAAATTGAGGTGATGTGTAAGAAATTACACAAGGATGTGCAAGAAAATATATAATGGTCAAATCTAGATGGTATAATAAACCAAATGAGAGTAACCTGCTTGGCCATGTTTTAATTGAGTTCCTTTATTTTGTGTTGCTCTTTACTTTTCTGCAGAATCAGCAGTGTGCCTTTTCAAGTGTTTTCCTTTTTTGTTGTTGTGATATTAAAAGTGCAGTGATATGCAAGATACTTGTAAATAAAGTAATTCCCGTGAGCTCCACATATAGGGTTCTGACAGAACCTGGTGGAAATCCAGAGCTGTATTGTGCAGAAGTTTGTACTAGGAGTACCTATCAGTTGTAACAGGGAAGTAAATTTCCTATCAAATCCCTAAGTAGAGATAAGCAAAATGCCAAAATAAAAGTAATGAAAATTAAACCATGGTGTTTTTTCTTATGGAAATTCACTGTTTGCAAATAGGATATAATCTGTAAGTGTATATACTTTACTTTTTTAGTAATAACTTCAGTCAGATGTAATTTTATTCTGAATTTCACATTTGTGATCTTGATCTGCTTTTAAAGATATGGAAGCAGTGAAAGTAAAGACTCTGATTACCAGAGTTGCTGCTGAATCCCTAAAAGGAGTGAGGAAGGCTGCTGGCAGAGAATGATGAGGTTACAACATCATTTTAAGAGACAGTTTTTAGTAGTAGTAGTGTCAAAGGATTGCTAAGGTGCTGTGAAAAAAGAGTGTTGATTATATACAAAGGTCACTTAGGGATTGAGACTTTTTAGAACTGTTTTTACTTCATTTGCTTCACATGAACAGGCACAGCATGGAATCTCTCAAGGACTGAAAGTAATTTTATAGAGCTGTTGTATAGAGCTGAAAGTAGAGATGGTGGAAGGAAAAATATTAGAGATGCTTGGGGTTTTTTCCACCCACAGGATTTCTGGGAATCTTTTTGGTTTTTTTTTCCATTTGCAATATTTAAAAAAGGAATATGTAACTTTAAGAAAAAATAAATTTTTGCTTATTTTTTTGTCCTGGTAATGATACTTCCTTTTGCAGCTGCAAAGATGGTTCTCCCACATTTATTGCAAGGTCCTCTGTGTTAAATTGGCCTATGCGTTTGTTGTCATGTAGCATTAATGTTTTGGCATACTAGCTTTTATTCTTTTGGGAAATAAAGACTGGTGAGCCATACTGACATTGATGCACGCCCCCAGAATTTCAGTGAATGAGTCCTTCAGGAGACAGTCACAGAATTGAATACCTTAGCCTAGCAAAACAGGCTGGAGAGAATATAAAGTGCTCATGCACTGCACTTCTACTATCACTAAAAGCGCAGTCAGTTACAATCTATCAAGACTTTCTGGGTTTAAACACAGACAGAAATAAGGCTGAACATGGTGGCAAAGCACTTAGCAGAATCTTAAAATGCATTAGTCTTGCATGTTTCAGAACTGTTTACGTAGGATTTCTTTGGCAGACTGTTAAGGAAAAAATTAATGTGACCTTAGAGAGCTGGTAATTAGTTGTAAATGACATGATCTGAAGGGAGAGTGTTTTGCTTCCTGAATTGCTAATGTATGTGGTGCCATCTGTCTATCCATATGTGTTTTCTTTCCTTTCATTTCCTTCCTTGTATCCAGCAAATGCCACAAACAAAGGGAACTAAAAAGGATTGCACTTGTTAAGTAAATTTTGAATTGATTCAAACACCCTCTTTTATCTGGTATTTTTAGTTCTATTGAACCCAAAATTATTGAATTCTTCAAATATTATACACTACTACTGAGGCTTCTCAAACATTGGAGATGATAAAAATACTAGTAAACCTGGTTTCTTGAATTTTTACTGCAAAATGATGCTTCTGAAGTGTTCTGTAGGACAGTGTTGTGTGGTTTTACAGGTTTTTTATGTTACTAGTGCTACTGGAGATCTGCCAGTGCTCTGTAACAGAGGAAGCTATTAAGATAATGTGATGGTTTCTGTCTCAATTTAGTTTTAGCTATTGCAAGTAAGAAATCTTTAATTAATGACTGTTTATGTAATGTAATTTATTTAATTAGAGACTGTTTAATCTCCAATTAATGAAGTTTATGCCTGTTTGTTGTATGTTTCAGTTCTTCTTATTTCTTCTTCACCTGTCTTTCAAGAGAAAGATATGGATGTCATGGACACATCTTCTTTACTAGACAGTATTTTAAATCATGCCTGAAGTTTATGTTAATTTTGAGGTGTAGAATGTGAGAAACAATGTCCTGAGTCTGACTATATATTCCCTACTGAAAATCTAGTTTTCCTTTTCATGATGTCTTCAAATTGTTTGACCTGTCTCACTTTTACCGTTAGATCACAATGAATACTATGTGGATGATGCATGCATGTTGCAGCTTCTGAAAGGCCTCTGCCTGAAACACTTGGGAAGACTCATGCAAGCTGAATTATGTTTCAGTAAAGTAATTCAAAGGTAAAAAAATAACAGAAATGGATTTTCTAGGTTTTGGTGACATTTCTGATACTCCTGTTGCAGGTATCATGTTACAATTTTGAAAAATTAAACATCATGTTAAGGAGCTGGAATTAAAATACCTCTGAAAGTAGTTAGAGAACCAGAAAACCTCGCCTGTGTTTTTCTACAGCAATTTAACACTTACAATAGCTTTATATATGTTTGCGGCTAAATAAATCAAACTGCCAGATAACATACCCAAATACATTTCGAACTGTATTTGCCGAGCTACGTATAAGTAAGGACAATTCTTATACACTTCCTGTTTGGTTGGTTTTTTTTTTTTTAATTCAGTATTTTGTATTTAAGTAGTTAACACTTCCCGGTGTAGATGAGTTCTTACATGTTTTAGTTGAAGACTGGTTTTTCCTGTGTTATGCATTTTCAGGTGTCAGATCCCTACCAGCTGTAATAGCTTTTCCATATAAAACATGAGTTGGGTTCTGGTTGTAGTTGAAAACTTAGAAGTTGTTAGGTATTTGAGCTGAAGAAGCATTTTACACGTGCAATGTTACTTACAAGTGATTTAGAAAAATTAATAATTAATAATAGAATTTGTCATTGAGAATTATGTGTGTTTTGATTGTCTTGCTATCTTGTTTTCTCTTACTAAGATCCCCTGTGAGTTTAGTCAAGCACATGGCAAGTTACAGGGTGGAGGGGTTTGATTGGTTCCAAGTTTAAGGAACACTATTTCTGAAACATCATTTGCCAAAGGTAGATGGCAACTGGCAGGCTTTTATAGCTGAGATATTTTAAAAAATGTAAAGACAACAGTTCTTCATAAAGTATATGGTTTGTGTGTGTGAGAGGAAAATCTTTCTGGAGAGTTGAGTACCTACATTCTATTCAGCTTTATTTTCTACATGTTTAGGGCTGCTGTAGTGCTTTAAGACTTTATCAGTGTGTGCAGAATTAACCAGTTAAAAAGGCTTAGAAATAGAAAGAAAATGTTTTTTTCTGACTGTGTGCTATTACAGGCAGCAGAAGTGAGTGATTCCTTTTAGGAGTGAACTGGTCACTTGAGACAGGGTTGTGAGTAACCATTTCTGTATTTTTCTGGTTTTCCAGTGAGAAGCAAATAAAATATGACAGTTACTTGGTGCCATTCACACTGTATGAATTGGGTCTTCTGTACAAACAACAGGATGAGAGAGAAAAAGCAATAAGATACATAGAAACTGCAAAGTAAGTAGATTTTTTTTATCGCCTTGTAAATTAAGAATAGCTGTGTATTTGTAGCAATGAAGGCCCATGTTTTTTTCTTCCTGACAACTTTCTTGCAAAATACAGGTAATTATAAATCTGTGTTCTTGATTTGCAGAACTTGTCCTGTATAGTTGAATTTTGCAGTTTCATTAAACTGTCCTTCAGACACAGTGGAGTAGACAGATTCAAATAAAACAGAGTATGAAGGGAAAATCTTTCCTTCTTGTATTGGCTTCAGAGGTGCTGAGGGTCTACTGTGTGCATGGAGTGAAGCTGGAGAGTCCAGGGAAAGGATATATACCATTCTGTATACCCCAGAGGGCAGCTGTGGGAATTAAATCAGCTCCACTAAAGGTGTTCATAAGAGTAGGTTAAAAGCCAGTACACCAGTCTGACCACACCCCCTTTTCCTTTCACATGCTATCACAGAAAACCACCGAAGCTGAGAGTTTAATTTACTGTAGAGCAGCATGTTTGCAGCATTTGTAGATTGTAGAATGAGATAGAATGTCCCTTGTGTTTACAGAAAAGTAGCCCAGCCTTGTAATAGTGTCCCCTCATGGGTTATTTTTTTGTTTGTTTCAGGGAGATGGGATTTACAGAATGAGATTTCTGTAAATAGGACGTTTATTGCTCTGGCTGAATTGTGTTCTGAGCTGGAACATATATTTTCTACTAATAGTCTTTTCTGTAGTATTTTGGTTTGTCTTTTCACAGCAAATTTCAGTAAATGGGAGGGCTGTTAAAAAGATTAAAATAAGTGAGAAAGTTGCTAAGACACGGGTTCAGTTTTTCAGGACATTTAATTTTAGTACTGGTCTAAGTCTTGTTTGCTCAATTTGTGGATGTAGCTTTAAATGTCTTGTAACTCATCCATGTGTCAATCTCTGTTTCCTGTTGAAGGAATAAAGACTGTTAACTTACAAACACATGAAGTGAAAACAATCCAGTCCAAACATCTTTTTCTTAAAATAAGTTGTCTGTTTTGCAGAAACAATTACAAGGAATATTCGATGGAATCCAGGTTGCACTTCAGAATTCATGCAGCACTTGACAGCTTGAAGGTGTCACCTGCTTCAACACCTTGAATGAGGAGGGATGCTTTTCATGCATACAATAAATAGCCTACACAATCTTTTTGCAATCTTTTTTTTAATCATAGAGAAGAACATAATGATTGTTTTCTGTTACTCCTGATTTATGTATGTCATTCCTTTAGATATTTTCTGTATAGCGCCTATAATGTATCTACATGCTCTTTTAAAGAAGACCTTATATTTTGTTTGATAAAAATAATTTAATATTTGACTTGAATGGGGGATATTTTTAAAAAAAGGTGATGGTGCAATAAAGTTTAATGAAAATACTTTATTTTTTTTATATAAGAACAGTTGCAGGTTATGCAGTGGAACTGGTGATAATTTCTGCATTTTTCGAAAGTTTGATTTTCTGCAGTACACTTGAGACTTTTTTTTCCCTCTGGAGCAAAAATGCAATGTCTGCAGATAACTTTACCCACAGATTTTGGCATACCGTACTCTGAAATTTGTGTTCCAGAGGAAAGAATTAGTCCTCTTTCACTTAATTTCATTTTGGGAACAAAATGAATATGTCTGAAGTGCAATATTTTTACTCTGCCACATGAAGCTAAGCAGGGCTACACTTACAATGTCTTTGCAGGCCTGTTTCACTCAAAAGAAGTGCTTACAGGGGATATTTTTCAGTCGTAGAAAAGCAGAGCTACAACGGACATTATGTCCTTGTTCTAAAGTAGAATCAGCAGTCTTAAGTTGATCCTGACAGATTTATTTCACCTGTTTAACAACAACAGCAAAAAGCACCAAGAACAGTAATTTTGCAACTTACACAGGATGTCTTTCCCATTGAGAAAGGACTGTGAAATTTTGCCTGGTGTCTACCCCAAACAATTCTTGACACAACTGAAACTGATTGCTTCCCATCTTCACTGTCATGGATCTGGAGAAAGGATTGTTCTTTTCCTTTTTGAAGCGATGATTTAATATTTGTACACTAGTGCCCTAGTTGGTATTCTGTGTTCTTGGATCCCAACCAAAGTAAATAAAAAAATTGGATTTATGTATTTTCCTAATAATGAGTTATAGTTCATATTAACAGAAGTTTATTGTGAATTAAAGAGTGAATCCACTTTTAAACTTAAAAAATGCAGTTAAAAAATGTGCATATTCTAGTTTAACTTCTACCAAAAATGTGCAGTAAAATTGAGATTCTTGTAAGTGCATGCATTTTTCTTTTCATGCTTATATGCAAACAGCAGTATCAAATTGAATTTCCCATTTATTTAGATACACAGATTCTCTAGCTGTCTGTTCTTAAAAATAAAAATACATTTGATTTTTATTTAAGTATACACCAAATAACTCTTCTTTCACTAGCTATTGCAAAACTTGCCATTTCCATATTTTACCCGTGCCCAGTATGTTTACTTCTGCACAGTGAATTCATAGCTCCTGTGCTCATGTATGTGATTTTCTGCCCTTAACTACCACCCAAGCAAAATCAGGATAAAAGAACTGGATGAAAAATGTGTCCCCAGTAAATGAGTAACTGAAGTTTCTAATCAGTTAGTATAGTCTAAATGCTATAGCAATTCTTCTCAGGTTACTGAGAACACAAGTTTTCTTCTATGACTTACAAGTAATGGGGTAATTTAATTGCTTATAATTCTGTAATACAGTGGTATATTTACACGATAAGTAAGAGTTTAAGAATATTAGCTAAATAAACATAACAGGTCTTTCAAAATGGAAAACTGATCCAAGGTCTGTCTTTGTTGGTTTGGATTTGTGCCTGTTGTAACTAATGTTACATGTGTAACTAAGTTATTTTGTAAAATTATACACATGTAGGCTTGAAGCTTAGATACCCAAGACACTGAATTACTGATAAAATAAGCATGCTTTTTTTCAAATATATTCAGTTGACTGCAGCTAAACTTCAAAACAGAGATTAGCATATGCTGTCAATTGACTTCTCTAAAGATTTCCCCATTTATATATATCTGATTTTAAACTGTGGTGAGCATATATTAATATATTTTCAGAAAATACTTTTAGTGCATATGTGGGCATTATATGTTCAGTTCACGTTACTTTGGTTTAATCTGATTATTGGATTGGGGTCTGCTTCTTTTTTTTTGTGGAAGGTGCTGGGAACAATTGCTGGTAAAACTTCTGTGTTTGGTTCCAAGTAGTACTTCACTCTAGAGGAGTTATAACTGGGACTACAGACTCTCAGGGAGGAGCATGATGTAGTCTCTGATCTCTTGTTTTTGTGGGGAATGTCTACAGGTAATGTTTCATGTGTGATTTGAGATAGAAATCAAAATTAACAAAAAATCAACAAGGATCTTCCTTAGAAACTGATTTTTTTATCAATTTAGATTTTTTTTATCAGTTTAGTACAAAGCTTCAAGAAGCAGTGTACTTTTTTCCGTGGGTGATGTTACTGACTGAAGAGAGAGTAAAAACTATTTCCTTCAGTTAAGCCTTCCTAAGGTGATATTAGTTCTCTGTGTATGTTATACTGTGTTTCTTTTGGGATTAGCCTTTCTGCACTCCTGAGGAGAACACGCTCATTGACACAAATTTCCAGCACTCTCTGTAGTGTTTTGAGGACCTAATATTTAGTGCTGGTAGAGCTTCTCTCCTTTCTCTGCTGTGGTTCCAAACTTTGCTAGAAAGATTGATGGATCAGGAATCTTAGCTTTAAGCTGTTTTCTGGACTTTTTTTTTTCCAAGTTGTTAACAATGGAAATATAAATGTGTGAAAGTGATCTGTAACCCTTCACTTAAGGCAGGTCTCCACAGAGCTGCAAGAGATGCTTAGTTTTCCAAATGCTGCTGAAAAGTGCATGGGTCCTTGCCACAATGCATCAGTGATGCAGTATTATTTAGGACTTATATCTGAGTTAAGTGATTTCAGTCTCAGAGTTCAGACAAAACGTATGTGGCTTCTATTTTCTTTTCTCTGTTTTTTTTTGTTTGTTTTTTTTTTTTTTAACTGGTGTATTCTGTACTGGGCCTTAAATACAGCTCTGATTTAGTCTTAACTGCTGTTTATAATATTCACCGCACATGCTCATCCTCCATGGGAATTTTGAATATTGTGCTGAGACTTAACTGAGCAAAGCTGATCATTTACTTATGATGCTGTAGCCTCTCTTGATAATAGTAGGAATTATATACAAGAGCAAATTTAATTTGTTAGTTTAAACAAGCAAGGCTAAGATTACAGTTACATTATGACAGAAGATCATTTAGTTATTTCTGATAATAAATGTACCTTTTTTTTAAGTAAGCAATAATAAATTAGCCTGATTATAGGACAAAGCTTCTCTTTGATTAAGAATTGCCTAGTTAGAAACTATTATAAAAAACTTCTTGTCTGTGCATATCAAACAAATGTTTAAGCTGTTGAAAGATCATTGTGCTATGGTTTGTAAGTCTTTATTCATCTGTTTTTAACAGAAATTGAAAGCAAGTGTATGTTAAAGCTGATGCAAGATTGTTACATACATGTTCTAATTCATGTGGGGTAGCAGCTGTATGTAGCACTTTATCGCCAGAGAAATGTACAATAATCAGATCTTGTTCCATTTCTAAAACACCTTGCAAAGTAATGTGTACAACAAGTAATTTCTTGTAACAAATTCAACTTAGACTTTGCAGTTATTTTATTACTGTTCTTAATGTTACATGTCTTTTGTTTCTGTATATTCTTACACTGCCTAGTTCAACAAAGAATGTTTATATTTGCCCTGGTTGCTGCAGTCTTTTTGCTTCTAATCTACCGAGGTTTGCACATGTTCTTATCTGGTACCTGATGAGTAAACAATGAGAGCGGAAAAATAGAAAATGAGGAATGAGGTATGTTCTGGTTAAAGAGCATGTTCATTGTGATGCACTGGAATGGATTTTCACTTCAGAGAAATAAATCACATATTCTTGTGCAACCATGTGCTGCATTTGGCACTGTGTTCTACTTGTACATCAAAAACATTCAGCTGAGATTTACCAAAGCATCATCATCAAAAAAGTCCTTATGTCTAGTTTAAAAATGCTACCTTAGGCTTAGAGCTTTTATATAACCTGTCAAGACTGAGAGGTTGTACAAAGCTGTCAAGGTCTGTTGAGTGACTAAAGAGTCTTTTGAATGTAGATTGAAAATATAAATAAGCTATGAAGGTTTTTTGTTTGTTTGGGGGGAGGTTGTTGTGCTGCTGGTGTTTTGGGATTTTTAAAAAATTGTTTTGGGTTTCAGGGTTTTTTGGGGTTTTTTGTTTTTGGGGGTTTTTTTCCTTAATCTAGTAAAAATTACTATAGAACAACTTTATAAAGAAACAGTGTGGCTCTTAACTTTGCAGTTGATAGAAGAGTACCTTTTGGAAAAAAGGGTCAACAGTCCATGGTTAGCATAACAAATTTGATGCTTAGTGATTACAAGATTAAATACTTTCCTATTTGTAGTTGTTTAAGTGTGTACATCCAGTCTGTGGAGTAATACGTCAGCTAGTAATCCGAGATAGGAACACCTTCCTAGATTTAGTCACCTAAAGAGAGAACTGTGTCAAACACATAAGCAGTAGGAGATGTTTCTGTTTTCTGTGTCAGGTCTTCTGTTCTGTGATAATTACAGTGGGTCAGATTCAAGATCTGTGCCATTGAAGCGTGGAGAATACTCAGTATTCATGTCAAGTGACTGTGGGAGAAGTAAGGTTTTAGTAAAAGCCTTCCTGAGAGGTTAGTGGTCTTACCTCCTTGAGCAGGTAAATGTGGACCTCAAAACTCAATTTTCTTACTGTAAAGTGGATGTAACAGTATATAAGGATAATTTTACTGACATAGTTAAATTATTATTACTTCAGTATTTACAGTCAGGGTGGAGGGATATGTAAAATTAGGTTAATGCTACTTATATAGCTTACATGGTTAGGTGTAACTTGTTCCAGAGTATTAGGTGATCTTCAGAATTAAACTTAGTTGTAGAAAAGAGGGCAGTATGAATTTAAGTATGATTTTATTTTCATTACAGTTTTGCTCAAGGTGATATAACTTATGTCCAGGCAAAACACAATGCTGAAAGACTCAGATACAGATATAAAACTTCCATTTTTAACACCCAGCCCACCTTGATTAGATTGTTTCTCTTTTAAAAGAGATTCTGTATTGCATGCATTGATGAACTTACTTAAGCAGTATTCTAAAAAGGAATCTAGCTGTAGTTTAAAATTATATATGGTATAGAATATACATGCTCAAGCTTTATTTGGAAAAGATGCATGGCTTAAATCTCCAAATTCTAGTCATATCAATAAAGTTGCTTCAAATACATATGTACTAGTTTTTACATAGGAACATTGAAAACTTATTCTTGACAATGAGAGAATGTCAGATGTTCCTTCACCTACTTTTAATTGGTTTTATACTTTAAAGAAAATTAGACTTCTTTTTCTATAATATGCATAAAATTCAAGATCAGCTTCTTTTCACAACCCAAATGGAAAGTATTCCTCCAGTAGTTTACATTAATTTTACTAGACTGTTCATATGCTGTGGAAGCAACTTACTTCATTTATTGCAATCAGTAATACTAATAACACCTTTGTGTATACTTTATAATGAATCTTTGAAATAGAAGCTGCTTTAAATCAGATTTTTGTGAGTTGAAAGAAAAGGAAAAAAAGGTGAAAATTAAATGTGTTGTGGGGAGTTCAGAGTGGCTATAGAAGATGAACAGTTACATGAGGACATTAAATGCAGTGTACTCTGGAGGCCTATGACAATACATCTAGTGAATATCAGCTTACAGGCTGTTTTGTTACAAGTTGAGATTTTAATAGTTTGGGCAGAAAAAAAAATAAGCCTTGGCTGAAAAAGGAAACTTACTGTTCTTACTGAACAAGTCAGTCTTCTAAAGAAATCTGTGAAACAGCCAGATAAGCTAATTTAAAATGCTGGATATATGCTGTATGTGAAAAGTTACTTACAGAATGTTACATCTTGGAAGGGATCTTAAAGATCATCTGGTCCAAACCCACCACACACCCTGGGCAGGGGCACCTCACCCTAAACCAGATTGCTCAAGGCTTTGTCCAACCAGGCCTTCAGCCC
This sequence comes from Cisticola juncidis, assembly GCA_013400215.1. Lineage (NCBI taxonomy): Eukaryota > Metazoa > Chordata > Aves > Passeriformes > Cisticolidae > Cisticola > Cisticola juncidis. The sequence goes on along the minus strand of VXBR01003947.1, from coordinate 2,803 downwards.
TACCAGGGATGGGCCATCCACAGCTTCTCTGGGTAGCCTGTTCCAGTGCCTCGCCACCCTCACAGTAAAGAATTTCTTCCTAATCTCTGACCCAAATTTCCCCTCCTTCAAGTACTCACTCCTCCTTTTTCTGTCACTAAAGGTCCTGAGTCCACCCTCCCTTATTCTCCTGGCCAGGCAGCTTTTTTTGATGCCGTCCAGGGTTGTTTGGCTTTCTGGGCTACAAGTATGTGTTGCCAGTTCATGCTGAGATGTTCATCAACCATCCTCTCATGTCTTTCTCCCTAGGAGATATCTCTCTCCATTAATACCTTTGGGAGTTTGGAGTCAAGCAATCTATTTAAAATCAAGTTACATATTTTCTTGTCTAAACACTTCTTATTTTCACTGCTACTTGGTAAATTGATGGGCCTTACATTATGAATGTTCTATTTTCTATCTTTTTTTCCCTTTTTGTTGTTAATTAATGCTTCTGTGTGTATTTGATGTGTTACCCAAAGAGTATGTTGCAATAAAGATACCAGTTCTGGTATTGGGTTCGCTGCTAAATTGAGTTTAAATTTTACTCATTTATATTGGCAGAATAAAAAATAGCATTCTGGTTTCTGAAACAAGCAAGTTTCCTTAACTTCAGGAATCTTACCTATACACCTAAGTGAGATTAGGTCTACGAATTTGAATGTCCACTGGTGTGTCATATGGAAATTTCGTCTTGATGGACTTTGGAAATCGTCACATACCCAGTGTTTCTGGTGTATGAAACTCCATTGCAATAGTGAGAATTTGTCAGCTGCTATTTTCCTTCTGGAGAATTCTGCAGCTGAAAAATAAGCTTTGTTTTTTTTTTTTTTTTTCCCTTGCATTTTTACTGCTTTCCTAAGACAGCAAGGTTGGATTCCTATTCTCACCTCTCTGTTAGACCGTGTAAAATTGGTTGGAATCTTAAAAGAAAAATATTTTGTTTTTCATGAGTGTCTAGCTCCATGCTTCCCTGGAATAAAGTACAGCTGAGATACCTGCTTGTCTTTGCTGGCTGTGGCATTTGCCCCCACTCAGTTGGGAAAGATGATAGCCACTAGGAAAGGGAGAAAATATAAGAGAAATTCATGTGTGAAGGATAAGAAGTAAGAATATGTTGGATAGGAGTTTCTGTAGCACATGAACAATTGATGTCAGCTTTGACTGTGGGACCAAATAGAATAATAGGATAAAAAAAGACTTCTATCACAAGGATTGACAGAATAGTGTCTAGAAAGAGACATTATAGTTCAGAGTACTCACTTGCTAATTAAACGGAATCCAGAGATCCAAAGCAAAGATCAAAAAGCTCACAAACAAGCAAAAACCGAAAAGAAAGCCAACCAAACAAAAAACCCCAGACTGCTCACTTTGCAACAGGGAGAACCTGCAGGGGTATTACATAGTTTCAGAAGTAGCTCTTCCATCTGGAAGTTCTTTGGTTACAATGTTGTTGGCTTTGACAGTTCTGTCAATATGTGAAAATTTATAGCCACTACAGTCCATTGTATTGTTAATTATTATAATCAAAAGCATTGCTTGTCAGAAAATAGATCAGTGTAGCTGTAGGCTCTGTCTCCCAGCTATTTCATAGTTAACATTTAAGGAACACTTGAACTGTCCTAAGTAAATATTGGCAGCTGCTACGCAACTCGCATGGTGGTAGCCTGGGTCAGTAGCCCTACTGATTCTCACAGAAAACACTCTGCATTGTAACTCCTTCTCCCTATGCCAAACAATCCACTATTATCCATCCAGTGTGTCTGTGTGGATTCCAGTGTGCTTGGAATTCAAGAAGCCTTTCCTTCTCAGCCATTCAACAACATTCAAAAGTTCTCAATCCAGACCCTTTTGTTCCCATCTGTCACGAGCCAAAGGATGGTCATGATGGTTCATTTTGATATCAGAGTGCAAAAAGAGGCAATGAGAACTTAGTTCAAGTAAAATCAATTGTATCTTTATTGATACCCACAATTATGCGATAGTAGAGAAGGGAAAGAAAGAGAGAGAGAGAAAAGAGGGAAAAGGGGGGTTATAGGTACCGAGTGACAGATGTGAGTCCTCGTGACGCTGGAGCCAAGACCACCTTTGCAGTCCTCGTGGCACACGCCAATAGACTGTCGTATCCATCGGGGAGGGCCTCAGAGTGTGAGTCGCAGGGGGAAGCTTTTATAGTCATTTCAGAAGTAGGGGGCACCCAGCCAATGCAGGCGGAAGTGGGGGGCACCTGGCCAATGTGGGGGGAGCACCCGAGAGTCATTGTGAGGAGGCTCGTTGCTCTGGGAATCAGGTGCAACCATTCAGAGCAGGCAGGTTTGGGACAAGCAGGTACAGCACAGTCAGTCAGAGCAAACATGGCCTCTGCAAACACAGTTCAGGAACTGTAACAGCCCTGCATTGTTTCTGCACGGGTCTCTGAGGAGGGCGTCTTAGTCCAATGGGTGCACCTGCAGGGAGAAACTTGCGTCCCGCCTCTGTCAGGCCGTAATTCCTGTGCTGCACCCCAGGGTCTGTGGGGTCTTGGCTTCTGACAGTTGTGAGGCAGGTGAGGGATTTTCAGACCAACTGTTACACCATCCAGGGGAGTTACCTGAACACAGGGAGATCTTTCAGGCAGGTTTCTCCTGATCTCCCAAATCATTGCCACCAGATCCACTGGTAGCAATTCCTCTTCCCCAGGTGCATTCCGTGCCCAGCTAGAGGTTGTCAATGCTGCACAACCAGCACTGCCAGGTTCAGCACTGGGGGCTGAAGAATCCAGTGTGGCTGCAAGAATCCAAACACA
>VXBR01003945.1:4916-16607 GCA_013400215.1 Cisticola juncidis | reverse complement strand
AATAGAAATATCTGCAGCTCTGGCTGTGCTTTTGAGATCCAGCAGGGGAAATGACAGTGGAAGGGGTGAGTGCTCCTCCATTCCCTGATCCAGGGCTGCAGCTGGGAAGGGCGGGAAGAGCTGGAATTGCAGATTTGCAGTGACCAGCAGGATCTGAGTGCACAAGTTCAATGTTGGTGTGGGTCCAGCTGATTTTTTAGTGCCCTTCCCATTTCCCTCAAGGTTTAGTGGCATTCCCAGTGACCCATCCCATTTTTGGGGGAATTTTTAGGGCCATTCTCCAGGAATTTGTTCCAGTGGCAGATTTTCCTGTGGCTGATCTCAATTCCTCCCCTACTTGAGCAACACTTCTCACTGATTTTATTGGAGTTTTTGGGAAGTAGGGAATGTGTGTGGGCTCTGCATTCACCTGCCTCTTCTTGCATGGCTGAAAAATCAAATTTATCTCACAGGGGGAGCCTGAGCCCCGTGGGAGGGCGCAGAGCAGAGAGGAACATTTCAGTCCAACATTTCAGTTCCCTTATTTGTGGGGGGATCTTTGTGCTCTGCTGGTTCTTTCATCAGTCAGGAATGACAGCAATAATTCCCTGGAACAAAAGGCTCTTATCCCAAAAGAGATGGGAATTGTTTGGGTGGCTTTGCACACTTGCAGCCGCCTCCTTCCCCACGAGCTGCTGGCGTGGGGAGGATGTGAGGCTGGCACTGAGCAAGGCTGGCAGAGCCCTCCTCTTCCCCAGCCTTGTTTATCCACCAGTTTATTTTAATTTGACTCTTCTTGACTGGAAATAGCAATTTTTTGGTGGCACCAAGGCTCATCCCCCTCGTTGCTTCCACATCTCATCCAGCCAGCCCATCCTGCCCTCCCAGAGCTCAGCGTGGCCCTTTCAAGGTGGAAAAAACAGGATTCTATCCCCAAAAGCCACCCCAGACTCCCTTATAGGAATTCCCGCCTCATTTCCTTCACAAGACAGGATTTCATTGCTTTTTTTTTTTTATTTCCCCAGCTGGACCTCACTTTGTTTGCCAGGAACCCAAACAGCTCTGAAAATTGGATTCGCTTCTGAGCATTACAAAAGGTCTGGATGAAGAGGCTAAAATTAGGCCAAAGGCTAAAATTCTTTGGAGTGGATCATTTTCCTTATTGCTTGACTTGTCTGCCCTGTCTCCATCCTGTTAGGAAAGCCCAGAGCAGCTGGAAAAGCCAAGTTTAGGAGAATCTCCTTAGGACTGGGTTTCCTGAGGAATTTCCCCCGACGTAAGAGCTGCTGCTTCCCCTTCTCAGCCTCTCCCAGGAGCTGCCATCTCCTGCATTTGTACATTTAGGAGAGAGAAAAAAAAACAAAACAAAAAAAAAAACAAAACAAAAAAAGAACAATTTGGAGCATCCTGCAGGGATGTAGAGGAGACTCCAGTACCTGCAGAGCTTTGTTTGATTGCAGGGAGGAGCCAGCACAGGAACAACCAAAGCACAGAAGAATTTTGTTGAAGAATTCCCTGCAGTTCCAGGGCTGCTCAGAAATTCCCTGCAGTTCCAGGGCTGCTCAGAAATTCCCTGCAGTTCCAGGGCTGCTCAAGGATTCCCTGGAATTCCAGGGCTGCTCAGAAATTCCCTGCAGTTCCAGGGCTGCTCAGAAATTCCCTGCAGTTCCAGGGCTGCTCAGAAATTCCCTGGAATTCCAGGGCTGCTCAGGAATTCCCTGCACTTCCAGGGCTGCTCAAGAATTCCCTGCAGTTCCAGGGCTGCTCAGAAATTCCAGGGCTGCTCAGAAATTCCCTGGAATTCCAGGGGACTCTCCACCCTCCTCATTCCCCAGAGCTGCTCTGCCCCTTCCCAAACAGGGAATTTCCATCCCTGGATCCCCCTGCAAACTCCCCCTGCTGCCTGGAGCTCCCATTGCTGCAATTCCAGGCAAAAATGAAGAGAAAATGAAATTTCTGGGCTCGAGGTAGCCAAAATTCAGGGCTCAGAGCTCAGGCTGCTGCTCCTCACCCCACAGGTGTCCCTGTCTTTGTGTTCTGTGGATTTTTAGGGAGCTTTGGGGTAAAAGAAATCCTCTAAACCAGCCCTGACCTCACTGAGGAGCCATTCCTCATCCTCTGAGAAACATAAAACGGGTGAAGGCTGTGAGTAAACACATCTATTTTTGTAGTTTGTCTTCCAAGTCAAACAAAAATAAGAGATGACTCCAGGCTGAGCCCTACATGACTCGGTGGAAACTGAGAAGTGACAAACCCAGGGCTGACCCCGAGTCAGGCTGGCATTTCTGGGGTCAGGGAGGGGAACTGGAGCCTCCAGCCCAGCAGGGATGAAGGGCACAGGGGCTGAGCTGCTCCTGGGGCTGGTTTGGGGGAAATCGGGGGGATTTTGGTGAAATCTGGGGGATTTGGGGGAAATCTGGGGGATTTTGGTGCTTCTGCTGCTCTCAGCATCCTCTGAGACAGATGTGAGCTGGGCAGGGTCTGGAATATTCCAGAGGATTCCGGTTCCTCGGGCCACTCCTCACCCTGCTGGGGCTGCTCAAGGATTCCCTGGAATTCCAGGGCTGCTCAGAAATTCCCTGCAGTTCCAGGGATGCTCAGAAATTCCCTGGAATTCCAGGGCTGCTCAGGAATTCCCTGCAGTTCCAGGGCTGCTCAGAAATTCCCTGGAATTCCAGGGCTGCTCAGAAATACCAGGGCTGCTCAAGGATTCCCTGAAGTTCCAGGCTGCTCAGAAATTCCCTGGAATTCCAGGGCTGCTCAGAATTCCAGAGCTGCTCAAGGATTCCCTGCAGTTCCAGGGCTGCTCAAGGATTTAGGGGTTTAAGGGGATTTTTAGGGGGTTTTAGGGGGACTCTCCACCCTCCTCAGCCCCCCAGAGCTGCTCTGCCCCTTCCCAAAAAGGGAATTTCCATCCCTGGATCCCCCTGCAAACTCCCCCTGCTGCCTGGAGCTCCCAAAACCTTTTTGGTTTTTCCAGCTGCAGGAATTTGGAGAGGAGAGGAGAGGATGTTGCCTCTCTTCAGAAATTGGGATTGTTTACATCCCTGGAATGTCCCAGCAGCTGCAGCAAAACCTCCCCAGGCTCCGGGAATACCCGAGCCCAGCAGCCCAGGGAGTGGGATCTGCAGCAGGAAGGGATGGATTTGATCAAATTGGGGGATTCTCAACCTGTGGGGTTTGATTAGAGTGGGGGATTAGGGTGTGTGGGGTTTGATCAAATTGGGGGGTTATTAACCTGTGGGATTTGCTCAGATTTGGGGATTGCTCCCCTGTGGGATTTGCTCAGATTTGGGGATTTTTCCCTGTGGGATTTGTTCAGATTTGGGGATTGCTCCCCTGTGGGATTTGCTCAGTTTGGGGGATTTTTCCCTGTGGGATTTACTCAGATTTGGGGATTGTTCCCCTGTGGGATTTGCTCAGATTTGGGGATTGTTCTCCTGTGGGATTTGCTCAGATCTGGGGATTGCTCCCCTGTGGGATTTGCTCAGATTTGGGGATTGTTCCTCTGTGAGATTTGCTCAGATTTGGAGATAGTTCCCCTGTGGGATTTGCTCAGGTTGGGGGATTGCTCCCCTGTGGGATTTGTTCAGATTTGGGGATTGCTCCCCTGTGGGATTTTCTCAGATTTGGGGATTTTTCCCTGTGGAATTTGCTTTGCTGTGCAATTTCCTGCTGGGAAATTTCCCCTTTTCCACCTTTCCTCCCTCGGGATGCAGGCACCACCTGGGAGGGGCTCTCAGAGTGAGAGCAGGGATCTCCCCCTCCCTTCAAATCCCGGGAAAATGCTGATTCCAGCCTGGATGGAGCACGGGTGAGGCTGTCCCACCACTGAGTGCTGGGATATCCTGGAGCTCTCAGCTCCCTGGGGATGCAGACTGGCCCAGACTGGGAGGGGAACACAAACAAGTGCCCTCAACTGTCTGAATCCACAGATTTTAATTGCATCCAGTTTTTAATTAATTTTCCGTTTGGTGGAGGAGTTTGGATACTTTTTTTCCCCACCCTGAACACTCCTTGGCCCCTAACTCTTGGTGAGGTTTTTTTTTACAGTTCCCAGGGGAGGGGAAATAAAATTGGAGGAAATATTGCTCAGCAGTGTCTGAAATCCCCAAAGCTTCCACACATCCCTGCTCTGCTGCTTTTCAGCCTGGCCTGCTGGTCCCTCCCCACGCAGAGGAGATGAGGATTGATGGGTTTCCTCATAATTGGATGTAATTTCCCAGCTTTTCCCTCTGCTGGGAAGGCAGCAAATGGAAAAAGCAGCAGTAGGAAGGGGAAGGGGAATCGTTGTCACCTCAGCTGATGAGTGGGAGCCAAATGCAGGAGTGAGGAGAGCAGGACAGAGAGAGGGAATTGGGGTGGATTTTTTGTCCTGGCAGGAATTCCCTGCACACAGGGACAGGAAAGACTGAACCTCGGGCTGTTTTCTCCCCTCCCCTCCTCCGGGGACAGATTTATCGCGGGTTTATCTTTCCTTGCCGCAGGATGCCAGACCCGAGCCCGCGTTTAGCACCGATCCCTGCGCCGCTCCCGTGCCAGCGGCAGCTCCAGGGGCGCTCTCTGCCCTTTCCAGCTGGGCACCGGCAGNCCCCGCTGTCCCCGCTGTCCCCCAGCCCGTGGGAGGGCCCCGCCGGGCCGCGCTAGGACCTGTGGAATGCTCCTCCCAGAAGATTGGCCAATATTCCCAGGGCAGGGCAGCTCCCCAGCCTTTCCTACTCCTTCTTTCCTTTAGAAACGAGTGCGTTTGGTTTGGTGTTTTTTGGTTGGGTTTTTTCTGTTTTTTGTTTTTTGTTTTTCCTCTAGCTCATTCCGGAGAGGAGAGCTTTGGATTTCTCACAACTTTTTTTCTTTTCTTTCCTTTTTTTCTTTTTTCCCCTCCAGTACCTGGCCTGCTTCCAGCGCCTCGCAGGGCCAAAGTTTTATCTGCGGGATAAACTCGTCCAGCTGCTCGCAGGCTGAATCCCCCGGACCCCGGGGCAGAGCGGCGGGAGCGCCGCGTGTGCCTCTCCTGCGGCTATTCCTGTCAGGATGGATTTACGGCTGTAAAAGGAGCGCGGGGGGAGGAACGGGAATCTCCTGCAGGAGCCGGGGCTGGGAGNTGCTCTGCCTCCACTGAGCCCAGCGTGGTTCCGATTCCTGCTCTGCCTCCACTGAGCCCAGCCGGGTTCGGGCTCTGCCCCCTCTGACCCCAGCCTGGTTCCGATTCCTGTTCTGCCTGCACTGAGCCCAGCCGGGTTCGGGTTCCAGCTCCTGCTCTGCCTCCGCTGAGCCCAGCCGGGTTCGGGCTCCTGCTCTGCCTCCACTGAGCCCAGCCGGGCTCCTGCTCCTGCTCTGCCCCCACTGAGCCCAGCCGGATTCGGGCTCTGCCCCCACCGAGCCCAGCCGTGTTCGGGTTCCGGCTCTGGCTCACTGAGCCCAGCCGGGCTCCAGCTCCTGCTCTGCCCCCACTGAGCCCAGCCGGATTCGGGCTCTGCCTCCACCGAGCCCAGCCGGGTTCCGGGCGGTTCCGGCAGCCCCAGGCTCTGCGATGGTGGCCAAGGCGCTGCTCGCCCTCGGGCTGTGGCTCCGCTTCGCCGTGGGACGGGGCGCACCTGAGCCAGGTGAGTGCCTGCGGAGGGAAAGGCGCTCCGGCCGTGCTTTTCCCCATTCCGTGCCTCAGAGATCCTCACCAGCCCTTTTCAGAATTTCAAAACCCTTTTGCGGTGCTGCTTTAGGTGTTTGGATGTACGAGAAACAAACGAATCCCCTTTCCAAGTAATTGCTGCTTAGAAAGTCATTTTTGTGCTTGTTGCCGGTGGGGAAGAGGAAACTGTTCCAGAAATTTGCAGAGTTTGAGAGTGATCATATGGAAAATCCTCTCTGCTCACTGTGGACCGGAGGCACTGAGGGAAGTCAGCCAGTGATTAACGCTGTGTTCCCTTGCTAATCTCTGTAATTCAGAATTCACTACAGCTCTGCTTTAAAACGCTTTATCTTGGGTAGTGCCGCTGGAAAATGATCACGGGTCAGTCCTGCTGAGCCTTCACAGGGAAAGGGGAACCCGGTGGGGAACGGGAGGGACCCCGTGTCTGCCTGGCCAGGAGCTCCTCAGACGGAGCAGCCCGGACTGCAGGGGTGGGACTGCTGCAGGCACAGAGAGCCTGGGGCTGGGCTCGGGTCCCTGCCAGGGGCTGCTTCTGTCCCTCGGTGCCCCAGACTGGTTCTGTCCCTCGGTGTCCCAGCTGGGTTCTGTCACTCACTGCCCCAGCTGGGGCTCAGATCCCTCACAGGGTGCTGGTTCTGTCCCTGGGTGTCCCAGGTATGGCTCAGGTCCCTCACAGGGTGCTAGTTCTGTCCCTCGGTGTCCCAGCTGGGTTCTGTTCCTCGGTGTCCCAGCCGGGTTCTGTCCCTCGGTGTCCCAGCTGGGTTCTGTCCCTCAGTGTCCCAGTGATGCTGCTGCAGCTCCTGGCGTTGTCCCAGCACTCCAAGTCCAGACAGCAGCAATTCCCATTGTCCTGCCATCCTGCTGCCCTGGGAGAGGGTGGCATTTTCCCAAGCCGGGCTCTGAACAATGCTCAGAGCTCCAGGGTGTGTGACAAAGCCAGCCTGGCATTCCAGAAGGGCTCTGCCCTGCTCCAGGGGCAAAAGGGGATGAGCTCTGTGTTAGGGGTGAGCTCTGTGTTAGGAGTTGAGCTGTTTTAGGAGTTGAGCTCTGTTTTAGGGCTGAGCTCTGTTTTAGGGGCAAGCTCTATTAATGATGTGCTGCCTTTGGTTTTCCCCTCAGAGGGAATGACCCCTCTGGGCAGGAGATGCCCATCCCAGCCTGGCACAGCTCCTGGCAGGGGCTGTGATGCTGTGCCCCAGTCACAGGGACAGGAACAATTTGGGATGTGTGCCCAGAGCCCCATTCCTTGGGTTTGGGTGTGAGTGACTGTGGCTCCATTCTCAGCTGCAGTGGGAAAAGTGAGGGAGCTGCTGGGTGGCCACTGGGGCTTCTGCATGCTCAGGAGGGACTGGAATGTTCTGGATAATGAGTTTTGGATTGGTCTGGACAATGAGTTTTGGATTGGTCTGGATAATGGGTACTGGATTGGTCTGGATCTGGATTGTTCTGGACAATGGATTTTTGGATTGTTCTGGACAATGGGTCCTGGATTTTTCTGGACAATGAGTACTGGATTGTTCCAGATAATTGATTTTTGGATTGTTCTGAACAATGGGTCCTGGATTGTTTGGACAATGGGTTTTGGCTTCCTGCACATGGTCAAGGCAGATCATGACCAATTCCCTCTCTGGGTCCAGACTCAGATCTCAGCTGCATCCCTGTAAAGCCTTTAGGTGGTTTGGGCCTGTATAAATGGAATTTGATCATTGTTTCCAGGCTGGCACTGGCAGAAAATGATGGGGATGGTGCTGTTGTGAGTGAGAAGTCAGGACATGGCCCATCCCTGCACACTCTGTGGGGCACCCTGCACTCCCTGGAGCTCGGGCACAATTCCACAATCCCAGAATTGTTGGTAAAACAGCAGAGAGTGTGAAGCTGGTGGGCAGCTCACGGGAGATGCCAGCACAGCTCCCCTCTGCTGCTGGGATTTGTCTGAAGGGCCATTCCCAGCCTGAACCCTGTGCCACGAATGAGCTGCAACCTCAAAAACCTTTGAACCACCCGAGCATTTTGTGCTCGGTGGGTGCCAGCTCTTCCTCCCCCAGGTGACCTCCCCATCTCCCACGGCTCTGTGGCGTGGTTTGGAGGGTAAAACCCTCCTGGGTGGCTCGGGGGGAGAATTCCGTGCCAGGGAGAGGCGCTGATTCCTCCTCCTGCCTCTCACTGCGATCCAGAGGGGCCACGGGGAAGCTCAGCCCTGCCTCCCTCCCGCAGGACTCCTCTCCTTGCGCGGCCAAGCAGCGAGAGGAGACAAACGTGGGATGTCAAACGCAGTAAACTCGGGCAGGACACGATCCTGCCTGGCTGTCAGCGAGCTCCAGGCTGTGGAAATCGGGCGTGAGCAGCGTGCTCAGCCCCCAGCCCGGAGCTCCCGGGCGGATGTCTCCTGTCAGCATCGCGGGGAAGCCTGGCCAGATGTTTTCCTCCTGGAAAAGCCAGCAGGGCAGCGCTCTGTGTTTCCATAGAGACCTTTTGCTCTCATATCGAGCCCTTGAAAACACTTCAGAGCCCGGGGCACGGCGTGGGGAGGGACAGCAGAGCCTGCTGTGTGTCCCCTGTCTGTCCCCACGGAGATTTCTCTGCAGTCACCCCCGGTGGAAGCGCTCAGCGATGCCCCTTTCCCTCCAAACCCCTCCCGAAAAGTGAGAAATCCTCTCCTGGCCCCCGGCCAAGCCGTCTGAAGCGAGGGAAGCGCCTGGAACAGCAGCTGCTGGCGTAACCGGGGTTGGCAGCAGCGAGGCCGGGCAGCCGCGCCTCTGGCACGGGCGGGATGTTTGGGCTGGATGCGGGACAAGGAGCAGCAGGAAGGATGAGGGAATGAGAGCCCGGACCTGCAGGGACGGGCGAGGCCGTGTCTGCTCGCTTTTTGAGCGTTGCCACTCTCCTGATGGAGATTTTTTTTTTCCCCTCGATTTTTTTTAGCGGATTCTTCCTGCTGAACTGGAAGGATTCGTTCCCATCTCATGCAGGACCGAGTGCTACAGACGGGATGTGCTTGAATGGAGGAGAAGCCTTCAGAGGGTCTCTCTAGCTCCAAAACTCACCCCTGCCCGCTGCTGGTTGAGCTGCTGGTTTTGTTAACCAGTTGTTAACCAGTTGTTGGTAACCAAGGCAGAACCCGGCTGTGTCAGTGAGGCTCCTCCTAATTAACAGAGCAATGAGTGATGGGGAAAAACAGAGTTTAAGGGATGTAAATGTGATGCCTGTGCCCCAGAGCTGCCAGTATCCCATCCAAGCCTCCTCCCTGTCAGTTTGAAGCTGTGTCCCCTGTCCCTGTCCCTCCATGCCCTCGTTAATGGTCACTCCCTGGTCCCTTTAACTTCTCCATTTCTGAATGCTCTGCCTGCTCTCTGGAGATCGTGGTGCCTCTGCTATCTCAGCCAGCACCTCTCCCTGCATCTTGGGGTTTGCCAGGATAACCCAGCTTTCCCAGCAGCAGGGAATGCAGGTTTTGGCTGGTTTGGCCAGCAGGTCAATTTGAAGCCATGTCCCCTGTCCCTGTCCCTCCATGCCCTCATTAATGGTCACTCCCAGGTCCCTTTAACTCTTTCCATTTCTGAATGCTCTGCCTGCTCTCTGGAGATCGTGGTGCCTCTGCTATCTCAGCCAGCACCTCTCCCTGCATCTTGGGGTTTGCCAGGATAACCCAGCTTTCCCAGCAGCAGGGAATGCAGGTTTTGGCTGGTTTGGCCAGCAGGTCAATTTGAAGCCATGTCCCCTGTCCCTGTCCCTCCATGCCCTCATTAATGGTCACTCCCAGGTCCCTTTAACTCTTTCCATTTCTGAATGCTCTGCCTGCTCTCTGGAGATCGTGGTGCCTCTGCTATCTCAGCCAGCACCTCTCCCTGCATCTTGGGGTTTGCCAGGATAACCCAGCTTTCCCAGCAGCAGGGAATGCAGGTTTTGGCTGGTTTGACCACAGTTTTGACTTCACACACCCCACTAACCCTGACCCTTCTCTCCACCCCACCAGGTCCCCAATCCCCCACCTCCAACGCCGAGGGCGATCTCCTCTTCTTGCTGGACAGCTCCGCCAGCGTCTCCCCGTACGAATTCTCCAAAGTCAAAGAATTCATGTGGGACCTGCTGCAGCCCTTCTCCTTTGGCCCCAGGGACGTTCAGGCCAGCCTGATGCACATCAGCACCGTCCCCATCACCGAGTTCCCCTTCGGCCGCCACGCCAGCGCCGCCGCCCTGCGCGGGGCCATCGGCGCCACGCGGCAGCGCATGGGTGACACCAACACGGGCCGGGCGCTGGCCCACGCCAAGGAGCAGCTCTTTGGTGACCAGGCTGGCGCCCGGCCCGGCGTGCCCAAGGTGCTGGTGTGGGTGACAGATGGCTTCTCCAGCGATGACATCTCGCAGCCCATGCGGCTGCTGAAGGACTTGGGGGTCACCGTGTTCATCGTCAGCACCGGCCGCAGGAATTTCCTGCAGCTCTCGGCCGCTGCCAGCCAGCCCCCGGAACAGCATCTGCACTTTGTGGATGTGGATGACCTGCACATCATCACCAGCGAGCTCAGGGAGGCCATCCTAGGTAGGCTGGAACCTCTGGGGGGGTTTGATCTTCTTTTCTTTCTGATGCTTGGGAGGTGCAGTTCATATCCAGATTTATTTATTAATTCTTATCTATCTTGCAGTTTCACAAGCTGTGGATTCTTTCTAATAGGGTGGAAAATATTGTCTCTTCTTCCTGGCCACTGGCAGGGAGAGAATGAGTTCTTCATGTCAGAGCTGGGATTGTTGCTTGGGAGGTGCAGTTCATATTCAGATTTATTTATTAATTCTTGTCTATGTTGCAGTCTCACAAGCTTTCTTGTTAATTATTCTATTGGCTAGTGAAAGGGATTCTACCTGTCCATGAGATCTATCTATCCTGGGATTTTTTATGAATTTTTTTTACTCATCCTTACGGGACAAACATCTTCTTACTGCAGTGCATTTGTTTTTCACCCTCATCATAGATTGTGGTGTTGAAGGGACTTCTCAAAACAGCTTCAGGTGGGAATTTGTGAATTGCTGCACTAGAAAGAAGTGATAATCCAGCTCTGGCTCCTCCCAGCAGTGGGAGAATCCCCAAATTTCGTGGTCATCCCAATCTAAAACCCAAACTAAAAGGGGTTTGCACACCTGTTGCAGGTGCAGGTACAAACCAAGGCCTCTGGGAGGGCTGGCACAAATAATCCCCCTTGGAAAACTGAAAATTCCCTTCCAGTTCCTTCCCTTCCAAGCAGTGACATGAACTGGTGTTTGTGAGGAGCTCAGGAATGAGGAACTCGGGCAGGAAAAGATCTGAATTCCTTAAAACCCCACAAGTCTCTGAAATGAGTCATGCAGGGCAGGAGAATGCCCCACCTGCACAGGCTGTTAACCAAAGCTTTCCCAAACAGGAATTATTTCACCTCAGCAAGAGGCTGCTGGGCACAGAAAATCTCTGAGCCCCTTGAGTTGATTTTCACACTCAAAGTGATTATTTTTTTCCTCTTGTCTGTCTCTGTGCCAGCTGATGGAGGAGCACAGATGTGTTGAACACACCCAAAATGGGATGTGTGTCCCTGGCAGGGATTTGTCCTGTCAGCTCCACCCAGCTCTTACCTGGGATAGCTCTGACTCCCTAAATACAACAGGGCTGAGACGTCCAACTCCTGCAGTTTTTATCTTATAAAATACTAAATACAGCATCCAGGGCTGAGACCTCCAATTCCTGCAGGTTTTATCTTAGAAAATACTAAATACACCAACAAGGGTTGAGACCTGCAAGCCCTGCAGTTTTTATCTTATAAAATACTAAATACACCAACCAGGGCTGAGACCTCCAACCCTTGCAGTTTTTATTTTATAAAATACTAAATCCAACATCCAAGGCTGAGACCTCCAACCCCTGCAGTTTTTATTTTATAAAATACTAAATCCAACATCCAGGGCTGAGACCTCCAACCCCTGCAGTTTTTATCTTAGGAAATACTAAATACAACATCCAGGGGCTGAGACCTCCAACCCCTGCAGTTTTTATTTTATAAAATACTAAATACACCAACCAGGGCTGAGACCTCCAACCCCTGCAG
>VXBR01003943.1:82790-95610 GCA_013400215.1 Cisticola juncidis | reverse complement strand
TGGAGCACTCCAAGAGCTGACACTCAAACCTGCTGAGCCCCTTGTTAGTGCCCTGCTGCTCACAGAAAACCACTCACCCACCTTCCCCATGGAGCAGGCGCGGAGAAGCACTCGGTGCAGGGGTTAATTGGGATACAGAGCAGCAGCCCCACACGCTGCTGTTCCCCTGCCTGCAGGGTGAGCGTTCAGGAGTGCTGGGCTGGGGCTCTCCAGGCTCACTCAAACTATCACGGCACAGCAGACTGTCTGCTGGAGGAGAATTTGTTGTTGTGGGCTGCAGCGGCCATGGGAAGCTCCCTGTTGGTCTTTCCTGAGCAGTCTGAGATGTGTTCAGCTCCATCAGGAGGAGTTTGTGATGGTGGGAAAGGCCATTCCGGATGAGCTTGTTGCTGCAGAACAGCATCAACAGTTGTTCTCCCCGGAAACAAGTGACAGGACAAGGGAGAATGCCCCCAGGTTGTGTCAGGGAATGTTCAAGTTGGGTATTAGAAAACATTTCTTCCCTGGAAGAGTGGCCAGGCACTGACATAGGCTACCCAGGGCAGAGGTGCAGCCACCATCCCTGTGGATATTTATAAAAGGAGTAGAGGTGGCACTTCACAGTGTGGTTTAGTGGCCATGGTGGGATCTGACCAAAGTTTGGACTTGATGATCTTGGAGGTCTTACCCAACCCTAATGATTCCGTGATTCTGTGAGACTGGCAGGATCAGCCTGGCTGATCTTCATTTCCTCACCAGGGTGGGAAAGCAGGGGAGCTCAGGGGTCCCCTCAGAGGGTGGGCAGCACTCAGCACAGCAGACACATCCTTGTCCCTGCTGGGACTGGGGGACCAAAATCTCCACTACAGAATTATAAATTTCTTAGGTGAAGTGTAGCTCCAAGCAGAGCTGGGTGAACTGACATCTCTTCCTTTCTTGTGTGCCTCGCACCATGGTGCCCCAAGCACAGAATTCCCTGGGGGCTGTCAGATCCATGGACATTTTTCAGCACAGGGAGGGGGAGGAGATCAGTCACTAATGGCACATTTTGCTGACTGCTCCCAGCAGATGGTCCTGGCAATTTGCACTTCTCTGCCTGCTTTAACATATTGAATTACAAACCAAACAAACCCAAACATAACCCCTCTAAACAAACAAACCAACCCCAGGAGCCAAACAGTCCCTGGGAAGGGCTGAAGTGTCCCTGCAAGGGGCACCTGCTGTGCCTGGTCTCAGCAAGGGGCTCACATCCCTGCTGCTGCTCCCTCCACACCACCAGGGCTGTGTGCTGGCTGGGCCAGTCTGGGCTCCCAGCTCAGGGAAAATTCGGTAGATTTCCAAGGAATAACAAGTTTGGGGAGGGAGACTGTCACTCCCAGATGCTACAGTCACAGAAGCTACAGAAGCTTAAGTGTTGGGGTTTTAGGAGGTTTTTTTTTGGTTTGGTTTTTTTTTTTTTTTGGGGTTTTTTTTTGTTTGTTTGTTTGTTTGTTTGTTTGTTTGTTTGTTTGTTTGTTTGTTTGTTTGTTTGTTTGTTTGTTTGTTTGTTTGTTTGTTTGTTTGTTTGTTTGTTTGTTTGTTTGTTTGTTTGTTTGTTTGTTTGTTTGTTTGTTTGTTTGTTTGTTTGTTTGTTTGTTTGTTTGTTTGTTTGTTTTGGTTTTGTTTTTGTTTTTTGGGTTTGTTTTGTTTTGTTTTGGTCTTAAGGAATTTCCCTCCATTCATGTAGCTAGGAGACAATAATGACTGGATACTTAAGAGAGGCAAAAAGTTGTCACAGCTCAGTGGAAGGGTGCAGCTGGCTACTTTCTCTTTAGCTGGGGTTTCTCGTGGAGGGCAGAGATACCATGAGACTTTTGGACTGGGAAAACAGGCCCCTGACTCTCTTGTGTTCTTGGCATTAAGAGGGGAAAGAGGCTGCAGTTGCTGTGGGGAGAATTCGTCACCACTGTGGGGAGAATTGGTCACCACTGTGGGGTTCTGTCTCCCGCTGCCTTCTACAGTGACTGCAGCTCTGCTCGTAAGAGTGGCCATTGCACTGGGACCTTATTNGGGGGAATCACTGCACCCTCCCTGCCCGGCCGGGAGCCAGCAGCGCCCCTGCTGGCCGTGCCTGGAACTGCACCAGAGGGGAAGGTGCCTGCAGGCAGAGTCTGGGACTGGGTCTGTAATTCTGTTTGTTGTTAATGCCGTAGCTGTTGTTTGCCTCGTTATACGTACTGCTTATCCCTTTCCTCATATCTTTGCCAGAAAGACCCTTAATTTCAAAATGGTAGTAATTCGNCCTTCACTGTCTGCTTGGGTGCCTCAGGGGGAGAACCCCAGGATCCCGAGCCCACCTTTCCCCTCCCTGCTAGGAGCTGGGCTGCCATGACCCCACCCTTGCTGTTCTTTTGCCATTGCTCTGATTTTTGCTGCACTGTAGCCCTGCACTCCCTCCCGTTCCAGGACACCCTGTGGTTCCAGTGATAGCTGTGGAGTGTGGAGCTCAGTACATCTCCTCTATCCCCCGGGATGTTTTTCCTTGTTCCTGCCGTTCACCTTGCTGCTTCCCCGGGTCCTGCTGGGGCACTGGAGCAGCCGCCCCTCTCTCCCTCCCTTCCCGTCCCTCCCCGAGCCTGCCCCACAGCGCCCCCTGCAGAGGAGGGGGAATCACTGCACCCTCCCTGCCCGGCCGGGAGCCAGCAGCGCCCCTGCTGGCCGTGCCTGGAACTGCACCAGAGGGGAAGGTGCCTGCAGGCAGAGTCTGGGACTGGGTCTGTAATTCTGTTTGTTGTTAATGCCGTAGCTGTTTGTTTGCCTCGTTATACGTACTGCTTATCCCTTTCCTCATATCTTTGCCAGAAAGACCCTTAATTTCAAAATGGTAGTAATTCGGAGGGAAGGGGGTTACATTTTCCATTCCAAGGGAGGCTCCTGCCTTTCTTAGCAGACACCTGTCTTTCAAACCAAGATCTCCAGATATGCCTGAAGATGGGTGAGGAACTTGTTGACCCTTCAGGGATTCAGCTCTGCTCTGTGATCCCGGGGATGGTCCTGGATGGGAGCTCACCCATCCCACAGAATTCCCCCATTGCCCCATCTGTTTAGACAGGTAAAAGATGAGGGTCACCAGAGGGACCTGCTGAGCATCTATCCCGTGGTTATCCCCTCCCAAGGCCTGCCCAGAGGGGGCTGCTCTTGTGATCCCTGCCCACCCCTGGCCCCAGAGCCAGGCTGCATCACTTCCCCAGTGTCCCGCAGAGAGCCTTGGACACTTCCAGGGATCCAGGAACAGCCACAGGTTCTCTGGGAAACCTGCGCCATGGGTTCCCACCCTCACAGGGAACAATTTCCTCCCAATATCCAAACTATAACTGTTCTCTTTCTTTTAAAGCCATTCCCCCTTGTCCTATCACTTGAGCATGCTTTCTGCATGCAGAACACCACAGACATTTCCCCTTCTTTTGCCCAAATTAACTCACACATTACCAACCAGCAGCTTTTTTCCTGCCCCACCATTCCCCTAAGCCATCCTCACATTTTACAGGAGCTGTACAGAAAAACTCCTCATGCCCTTCCAGGAAGATTTCCTTGATGATGTGCATCCCTTGAGAGAGGCTGTAAAAACTTGTGAAGAGGCAAGGCCAGCCTGGAGACAGAGATGTTTTATTTTCTCTCTGCTCCAGTCCCTAGGGAAGCAGGGACTTCCCTGCTTCTCACTTGTGTTTCACTCTCTGCTTTAAAGCCTCCACTAGCAAGATGCAGCTTGAGAGGGGTGGTCCTTGTATGGTTTGTACCTACAATAAATGTGCTGTGTCTTTCTATTTGTGGAATAAACACAACCCACCAAACAACTCCTGGAAGCAGGAATTTCCCCCAAGTAATTGCAGCAGTATGGTGAGCAATAGCGTGCATTAGTGAAAAAAACAAACAAACCTTGAAGCCATTAGTCAATTTTAGCTGCATCAGATTTTGGTCATAGAGCTCTTCACTGCTGGTAATAGAGCTGTGATTGCCTGCTGCTGTCTCCATGTGCAGCAGATTGCTTCTTCAGGAAAAGGTGTAATGGACATTTTAATATCTATTGTGTGGCACAGGCAAATAACTTGCAGAGGTTGGAGCTGTCCTGACAGCTGCGTTCAACAACAACAGGCAGTGCTTGCCCTGACCAAATATCTGCACTGCTGCTGTAACATCTCTGCTGTGTTAATATTCCTCTCCTGATTTATCATCGGATCCAGGCTGCACCCTGGGACATGGTGGTCACACACCAATAGCCAATTCCTGCTTGTTTCCACACTGGAAACAGAACCCTCTCATAAAATACAAAGGAAAAAAATCCTCTGGGAGCTGCCACAGCCATCAGATATGCAAGTCAGGGTCAGCTCTGAGTGGAAAGGAGCTGGAATGAGGTGTGGGGAAAGGTTCAGGCACTGGCATCCAGGCCTGGCTTGGTCTGTCTGAGGTCCTGCACCCGCAGGTGTCTGTGCTGTGGGGGCAGCCCCACCTCGGTGTCTGTGTCACATGGAATGTCGAGTCAGAACTTGTGCTGGGACATCCTGGTGACAAAGACTCCCAGGACACACCCCTTGATCCAGAACCCTGCCTCTTGTCCAGTTCTTACCAGCTGCTCTCCTACAATGATTTGGGGAAGCAGAGCCCTTGCTCAGCTCTTGGGATGTGCTTGGTGGAGCCAGCCCTGGGTGATGTCACATCCATCCCCTGGCAGTGGTGTGAGCACTGCCTGTCAAACCCCTTGGGGTTTGTCTGCCTGGACACTCGACAAGGTTAAGGAAAATGATCAGAGACATGCAGCAAAGTGCTGGGCATTTGATTTCCAAACAGGAGTGACAGAGAGCCAAGGCACATGATTCCCAGCTTGCCTTTGTTGCTAACTCCTGCCGGGGCACTGACTGCAAAGCAGCACCCCCCGCTCAAACTGCAGCTCACCAAAGAGCTGGGACTCTGGGTTCAGCCTGGGAGTTGTTTGCATCCTTTCTATGCAAGAGGAGCACAGACCCTGATCAGTGACACAAGTGAAGGTCTGAAGGCACCCTGAGCAGGTTGGCAGCTGAGTGGTGCAGTGACACACCTGGGGCCACCGAGACGGATCTCGACAAGCTTGAGGAGTGGTCCATGCAAAGCTCATGTGGTTTAACAAGACCAAGTGTTGGTGTTTGTTAACATCCAATTATTAAAATCACTAGGGAGATGCCTCTGCCCGAGTTAGGGTACAAACAAGACCGTGTGCCAAAGTCAATAGTATATTTGAACAGTAAATGTGAGATAGAGGGGGAGAGAGAGTGACAGAGAAAAAGTATCCCCCTATAGATAATGATAATGTCCTGTTGGTCTTCCTCCAGTCTTTTCAGTGCTTGCAGACTGTATCCATTGAGTGATAAGAGGAAGAAGTCCCCCAAACAAAAAATCTGTTTGGTTTATATTCACTCAGGTTCAGGTAGAAGAGGACACGTTCCTCCCCCGGGGCAGGGAGTTTCACGCTGGAGGATGTAATTTTGTGGATCGTGGAACACCTGGGTGATGTGATGGTGTGGGTCACTCTTCAGGAGCCTTTGAATCCTTCTAAGATGTTGCAGCTGTCTCTTAGGTCGATATCATGGCCCAGCAGAGGTGAAAATCTTCATCCTACCTGTGCACATCCAGGTACTTCAGAGAGGAGTGCTCACAGCTGAGTCATTATGATAAGAAAAACTTACTCCACCTCGCAGGCTTTGCCTCTTATCAGCCTCTTCCCCTCTCTGGGAACCCAGTTTGTAGGGCCAGGTGTGCCTGGCCTTCTGCACCACGAGCAGATGCCAGGGATGGTTTGAGCCCTCAGCACCGACAGCCCTGGCTCTGACAGCTCTGGTGCTGCCATGGGACTGGCTCGAGCCACCAATCCCAGCCCAGCCCAGTCTGGGCAGCCCCCAGGACCAATCCAAACTGCGGAGCAAGGGATGGAGCCCTGCCAAGAGGGACTTGGGAGGTGGATGAGAGGCCTGGACATGCCCCAGCCTTGTGTACTGGCACCCAAATCCCCGTGCCATGGGCTGAGCCCCCAGGGTGGGCAGCAGGGGAGAGGGCCACTCTGCCCCTGTGCCCTGCTCAGGTGAGACCCCACCTCCAGAGCTGCCTCCAGCCCTGGGGCCCAGCACAGGAAGGATGTGGAGCTGCTGGAGTGAGTCCAGAGCAGACAGCAGGATGATCAGAGGGATGGAGCAGCTCTGCTGGGAGGAAAGGCTGAGAGAATTGGGATGGCTTAGCCTGGAAAACAGAATCTTTGGGGTCACTTAATTGTGGCCTTCCAGTGCCTAAAGGAGCTGAAAGGAAAGGTGAAGAGGGACTATTTATGAGGGCATGGAGGGACAGGACAAGGGAGAATGGCTTCAGACTGGAAGGGAGGAGGTTTAGATCAGATATTGGGAAGGAATTGTTCCCTGGGAAGGTGGGCAGGCCCTGACACAGGTGGCTCAGAGCAGCTGTGNCCTGGCACAGGGTGCCCAGAGCAGCTGTGGCTGCCCCTGGATCCCTGGCAGTGCCCAAGGCCAGGTTGGATGGGGTTTGGAGCAGCCTGGGATAATGTAAGGTGTCCCTGCCCATGGGAGGGCGTGGGATGAGGTGGGCTTAAAGATCCCTTCCCACCCAAACCATCCTATGACTCTGATCTCTGGAATTTCTCATCATTCCTGTCTTGTGTCACTCCTTGTTTATCGGGGTCTGAGGCTCCTGGGGTGAAGTCCTGGCTAGCTCCAGACCCTGATAATGGATCAAAGCTAAAGCCAGAGGGGCTCCTTTTCTTCCTCGGGACCACAGTCCCACATCTTCATTGTAGAACTCAAAGTCCAAGAGAAAGGCAAAGAGACAGAAGTCCACGTGGCGGGGGGGGTTTAAGCCTGGGACAAAAGGGGAGGGGAGGGGGGGAGGAACCACAACCAATGGGAAATGATGCAGGAAGGGGGCGTAGGGAGGAATCGAACAGGGGATACCGAAACCCCGAGGGGTTACAGAATATACCATGTGCAAAATATAATAGAATTATTTTTGTGTGCAAATATGACAAACCACCCAGTGCAATATAAAAACAAAAATGAATTAGCTATTTAGTGCACTGCAACACTTGTTTAAGAAAATACTGTGGCATTCATTATCCTCTGCTGGTAAAACTGCAGCCTTTGCAGGACACCTGTCCTCCAGAAATGCCTCCTTCATCATAACTGAGCCCTTTCCAGCAGAAAATGCATCCTGAAGTGTTCGTTATGTAAGGCTCCTTGTGACAGTGGGGCTGTGCTGGGGCTGCCTGGGCACCACCTGGGACACCCCATTACGCACACGGCTGACGTGGGAGTGCGGGGCTGGGGCAGTGAACGCTCTCATCCAACCATGTAGACAGGGCTCCTTTGGGAAATGTCACCTCTGCTATTTATAGCCTTTTTTTGGATCACTGCTTTATTCTCAAGCTTGTCTCCATATTTTGTAGATCACGTAAGAGCAGTTTATGACACAAACATCCCCCTGTACTCTGAACTTTGCAGTTTCCACATCACCCCTGGCATTCTGTACAGATGAGACAGGACACACCTCCAGGGTGGCACAGAGAAGGGAATGGGGGTGCACGGCCCCTGCAGCCACCCCGTCCTGCCCAGACAGGCTGTCCCTTGGGATCCCTCTCATGGTGTTTCTCTGGGAACAGGGGTGATGCCAAGCCAGCCTCTCCTGTCCCCCTGGGCCGTGCCAGGAACAGACCAGAGCGCTGTGAGGCACACAGGTGCCAGGGTTCTGCTTGTACCAGTCCCTTGCTGGTGTGTGTTTCTTTTGTTCCTGTCCTGCTGGACCATGTGTCACCTGGGTCAGCATCCATCCTTGTCTGGGCCAGTTCCTGGAGCCAGGAATGCTCCGGGAAGGCTCATGAACTCACCCAAATGTGCCCCTGCCCAGGTATTTGGTCCATCTCTGTTGAAAATTTGCTCCCAGGGAGTACAAACCTATGCTGGGTGTCACCCCCTGGTTTTTAGTCCCTCCTCTGGAGCTGCCAGGGCAGCCTCTCCTGCTCTCTCTGCATTGCCAGTGCCACTTGCAGGAGGTAAGGGTGAGGAACCTCACATTTACAGCTACTCTGCATCAGCCCTGAACAGTGAGACAGCCACGGGCCCTCCACGGCCACATCAGGCCCTCTGAGACACTGCAGATGCTGAGGCAGAACTTTTGACAGCTGGAAGAAAATCTCTCTGGGAACTTTAGGGTGATGAGAACTGATTAGTGTAGGATTACTAATTAGGGTTAGCAGGCAAGTAACCATTCAGCAACACTGAGGACTTTGCACACTCTGATGGAGCTCAGCTCCTGTGTTCCACCACCTACTGAGAGCCTGTGGTGGATTCCTCTTCTTGTGTGGGTTGCACAAGGAAAGCAGAGTTATAAATGAACCCATGAATCATAAAATCATGGAATGGTTTGGGTTGGAAGGAACCTAAAGCCCATCCAGTGTCACCCCCTGCCATGGGCAGGGACACCTTCCACTCTCCCAGGCTGCTCCAACCTCCATCCAACCTGGCCTTGGGCACTGCCAGGGATCCAGGGGCAGCCACAGCTGCTCTGGGCACCCTGTGCCAGGGCCTGCCCACCCTCCCAGGGAGGAATTTCTGTGTTCACAACCATTATACGAGGCAGATGATAAGAATTGTTTTGAAACATCTGTCTCCAAGGACCACAAATTCAACCCCAGGTGCACTAAATATGCATCTTGTGTTTGTGCTCTGTGCCATTAAGCAATAGAAAAAAACAATAGAAGCTGATGTGGAAATGTGGCAATGGTGCATTAGTATAACTTTTCAGGACTGTGGAGAAAAGAACATATTTCTTGAAGAGCTGGTTAAGTTTTACATACTTTCCACTGAAATCAGTCTGGTTTACAAGTGAACATTTTGTAGAAACAGTGTTGTGATTTTTCACTAACAGATGTGAAAAATGACATTCTATGCTGTGTCAGAATGCCCTGCTCTCCAAATAGAGGCATCCTGAACTGGTCCAAGTGGATGTGTGGATGCAAGGCCACAGACCCCATGGGGCTCTGTAGGATGTGTTAGGCTTGTTGGCCAAAGCTTGTGCCATGATGCTCTATTGCCTTATCCCTCCTCAGTCCAACAGTCACATTCCCTGGAGAATCCACTACAAATTCCCAATTCACCCCTCAGATGCTTTTAACTGAAAGGGAGCAAGTTTAGATCAGATATCAGGAAGGAATTGTTCCCTGGGAGGGTGGGCAGGCCCTGGCACAGGGTGCCCAGAGCAGCTGTGGCTGCCCCTGGATCCCTGGCAGTGCCCAAGGCCAGGCTGGACAGGGCTGGGAGCAGCCTGGGACAGTGGGAGGTGTCCCTGCCATGGCAGGGGTGGCACTGGATGGGCTTTAGGGTCCTTCCAACTCAAACCATCCTGGGATTCTGCACTTCTATGAATGCTGTGCTTCCTCATAGGATTTGGGGCTGGGAATGACACCTGTGGGCCACCTCTGTCTCAGGCAGGATCAGCTCCACTTGGGCCATTCCTAACAGGCATTTTCATACTGGGATCTTAAAACTGACCAAGGAAAGGGCTGCTTTGACCTTTCCAAACACTCTGTGTCCATTCCTTCCCTTCTAGACAGCTGGGTTTTACTGACATCTGACCTGCAAAGGTACCTTTAACCCTGTGACTTCTGGTCCCATCTGCTCTGGGGAGCAAATTTTGCTCCTTTCCTTCACAAAGATTTCTTCATCTCCTCTGTGGCCTGTGTTCTGTCCTGCCTAAACCCTCTAGTCTTGCCTGTTGGGACCAGTTTCCCTGATCTAAGGCAATTCTTTCCACTCTCTTTTGAACACCCTCCAAATGACCCTTTGCTTTCTCAAAACAGAGAAAATTTATTCCAGCTGCTGCCTTAGCAGTGGAGAGCAGGAAGAAGAGTGTATTTCTTTATAAGTGATACCCCTGTGCATGACCCCACGATGAAATGGGCTTTTTTTGGCTCTGCTTTGTCCTGTTGACTCATTTTCTCCCAGAGAGACCTCCAAGCAACCTTCCTTTCAGCAGCTGAACCCTCACTCTTCTTCCTCACCACATCCTGCTTTTTATTAACCAAATTTTCTTTAATTCATGGGGAGATTTGGAATTTGAATCTTGTCCTGCCTACATACAATATCTGAAAACTTGGTACTACCTAGTAAATGAAGTAAGCCTGCTATTTCCTCCATCATCTGGGTCATTAATGAGAACATGCAATAGTCCTGCAGTCAGGAGAGACCCTCAAGGAATTCTTTCCTTCCCTGGAATTAATGAAACTTTTAATTAGAAATGGTGGGCAGAGTGGAAAGTTTCCAACTTCCTGGTGGTTTGAGAAACAGGAGGTCCCTTTTTAGCCATTTTTCAAATCCATGGAGCTCATCCTGAGGGTGCCTGGATAATGGATTGATGGTGAGGAGGAAGGACCAGAGGCATTCTCCACGAACAAGGCACAGGTCATTTAAACCTCTGCATTAATTAAGCATTAACCCTGAAGAGACCTGGGCCCTGCCAGCTTTTTGGGCACTACCTGCAGATTTTGTATTAAACTGCCATTCTGGAATTTTGGGTGTAAGGAGTATGTCTAGAATAGAGTTTTCCATTTTTCCTCCTTTTTTCTTCCTTTTCCCCTCCTTTTCCCCTCCTTTTCCCCTCCTTTTTTCCTCCTTTTCCCTCCCTTTTCCTGTCTTCCCCTTCCCCTTCTTTTCTTTTTCTGTTCTTTTTTCCCTGACTGTTCCTGTGTTTTGGACTCCATGTGCTCATGAAAGGTGGTGCTGTGGTTTTCTGTGTCCATTAGCACCAGTTTGAAAATACCCTTCTGCTTGACCCTGCCTGCAGTTCAGTGTCTGTTTTGTCCCATCAGGGCCTCAGACATCCCATGCAGAGCTGCCCTCCTGCCTTTCCAGCAGCTTCTTCACTCTCCTGTGTGCAGGACATTGCCCTTGCCTCAGGGTTTGGGAGCATCTTCAGGCTCAACTGGTGCATTAAGCTGGATACATTTATTTGGGAATCTTTTTCAATCTTCTTCATTTTCTGCAGTGGGTGCAGGGGCTGGGGAGCTCTGGCTGCTCTCACAGTGTGGGGGGAGCTCTGGTCACCCCGTGGTGAGTGATGAGCACAGGGTGATGGAGAATCATCCCTGCATCCTCCCTCTGGAGCCACGGGATGTGCCCCTGCTCCAGGGACTCTGCCAGTCACCTCAGGCTGGGGGCAGAGGATGAACACCCTCTCACCACCAGCTCCAGCCTTTGGAAAGCTTTCCTTGGAATTTCCTCTCATGACTTTGTCCCCAGCTCGGACAAGGGCAGCAGAGACCCTGCCTGGCTTCAGCCTGTGTCTCCTAGGAACAAACTAATTTTCCTCCAATTTTTCTGAGCTAAGGCAGCAATGTTGATTGTAATGAGGTGGTGGTTCTCAGCATTAATCCTGCGGGGGGTGTCACTGTCCAGGGCAAAAACCTCACTGAGCCTGGAGAAAAGGGTGCAGCCACTCTCTGAGAGGAGCTGGTCCAGGTGATGCTGCTAAAGACTCAGCGTGTGGGCTGGGGGCACTGGCAGGACACGGCTGTTGTGGACCTTGTCAAGTTCTAATTGAACAGTTAATCACTGAATGTAGCCTTGTGTAAGGTTAAGGCAGAGAACAGGTGATGAACAGTCGAGGGGTTTTTGCTGGTCACAGCCATGCAGATGTGTCTGCAAAAGCACAGTAGTTCCTTGATGTAAATTACACAGCACTGCACAGGCAATGAAATTTGAGTCACAAGCATAAGGAGCAAGGGTATAGGAATGGGCTTATGCATAGGAAAAATCCTGTTAATGTGGAACAAGTGCCCAGGCCAACGTGGTGAAACAATTTAAAGGGCAAAATGCTGAGTTTTCATTTAATCCAGTCTAGGTGTGTATTTCCAACAGTGAATTCACAGTAATGCTGTCCACAGTAACCTCTGGGGCTCAGCAGTTGGTTGGATACTTCCAGAAGTTTTATCACCCAGTAGGCAGCAGGCACAGGGCCTGGGCCTCGACACATTCCCAGCCAAGGGTGGCTCTCAAAGATGAGGGTGGTTATGGTGTCCAGCTCTAAAGAGCTGAGCAAGGCTCTCAGGCACTATGGCAAAGCTCCTAAGGGGGAAAAAGTGGCACCTCAGCTTCACCCCTGAGCAGAAAGCAGCAGTCACCCTCTTCTGCATTTGGCCTGGAGGTGAGGCCTGGGTTTGGTCTCACCAGAGTCTCTGGGAGCTGAAACACCTCCTGGTCCCCGCTCCTGCTTGATGCCAGCTCTAACTCCCTTCCCTCCCAGGACAGGAGAGCCACAGAATATGGTTTCAGATCTTTTCTGTGTGAAGTTCTGAAGAGAACAGGGCATATGCCTTTATTAATATTCAGCTCTTCATTAAAGTCATCAGCTGGATGGTAGGATCCAGCAGGAGTTTTCCACGCTGCTGTAGCAATCCAGAGGAGGAGGTGCTGTCCCAGCTCATCATTCCACTGCAAACAGGGGGTGCCCAGGCCTTGCTCTCATAGGACCAGCTAGAAGCTCTCTCTGGTCATCCATCAGAAGACAGAGCAGTGAGATATCTTTCACAAGAAAGCAGAATCAGCTTTTTACTCCCAGGGAAAGACATCAAAAGTTTCAGTTTTCTGACTCAGTCTCAGCTGGCCAGTTCCCATTCTATTCAGACTCCTCATAGGTCATGGTGAGTCTTCAAACCAGGCCACGGGGTGCGTCCACTCCTTCCTCGGCCAGGGCACTCTCTAATTCTCCTCTGATGCATCCAGCTTCTCATCTTGGGGTGCAGTTCCTCTCAAAAAGCCCTCCCAGGATTCACAGGGTC
>VXBR01003943.1:22655-81864 GCA_013400215.1 Cisticola juncidis | reverse complement strand
CACAGCCCTGCCACATCCCAGGGCCACAGCCCTGCCACATCCCAGAGACACAGCCCTGCCACATCCCAGGGCCACAGCACTGCCACATCCCAGGGCCACAGCACTGCCACATCGCAGGGCCACAGCAGCCAACATGGGCAGCTTCCAAGCCCTCATACCCACTGGGAATTTGTTCATAACAGCTCCGGAATATGAGATTTAATATTTTTATGTCATACTAGTACACAGAAGGCACTGACAATGGGAATGGCCATGGGCAGGTACTGGGAATGTCCAGCCCAGTCAGTACAGACATGCACCACAGGACAGATGAGCTTTGTCAGGCTGGGAGCTCTTGGTACCATCCCCCTGAAGCACCTGGAAAAAATACACCCAGAGGGGCAGCCCTAGAGCAGGGAGCAGCAAAAGGAGGGAGGCTGAGCTCAGGAGAGGAGAGCCAGTCTGCAGCCCAGCTCCAGTATAGATACAAAGACACTTGTGCCCCACAGCAGGGTTTTTAAGAAGCATAAGATATCAGAATGGTTCAGCAGTGACCTTAGATCCTGTCCAGTGCCACCCCTGCCATTGGCAGGGACACCTCCCACTGTCCCAGGCTGCTCCCAGCCCTGCCCAGCCTGGCCTTGGGCACTGCCAGGGATCCAGGGGCAGCCACAGCTGCTCTGGGCACCCTGTGCCAGGGCCTGCCCACCCTCACAGGGAACAATTTCTGATCCAAATCCTCCTCTCTTGTCAGGACCCCGAGGTTCTCTGCTCCCCGCTCCTCTCGGACCTGTGCAGGAGGACCCCTGATGCTCGTGTCACGTCCCTCAGCACCCCTGATGTTTGTATCAGATCCCTCAGCACCCCAATGCTCGTGTCATTACCCTCAGCACCCCGATGCTCGTGTCGGATCCCTCAGCCCCCCAATGCTCCCGTCAGGTCCTTCAGCCCCCCTGATGTTCGTATCAGGTCCCTCAGCACCCCGATGCTCGTGTCTCGTTCCTCAGCACCCCTGATGCTCGTGTCTCGTCCCTCAGCACCCCGATGCTCATGTCAGATCCCTCAGCTCCCCGATGCTCGTGTCACAGCCCTCAGCACCCCGATGCTCCTGTCTCATCCCTCAGCTCCCCCAGCCTCNTCTCATCCCTCAGCTCCCCGATGCTCCTGTCAGGTCCTTCAGCACCCCGATGCTCCTGTCAGGTCCCTCAGCACCCCGATGCTCCTGTCAGGTCCCGATGTTCATGTCCCGTCCCTCAGCTCCCCAGCGCTCAGAGCCCGTCCTGTGCCCGCAGGGCTCTGCCGGACCCTCCGTGTGACTCAGCCCCTCCGAGCAGGGTGTCGGCACAGCCAGGCCGGGCCATTCCGAGCAGCCTCCTGGCAAACATCAGCGCTGCTCTGGGGCAGCCAAAGACACAAAGGGAGGCAGGGAAGGGCTGGCTGATCCCGTGTTCGGGAGGCTCTTCCCAGCGCACACCATCCCCTGCCGGGCGGGATCCGGGGCAGGCTCCAGGCTGTCTTCAGAGCATCACTGCTGGCTGCTCTGCTATCCCCTCACTACCCTATTAATTATCTTCTCCCAGCCTTCTCCAGCCCCTTTCTTCCCAGTGCTCGTCAGGGAACGGAAAGGCGAAGCTGACTGAAGCTGACAAGATTTCTTCTTGAAAAAAAAGAGAGAAAGCCCGTATTTGCTCCATCAAAGCCTTTTTTTTAAAGCCACATGGGGAAAGAGCTGCCCTGTCAGACAGCTTTTGGTATTGAGAAAACATGAAAGAAATCAACAGCTATAATCAGCTCAAGAATTTTATTGCATTTTTGACCCTGATATTGTCGCACGCTGCTCGAGATTTCTTTGAAGGTGTTGCAGGTTTATTGATTGTGAAAAATGTCAATGTGTCACATGCCCAATTAACTTGGCACTTCTTGCAATCAATACCCTAATTGTTTCTCTTTAGAGAGGCCATTAATTTAATTAACCCCCTCCCTCCCCCGACTTGTTTTCCCAGTTAAACTATTTTAATAAACAGATGATCCAAGGTCTGTCTTCCCTTCATGATGGGAGAGATGGAGGAGAGCAGAGATTTCTTAGAGATTCAATATCATTTCCAAGAGCCTCTGGAGCTCTATATCAACTTAGTGGGAACAAGAGAGCAGCAGAGGTGGGAGGTGCCTTTTTCCCTTGCCTGTTTTGTCCCAGCCTCTTCTTGGGCATTGGGAGACAAATCCTCTTTAGCAGAAAAAAACAGTGAGAGACCTGACCTCCCTGGGGCTGTGAATGGAGCTGAGACCAGCAGCCTGTGAAGGTCAGATCAGGAGTGACATGGTTGCTGCCACTTTTATGTTTTTTTACCCAGTGCATTGAAGTTTCACGGAGCTTGGTGTGCTGAGGCTGTCAAGAGTTAACCTGGGCGGTCTTGCTGTGGTTTTGTTTTTATAAGTACTTAACAAATGGCTTTGGCATGATTAGGCTGGGTTTAAAAACTGGCTAACTGCTAGATCTGGGATGGAATCGTTGGCTCTCCATCAGCCTTTAGCACAGTCACTCCTAATTGGGTCCCACAGGTATCTCCCCAGGCTGCCGAGCTGCTCGGCATCTTCAGCAGCGATCTAGAAGAAAACAGAAAATCATTACTGATAAAGTTTGAAGATGACACTGAGAGACTCCTGGAGCAGTAAATAATGGCAAGAGCAGAGTAATCAGGTGGTGGTGTTTATATCACTTAGCAAATTGGAGGTGATAAAAAAGCCTCTGGTTGAACGCAGCTAAATGCCAGGCCGTAAATGTGGGGAACCAGAAATACTCGTTGTGCTTGCAGGGTGGGGGAGAGGAGGTGGCGGGAGTGATGTCTCTGGAAAGATCATGAGTTTGTGGGGGAAATCCATCAGGATTATGAGTTTCTCCTTTGCTGCCATGATTGAAAGTGGAGGTGCAATATGCAGAAGTAGGCCAACTTGAAGTTTAATTTCAAACAATGGTATAAAAAAGAAATAGTGAAAAATAACCTGAAGGTAATTGTTCTTGAGAATTTATTTCCCTCCTTTACTTCCCTTCAGCATTTATTTTAGACTAGCCAAGGCAATGGTTAGTTTTCCAAAATCTGATACTTCGATAGTATTATTTGGGAGTATGGAAAGACTGGAAATCAAACCTCATCTGGGAACCATTCCCATTCCCTTTATGGGCAGCTGTATTTAAATGTGGGATCAAAGACATGAAGTGCAAGGCAGCAGAGCTGTTTAACCAATGGCTGCTGTCCTTGGGGAGCAGAGGCGTGGGCAGAGGCATGCACGAGCCCCTTGATCTCAGCCTGTGGAGGGGAAACCCTCAGAAAGGGGGATTAAAGGGGAGCAAACAACCCCCTACCCCTGCTGTCAGCCATGGAGCCCTGGAGAGAGAAGCTACAGGGAAATGCCATCTCGTCTCTGCCCAACATACATTAAATACTTCATCAAGTGAATCCGAGGCAGGAGGAACTGCTGCCTTTATGGTGATGCTGGATTCCCTCATCCAGCAGGCCTGGGCTCACCCTCTGCCACCTTTCTGGCTCTGGTGTGTCCTTGTCTCAGCTCGGGCCCTCGCCCTCCAGGGTGCTGTGAGCCCTGCCAAAGCTGCTGGATGCACTTCCCACACCCCTCCCCAGCAGCACCAGGAGCTTCCTGGGCTCTCTGATTTTCCTGTGCCTTGCACGTCTCAGCCCCATCCTTGGAGACCTCTGTGATCCATGGGCCAGGAACATTGGGGTGAGGCTGGCCCTGGCAATGTGGTGCTTTGGCTTTGATGTCTCCCTCCTGCCAAAGTGCCCTGGGAGCCCAGGGATGCTCTGCAGGTGCCAGAACAGAGGCTTTTGGTCATTCATGGCTTTGCACTCTGGACCATGGCAAAGGTGATGGTGCCCTGCTCTAAGGCACTCCCAGCTGGCCCTGTGAGCCCCAGCAGTGGCTCCCATCACTGTGTGACTGTCCCTGTGATGGCAGGAGAACCTCACGGCACTGCTCAAACACAAGGCTGGGGGCTCTGACTGTTTATTTGCAGCCCTTTTTTAAGGGAAACACCAGCAAGGGTAGAGACAGGGGTAGGGCCAAGGGTCTGCAGCATCCCGTGGCTCCAGGGTGTTCATGGATTTGCTCGTGGCCAAGGTAGAACTCATGAGCTGGTTCTCACAGGAACTGTTTGCAAAGGGAGGGGCAGGAGAGGGTGGTGGAGCATCATCTTGGCAAGGCATGGGATGTGTGGATGAAAACATGGGAGAAGCAGCTGAAGGAGGCTCCTGAAGCATGTGGCTGAGGATGACTTCATCAGCAGATGGAGGAAAGACGGGAGCAGAGCAGCTGAGAAGCAATTAATGCTTCATCATTCCCAAGGCCTCCCCTAAACCAACAGGCCATGAGCAAATGGCACCCGGGGTAAACCTATAAGCAACCTACTGCCTGTAGGAACTGCCCCCAAGCACCTGCAAAGGCTCCTACCTGCCTGATCTGCCTCAAACAGATACAATTGTTTTGCTGGTCCCTTGAGTGGTCTCTAAGGACAGATTTCTTTGAGCTGGCAAAGGCAAAACCGTAAAGACTTTACTGCATCTCAGAGCTGCATCTGCTCATAAGAAACCCACAGCACATCTCGAGGAGCCTGCTGCTGTCTGGGCTCTGCTCTCATACGTGCACTGAGCTCAAAGGCAGCTCCTGTGCCCTGGCTCCTTCCTGGGAGGGAGGGGTGCTCTCACCTCTGTGCACCTCACCCATGATGTGCAGAGCCCAGCAGGAGAACAGACCAGGAGAGATGCTGGAAGGAGACCTTCAGTCATGCTCCAGCCAAGCTCTGTGACCATCGGTGCTCCCCACAGCAGTGCTGACTGTGCAGACCCCAAATCCAGGTAGGCTCCAGCTGTGCCTGTAATGCAGCCTGAGGCGAGCAGGTCAGCCCAGTGTCACCAGAGGTGACATCTCCCCTGTGCTGCTGGAGGGTCAGAGGGACCAGAAGCCCTGGAGAAGCGTGGAGGGTTGGCACTGCTGAAGGGAAGCAGTCAGAGGAGCCTGTCTGCACCCAGTCATGAGGAGAAGGTTTGGCCGTGCTGCAGGAATTTGATGTGGTTTTTTGACATCAAGGAGAGCTTTGTGAACACCCAGAGCATGCAGGGAAGCTGGGGCTGGGCAGGGCTGATGTGACCTTTCTGATCCAGAGAGAGTTAATGATGCAGAAATCTCTGCCTCCATGCAGGTTTCGGGATGACACATCAGCAATAGCGGGGGGGTGGGGAAATCCCTCACTCCTGGAGAGGAGCTTTGCTTCCCAGGCCTTTCCCTCCTGCCTTTCCTCAAGAGCTGGGTTTTCTCAGAAGACACCAGCTCTCTGATTTCTAAGGATTAACACTCCTGAAGCCTTCTGCAGAGCTAGCAGGCATCACGTGTTCTGTGCACGGCTTCTCCTAGCAGTGACTCATCGTCCCTGCCCACCTGGGGCTGCTGGAAAATCTTCAGAAAGGTCTGGGGAGCCTTTTGGGAGCCAAAGTTAGTTCTGAGTGTGTGTGTGCATGTGGAGCAGCAGCTCCTCTGGCCATATGGGGCCAGATCTGCTCAATGGACAGACCCACCACATCTCTCTGCTTCCTGAGAGCAACGAAGGAGGGTGATTTCTGAGCTGAGGTGGTCAGTCAGTGTTTGCTTTGTGGGAACCACATTGGGTTTGTCCTCCTGATGGGGGAGGGTTTGGCCTGTCCATTGCCAGGTGTTCCTGTGCTGTCACAGGACAGCAGGGCTGGCAGAGTGCCACACCCTCGGGGCAGCCAAACCCCTTTGCCTGCCAAAGTACCCAATTAAAGAAAAGTTTGCTTCTGGTGGGTCACTGTGGGCCCCCAGGAGGGGGAGATGTGCCTGTCACTGCCCCTCCCCTGCCTCAGCCCATTCCTACTCAAACACCTCAGGGCATTCCCCAGCTCACAGGGGTTGAGCAGGTCTATGGGAGGGGGCACTGGTATGAAGAGATCTTGTTAACATCTCAAACAGGCCCTGGGTGCCCATGGAGAAGAGCAGGATGTGAGAAGCACTGCAGACTAACCTGCCCCATGGAGCTGACACATTTGCCCTTCCTAGACAAGCTCTTCAGTCTGGTTTTCAGAAAACAGCTCGTTACCCTCAAGCAGGTCCTTGCTTCAAGTCAGTATCTCTTAGACAGAATGCTTTAATTTAACATGTGTGGTGTGGGTGAATCCCACCCAATCCTCAGTAAATTAGTTCCAAATCTCCCTGTTAAGACCTTCGTGCCCTGTGCTCAGTGCAGGGTGGCTCTGCTTTGTATCTCCTCAGATCTGGGCTGGTTTGAAGAGCTCAGGGCTATTGGATTTCTGCTCCCTGAGCAGCAGCTGCAGATAATGATCCAGTCATTCTTGACCTTCTCCCTGATAAATGAAGCAGAGTGAGAGTCTGCCACCCTGATTCCCTCCTGTGCTTTCTTGGGTTTATTGGTGCAATCCTGGCACGGGACTCGCTATTCCAGCAGTGATAAACTCAGAGCCACAGACTCTGCACTTTCCTCAAGAATTTGGAGTAGTTATTTGTCTCTTTGACCTGATGTGCTGAAATCACTCTGAACTTATTGCTTGCCTCATTTTCTCCCTAACATATGGCTCCCAAAGATGGAAACCTCCAGTTCTGCATCCCCTGATATTCTCAGTTGGAGTTACTCATTCCTAGGTGATTCCTTTCACTCTGGCCACTTTCACAGGCTCACTACATAACTTTTGGGGTTGCTGTGTTTACCCAATCCTTCTGCTCAGTTCTGGCTGTGTATTTTGGCAAGGATGGTGTCCAAGGCCATGGAAAAGCCTTGGAGCAAGCTGGTCTAATGGAAGGTATCCCTGCCCATAGCTGGGATTTTTGGAATGAGATTTTTAAGGTCCTTTCCAACCCAGACCATCCTGTCATTCTAAGATTCTATGATACTAACTTTTTCAGATTATTGTAAAAGGTTAAGTTGTAGGGCTAAGAGGAATTCTCATTTTCAGCCTATAAGAAACCCCTGCCCTGTGATGCCTTTTGTGCAGATTTACATTTTGAACTCCCACTCAGGAGTCAGGGTGAAGATCAGTGTATTCTTTCTCCATTCATTTCAGGAATGTGGAGCAATCATGGCTCCAAGGCATCTTCTGATAATGCTGTGGGACATGAAGGAATAACCTGAGCCCATCCTGCTCTGACAGCATCTTCTGCTCTGTGCTGGACCCTTGTCCCATGTGTCTGCAGAGGAGGAAAAGTCATTTGGGAGCACGAGGCAATGAGAAGCGTTTGATCATCAGTCCTCAGTCTCTGTCTGAACATGTGCTTTTGCTTCCAAACAAACAAGTGGGAGAAAAACCTCATCATGAAATATTCAAATACCTTCTGGGCTGAGAGTGGGGAGGGCTCTCGCCCCAGTTCCCTGTTCCTCTCAGGAGCTCACCATCAAAAGCTCCTCCATCACCAGGAGATGATGAAGGGCATGGGTACGATCCCTCCCTCTCCGAGTGACGAACGTGTCGGGCGTGTCTTGATTTGGAGGACGCCAGTGGGAACCTGGGGGATTTGCCTTTGGCTCCAAGCCTGCTAGCCAGGATTATGGAAGATTAGGGAATTGCATAGGAGAGATCCAAACCCCTCAGCTGCTTCCAAAGGCAGCCTCCCTTCTGCAAACAGCAGGGAATCCCTGCTCCGCCTCACCAGCACTACCCCAGCTGTGTCCGGAGGCAGGGGGTGAATGTCAGCCGGGGTGACCTCTCTGGGCCAGGCTGGAGGGGGCTTGGAGCAGCCTGGTCTAGTGGAAAATATCCCTGCCTATGGCAGGGGGTAGAATGAGAGCAGCTCTGAGGTCCCTGCCAGCTCATCCCATTCTAGGATTCTGTGACTCCGGGGTTCCTCTTGGCCTGACCACAGCCCTGCTCCCCAGGCATGCTGCTGGCAAGCTGGCACATCTCATGGGCCGAGGTCCTGGCAGCCTGACACAGCCAGCAGTGCAAACAGCAGAGATGGACTGAGGTCAGCAGGACAAGAACATCCCAGCATAACCCCTGCACCAAGGAGCTGCACAGGGCTCTGTGCATGGCCAGGCTGGGTTGGGGAGAGTCTGAGCATGGGCCAGACAAGACAGATCAAAACTGAGAATTCCACAGAGTGACGCTCCAGGACATGGACACACCTCAGGGCATAGCCCAGCTTCTCACTCCTGGAAAGAACCCTGCAGAAAGCAGGGCAGTCAGCTGAGCCTGCAATCCTTTACCCTCAAATGTATTCCTTGGGAACAGCTTTCTGCAGGTGATCTGCATGGAACTGCTCGGATTCCCAAGATACTTACAGGGTACAATGACAGGTCTGCATGCAAGAGATCTCATCACAAGGATCCACCTCTTTTCCCTGGGATCGCCTCAGTTTTTGATGGTTGGACTTGATGATCTTTGAGGTCCTTTCCAGCCTTAATGATTCTGTTGATTCTGTTTCTATGATCTGATCTGAGGATACATCCTGATTATCGCCCAGGTCCAGGCAAGATGCTGCTTCTACATCCCTTCCTAAGGTATCTGTGACCTTCCTGGTGCCCATCACTCAATATGGAGCTGTTTTGGGGTAATGTCTTGGATTTTTGCTTCATTTTGCCTGCCCCTGGGTCTGAATGATGTGTGCTTCTCTTCATGTTGGTTTGAATCTAAATACTTGTTTTCCTTCAGGGAATGCAGAGACAAGGTCCCTCATGGCCAGGGTTCAGATCTCCTATTCTGAAGCTCCCAAAATGTGTGAAAATTTGCCCAAAAGAGTTGCAGAGAGCACTGCAGGCATCCAAGTGGATTTTCTTGGTCAGCCTGAACACTGGTAGAACTTCTCCAGCAAATATTAAGGGATCAGCTGTTTTCCAGCAGCTGAGTTTGATCACAGAATCACAGAATCAGCTGAGCTGATGATGAGAGGAAATCCATTCCTGGCCAGGGCTGACCACTCTTGCAGGTGGTGGAGGAGGAGGATCTACTGTTATATGAGCTCAGCCTTCAATTCAGGAAGAAGCTGAGAAGTTTGAAGCTTTTTGCGAGAGGAGGAGGGTTTCAGCAGAGTGTCAAGAGAACATGAGCTCATATCACTGCACTTATTTATATCCCCAAGCCGGCATCTGTTGCGCCCAAGCTCGCTGCAGTCCTCAGCATTAAACATTTCATTAGTCCACAGCCCCTCTGGCAGTGCTCACACCCGCACACAGGCTGTTTAGCAGCCAATCTATCCATTTAATTTCTCATTAAACTTTAGATGTAATGAATTTTTTAGTGGTCAAGTGAATAAAGCAGTTAAAATAAAAAATGGCTGGATAGCAAAGGTTTGGCCTTTGCTATTTTCAGCCTTTAATGATGCTGTGGTGAAGGCAAGAAGTGCCTGTGCTTGTTTGCTGGGTGAGCAGGTCCCTTCTGGGGGAGGTTCTTTGGAAATACCATCCTTCCAGCATGAGCTGGAGGCTTTGATCCGAGGAGGGGAAGCCAGAGAACAGTCAGACCCATCAACAAACATTTTGAGGAGGAAAATATTTGGAATCCTTAAAGGGCCAGCTTTCCCTTTTTTTTTTTTTTTCAAGTGACTGCAGTTTTTAAAGAAATTATGCTGAAAATAAATAGCCACCATCCACCTTCAGCAGAGCTGACAGATCTTCACATGATCAACAGCTGCTGCCTTTAATGAGCTGAAAAGAAATGTTTCTTTGAGAGCCAGGCTGGAGGGAGGTTTGGAGCTGTGTGCAGAAGCCATGGGGTGCCCGTGGGGCTCTCCCAGTGCCACTCCGAGGTGACGCTGCCTTTGGGTCACGAGTGGGTGTGCAACAGTGGCTGTCACAGAGGCCGTGCTGGCAGCGAGGGGCCTCTGCCATGGCCAGCCTTTCCTTTTGGCAGCTGACTCTGCGTGGAACCCAGTCTGGGGAGCTCCCCAGCAAGCTGGAGCTGGGCCTGGAAGTGGCTGTGCCCTTGCTGAGTGAGGGCAGCAGAGGGGCAGCTTTGAGAAATTGCTCAGCACCTCTGTGGCCATGAACCCTCCTGTGCTGCCTGGTCCAGTCCTGCTGCTCAGCCAGGACAGTGGCTTTGGGTTCCAGAGCCAGAGGAAGCACGTTCATGCAGGTTCTAGCAGAGTGGCTCTGTGTGAGGGGTGTCTGAGTCCCCAGTGCTCAGTGCCCCTCGGAGCTGCCTTGCTCCCACTGAATGCAGGTCCTGCTCCAGGCCTCTCCTGCACCCTGGGCTTGCTGACCTGACCCACCCCTCTGGCTCCACAGGGCACGATCTTCATCTCAGTTTGGGAGGGCNTGAGGCCTCCCCGGCAGGCAGGACGGATCTATTGACAGCGCTACGAGGACTGTGAAGGTGCTCTGTTGGCTCCAGCGTCACGAGGACTCACGTCTGTTCAGTCGGTAGCTATGACCCCATCTTTTCTCTCCTCTCTCTCTTTCTTTCTCTCTCCATCCTTTCCTATCGCATAAATTGTGGGTATCAATAAAGATACAATTGATTTTACTTGAATTAAGTTCTCATTGCCTCTTTTTGCATTCTGAAATCAATACGAGCCATCACGACCATTCCTTTGGATCGTGACAGAGGGCGTGATGAGATCAAGGATATCCCCAAGCAGCCAAAAGCAAAGGAGCAGCAGGAGGAAGAAAACTTGGAGTTTTGGCCCTAAGAAGGTGGGAACAGAGGCAGCAGGTCAAGGTGTGCCAGGAACCTGGGCTAGGGGAGAGAAACACCCTGCAGAGGACCCTGATGGACTGTTAGAGCCTGGAAGGGCTGGGCAGAAAGATGAAGTAACAGCAAAAAGAGTGAAAAACATCCCTCCTTTGGGAAAGACCAGACACTTCATTCTGGGGGAAAGCAAGCAAACATTGAAGCAGGGAGGAGAAGGTGCTGCTGGAGAGGAGGGAGAGATCGAAGCACATGTGGAGGCAGGAGGTGCCAATCTGCAGGAGGAGTCAGGATGAAGGAGAAGTTGCCCTGCAAAGGAGCACTGGCAGCTTGTGAGAGCAAATGAGGTGCAGGAAACACGTCTGAGTATCTCTCTTTTTGTTGTACTCCCTCAGCTGCACTTTACATTTGCCTTTGATGAGTCCTTTTTTATGAATAAGAACATGGCCTGCAGTTGTACGACCAAGAAAGAGGAAAAAAAGTGTGTTAACAAGTTTCCAGCTCCAGAGGAGAGGTTCACAGCTTGGGACAGTCAGCTGGGACAGGAAGGAACCAGTGTGTCCTGAGGCTCCAGGTCTGCACATCCAATGCTGGGTGTGAGGTGACTCCCCTCTAGGAGTCCCGTCTGTGGAACTGGTTTCTTAGAAATCCCGAAGTTATTGTATTTATTATCACCTCTTCCGTGGTTTGCCTTCAGGAGCCAGGCTAGAGAGGCACAAGCAGCAGCTCTGGGCTCCCAGCAGGAGCAGTGGAACATGGATGGTGCCTCCAGAGCCAGATTCCAGCCCCTGGATTGTGGCCACTTCCAGCACTGCCATTGGCAATTTGCAGCTCTTCGTTCCTGCAGCCAGGAGTCTGATAAATAAATCACCAGAGATGGGTGAGGAATGAATTATCCATCTGCTCAGAGAAGCTGTGGAGGTGGAGAGGGGGACACCACCTCACCTTCCTGGGCTTGGGCAGCCCACGGCTGCCTCTCCCCGTGTCCCCAGCACTGGGATGCACACAGGGACTCCCCTGCATCAGTCACTGAGCACAAGCCCAGTATGTAGAAGAGAGAAAACATCAAAAGGACACTTTGACACATACTTAACATTTTATGTATTTTGTATAAAATAGAAAAAAATGAGTGTTTTAAAATATTCATCTCCTGGGATGGCAGCTGGGTGGATAAAAGGCTCTCAGTCTGCAGGGAGAATCGGAGGGAGATGGGGCTGATGTCTGTGTTCTTTGGCTGGTGAAGGAGAGAACAGGAGATTCCTGAGAGTGCCCAGTTTCCTGCAGGTGCTGAGGGTGAGTAGAACAGGGAAGAGGCCCCAGGCTTTCCCTACCAAAGCCAGGCACATTTGGTAACTCAGAGGTGCAAGTGCTCCCTCCCAGGATTCAGTCACAAGTCTTGTTGTGGGTGAGAGTCCTGTCAGAGTGCCAGGGCCCGGAGTCCTGTGGGGAACTATGGTTCTCAGGTTGGATTTCACATTTAAAGCCTCTGGCCTTGGAGAGATTTGGAATCACTGTGACAGCACAACTCAAAGGTTTGGACACAGGGGGATAAACAATTGTTTCTTTTGGTCTGTTTGTTTGTTTGCTGTATTTTTAGCATTCTGTTGCAAAGCCAGCCCCAAATCTCAGGGCAGGGGGAAAGACTGAATGTTTGAGTTTTTGTATTTGGTCCAGTGATGCAGATACCCAGAGACTCGAGGGACTGCACCACAGATCCCCAGAAAGAGCACAGCTGAGAGCAGGTGTTTGAGATATGGGATATGGGATCTGGGATATGGGATATGGGATCTGGGATATGGGATATGGGATATGGGATCCGTCCCCTAGCACCAGCCTGGATCTCTTCTTCCTCCCTGTGCAGCAACACATGACACACCTTAGAGCAGGACAAAACCTATTCATAACCCCCAAATTCTTCCTCTCATTCTACCCTTTAATATCCACCTCTGACCCCACAGGTGATCCCATTTCTCCTGGGTATCTATCTGTATCTAATCTCTATTTCTATAGCTCTTTCTGTATCTCAACTGTCTATATCTGTATAACTGCAGACCTTGCTGAACTCCCTGTTCCAGAGCAGACACAGGGGTTTTCTCTCTGCATTCTGCTTCCTTCTCTCAAAGGGCCAGACAGGGCCCTGGGCTGTGAGAGGTGTCGAGCTGTAAAGATCTGGATTGGCTTTTCTTTTCCCTGTTCTCCCATTTAGTCCTAAATGTGTCCACGGATGGTAAAAACTTCCTTTTCTCTGGGCAGAGTGCTGCAGGGTGGGCAGTGGCTCACATGTGCCCACTCCTGTCCACAGATATGTGGTGTGACTGCTGTCCTCCTTCCTTTGCTGACCAGGAACTCCAAATTTCCTTGCTGCTTTAGGTGACATCCCACTACTTTCACTCCCTTGTCAGGTGTGATGTCTGTCCACGGAGGGTCACACTGGGGACAAGGACAGAGTCTGGGGCAGGTGCCAGGCACTGGGACAGCTAAACCAGTCCCCTAGTTAGTCAGAAGAATAACACCTCATTTTTCAAACCATTCCCATTTCCATTCCCTATCTTGTTTTCTGTGAAAAATGTGAAAGCACTAATAGAAAACTTCCCACTGAGGTTTCTTGTTTTGACAAAAGATCGATTTTCCATTGAGCAGATATTTTAAACCAATATTTCTGTCTGCTGTACGAGGGATCAGTCACACTGTGGGGAAGGAGGGGTGTGCCAGGGCACAGTGACTGTCAGGAGTGCTTGAGCTGGTGACAGAAACCTGAGCTCCCTGGGCAGCATCATGGGAGCTGGGACAGGTCACTCTTCTTTTGTGTCCAGCCCTTTTCCTTAATGCTGGAGAAAGATGAGGTTAATATGGTTGATTCACCCAAGAGAGGTGCCCTGAGCAGGGTGCATGCTCTGGGATACCTTGGTAGGACTTGGTGATCTTAGAGGTCTTTTCCAGCCTAAATGATCCTGTGATTCTGTGGCTGAGGAATAGCAGCACTGCCCAGGTTTCAGTGAGTGCTGCCAGCTCAGATAAATAAGGTACATCCCCTCTCCATGGCACCACACCCATGGCAGCAGCAGGGCTCAGCCTTTCCCTCCTGGAGCAGCAGGGTTTGCCTGCTTGGCTTGCTCCTCTGCAGGAAGGATGCAATGGTTAAATCACCCCACAGGAGAGAGGAAATCACTCCTGTCCCAAGATCAGCTAAGGCAGAGGCATCTCTGACCTGCAAGGCAGGAGGAAGAGTGTAAAGAAGCCCCATAAGGGCTGCAGGATTAACAGCCAGACATCCAGAGAGACAGAATATGAATAATCTCTGGATAAAACTTCTGGGAATTAAACTTCCCAGGACTGCACAGAGTCTTCTGCTGCTCAGGAAGCCTGAATTGGCTGAAAGGGAGCCTGGAAAGCTGGACCCACTCACAAGGGCTCTGTAGGCGGGGTAGAGCTGTTAATGAGCCTTTTCATGTCTGTTCTATCTGATCTAATTCTATTCTGTCACTTTGATTTTTCTTTCTGTGTAAAGTTAATGCAGGTTATAAATAATACCTGTCTCTAGGACTAACTGATCTTCTTTGGGGAGCTCATTTGGGGAAAAAGGCAAGGCAGAGACACCTCAAAGATGTGTCTAAATTGGGGTCCCATCACAACTGCACAGGGTGCATCACACACGGTTTCCAGGCTGGGAAGAAGAAAGGGCTGAGAAGGGATTTACAAAGGCACAGGATGGGAGGTTACAGTCATTTTGTCTTCTCTATCTTTTAGAGCACCCGGAGGTACAGCTTGGGCTGTTCTTTCAGGCCTTGTGTGGGAGAAGGTTTCTAACACCATAAAGATTTTCCAGTCTCTTGGACAACAGCAGGATATTGCTGAGGAAAAACAGTCAATGAAATCGAAATCTAGAGGAGCTCTCAGAAAGGGAGGCACTGCTGGCAGGTGGAAAGTTCTAAAAGCCTTTAGAAACCTCCTTCCAGCTAAACCTGGTGCCCAGGTGAGTATCTTCCCTCTCACTGTGCCATTCTTCAAACTGAACTGTGCAATGGTGTGAGGAATCCGTGAACCCACAAACCCAGCACTGGGGCCAGCAGAGCCCCCAAGGCTGTGTGCCTGCGAAGTGCTGCTCCACCTCACCCATCTTGACTACTGAACCTTGTTTCTCCTTTTACTTCTGATCTTTTCCTGCCCAGACTGCTCAATTTGGATGCTGTGACAGCCTCAGGCTGAGCCAAAGCTTGAGACTCCACCCCGAGCAGGTTTGGCCTGTGGGATCACACCCCATGGCCCCATGGAGCCAACTCTCAGAAGAAGCCTGAGGGTGAGGACGGCAGAAAAATAAACGACAGGGAATCTTGCTCTGTGAGGTCCCGCTCTGCACCCTTACTGCATGGCTGGGTTTTTAGTTCTGCAGAGGAAAGCTGGAGAGCATCTGTCCACATGTTCATGGGATCACAGATCCATGGAATGGTTTGGGTGGGAAGGGACCTTAAAACCCATCCAATTCTGCCCCTGCCCTGGGCAGGGACACCTCCCACTGTCCCAGGCTGCTCCAAGCCCTGTCCAGCCTGGCCTTGGGCACTGCCAGGGATCCAGGGGCAGCCACAGCTGCTCTGGGCACCCTGTGCCAGGGCCTGTCCACCCTGCCAGGGAACAATTCCTTCTCCATATCTAACCCAAATCTACCCTGCTTCGGCTGTTGTCTCCTTTTCTGCTTCCATTTGCAGTTAAGGAGCACAGATCTCCACTGTCTTGTGCTCCTCCCATCAGCCATTAAAGTATTCTGCTGCTCAACTATCTGCTGCAAAGTCAGGAAGGGAGAGAGGTAGCCAGGGAAGGAGGGTGCCAGCCAGGGAAGTGTCCTCTGCACCTTTGGCTGGATGCAAAGTGTGCTGGGGTTGGAAAGCAGGCACATGGGGAGCGCTCGTGGGAGCCTCCTCCTGCGGGAACTGGGGTGTGCCTGGACAGAGCTGGCTGGTGTGGACGGGGTCAGTGCTAATTGGGAGTGTTAATCAGGTCGTGGGTGTTAGGTATACAAAAAGTTAAAACTTTTTATTAGCTTTGTAACTATATAAGTATGTATCCTATAATTCATTTCAATTCGCAACTGTGTATGTTTTTTAGGTGGTTCTTGCAGTTTTGCAGTGTGGCTGTGAGTAGTTACTGTTGCAATGTTGTTAAAGTGTTAGTTACCCTTGGGTTGTATAGTTTTAAGTGGTTATAGAAACTTTGTACGGTTGCAGTCCCAATGCTGTCAAAACAGTGATAAAGTTGTCAGGAGGACATGCCAGGAGAGAGAAGGAGGAGTGTTGCTGTTTGCAACGCTCAATGACCACACGGACCACGGAAAGTTCAGAGAGACAGCCAGGCAGAGAAAACCTGCCCTTTGTTTATTACATCCTATTATATACTGTCAGAAATGTGACCATGGATTGGAGAGTGGAATCCCCACCTCTCAACCACATTGGTCAAAAGGACTGCCATTCAACACCCTTCCTTTCCTCAAGAAGAATTCAAAACAATGGCAGTATTTACAAAAAAACAATCTCCCGTTTACATGAAGAGAGCGTGAGAAGTAGGGACTTCTACTTTAATGAGAATGCTCAGAAAACTAGGAAATCTCATGGTGACATAGGAGGAATCCTTTGTTCTCCTCCAGATAACCCAGAGACCACCATCCAGAGCCTTCATATATAATCAATATATAAATATAATCAGCCAATCATCTCATGGTGGGAAGGAACGATTGGTGTGGAGTGCGTCCTGCTAAGGACCAATGAGAGCTGAGGAAATGCACCAATCACATCAAGGATCCAAAATGCACCAATCACATCAAGGACCCAAAAAAGTGCACCAATCACAATCACATCAAGGATCCAAAATGCACCAATCACATCAAGGATCCAAAATGCACCAATCACATCAGGGACCCAAAATGCACCAATCACAATCACATCAAGGATCCAAAATGCACCAATCACATCAGGGACCCAAAATGCACCAATCACAATCACACCAAGAATCCAAAAAGCACCGATCACATCAAGGATCCAAAATGCACCAAATGCACCAATCACATCAAGGATCCAAAATGCACCAATCACATCAAGGATCCAAAATGCACCAATCACATCAAGGATCCAAAATGCACCAATCACTGAATAGACTGAGCCTATAAGAGGGACTGACGGCCCCCAGGGGCGCTTTGCTCTCACCTCAGCCTGCTCTGAGGGGTTGCCCACTTCAATACCTACTTGTTTGTTCTGCCTTGCTGTGAGGGGCTGGGACTAGCTCAGCCTCTTGTTCCTGTAGCCATTTAGTTTCAATAAACGACTGGCCT
Organism: Cisticola juncidis; assembly: GCA_013400215.1. Taxonomy (NCBI): domain Eukaryota; kingdom Metazoa; phylum Chordata; class Aves; order Passeriformes; family Cisticolidae; genus Cisticola; species Cisticola juncidis. The sequence goes on along the minus strand of VXBR01003943.1, from coordinate 64,908 downwards.
TTTTCTTTTTACCACCTGTGGGTCTAGGGCCTGGTTTGTAACATTTATAACAGTGGGGGCAGTTCCTGCAGTGGTGCCTTCTGCTGGTGAGCAGAGGGCTGGAATGGAGCCCACTGGACAGGCTGGGGTGGTGTTATAGGGGTTAGATTTGCCTCTTTTTCACTTACAGAAATTGCTAAGAAACTTTAACGACAGTGCTGAGCCAGAACAAAGGGAGTAGTCAAAGGACATGGCAGCACAAGGCTACACCTGTTGTTTTTGAGTCTCTGGGAGTTTCACTCAGAGGAGAGAGATAACGAAAGCTTTGGGAAAGGTAAAAGAGCTGGGGAGGCAGTTGCTCTCTCTCACTCTTTGCATCGAGGAGGAGTCAAGCTGCCCCTAGCTGCAGGAAGAGTTCACAGCCATCACTCTGCCTCATCCTGGGAAATCTACTGTCATCTGCTTGTGTACCCAGGAATCCTGAGCTCGTTTTCTCCAGCCTCCCCCCCACCACCGCTGCTTCTTCAGAGCTTTGAGGTTCCCCTGCTGCTCCAGCCCCAGCGCAGAGCTCCTCATCTCACCCACCAACCTGAGACTTTCCTCCCTTCCAGCTCAGCCTCTCGGAGTCCTGCAGGGGCACTGAGATCAAACTGCCCTGGGCTTCTGTGAAAGAAAGGTTCTTGGTTCTGTTTATTATTAATGCTGTAGTTGTTGTTTGTTTGTTGTTTTGTCATATATACTAGTAAAGAACTGTTATTCCTATCCCCATACCTCTGCCTGAAAGCCCCTTTAATTTTCTAAATTAGAATAATTTGGAGGGAGGGGATTTGAATTCTCCATCTCCAGGGAGGTTCTCTGTTACCATGGGTTTTTCCTACTTTGCTGAGCGTTTCATATTAAACAGAAGTGTAGCAGCTTCTCACGCTTGAAACTGTAAACAGTGGGCCACGTTTTGTAAACACTGCCCTTGTTATGAAATTCCTTCTCCATGAGAAAGGGAGGTTGAATGAAGCCTCCTGGACCAGTGTGGGTGAGAGGTGGGAATGCCACCCTCCAATCCATGGTCACCTTATTACAGCTGTATTAGAGAGTTAATAAACAAAGGGCAGGGAGTCCTCTGCTCTCCTGCCCTGCTGCTCAGAACCCAGATCTGCTGTCTCCTGACTGTCCTTACCTGGCCTCGGCTCGTGGTGATAGCCCTGCCCCCTTCCTAGCAGACACCTCTCTTCAAACCAAGACAGGTGGACAGGATGCTCCAGGGAGGGGCCTTGTACAGAGGGTGCAACCTAAAATTCAGGGTTTTTGCAGGGGGAGCAGCACATACCTGGGCTGCAAACACTGGCAGAGGGTGTCAAAACAGGGCCCTGGTGTCACCAATGACAGAGCCAGGAGCATCCAAAAATGGGGGAAGTCCTGGATGGATGACCCTGGAAAAATTCCACCTGAGTGAACGAACAGCTTGCTTTTAACCTGGGGGCCCCAGTGCCTGGGCACACCATGAGGGCCAGGGTTTGGAGTTTAACTTGACAAGACACACATTAAGTCCTTGATGTTTAATAATCTGCTAAATTAGCCTGTGTGTTTTCACAGAATGACAGAAGAGTTATGGTTGGAAAAGCCCTCTAAGATCACCAAGTCCAATGTCAACCCAGCACCACCACAATGTTCACCACTAAACTGTCCCCAGGTGCCACATCCACATGGCTTTTGAACACTTCCAGGGATGGTGACTCCCCACTGCCCTGGGAGCCTGTGACAGCATTTGCCAACCATTTCAGAGAATAAATCTTCTTTAATATACAATCAACCCCCCGGTGACTTGAGGCCATTTCATCTTGTCCTGTCACTTGCCAGTGAGAAGGGACTGACACCACCTCACTTTTGGGGAACCAGCCATGCATGGGGTTTGCAGTGATTTGCACAGGACCATCCCCAGTGCTTGCTTGAGGTCTCAGTCAGCTGATGTAAAAATAAAACTAAAGCTGGGAATGTGGTTTCTGAAGAGCTAAAAATTCACTGAGAACAGCAGCTACACACCAGCAGTGCCATCTGAGCTTCCCAGGTGTGAGTTAAACCTGGAGGTGTGTGGGGGAGCCCTGGCAGTGAGGTGGGCACTGGTGGAGTAGGGCAGAGCAGAGTCAGGCAGGAGATCAAAGCCCCTGAGAGCCCTTGGCAAGGAGCAGTGGAGCCCACGAGCTCTGGGCAGATTTAGGGGGTGTGATGGGTGGAGGAGCTGTGCCATGTCAGTGGGTCTCCTACTGTGAGCTGGTTCTGGGTTAGACCCCACTTCAAACCTGTGGACTCGGGTATCCCATGAGGTTCTCCTCTGCCCTCCCAGCACTGCTGCCTTTCTAGAGGAAATGCAGTGAGCTGGTGAAAAACTGTCACGGTGCCTGCTCGAGACCTCTGTCTCTGCCACCGGCCAGCCCAGGCACAGGGACAGCTACAGTCAAGGATCAGCCTGCAAGGAGCTCAAGCAGGGCTGATTCCTGTGGGCTCTTGTCCTGATAGGACCAAGCAGACGATGGTATTGTGGACGATGTCAAAGGCTGAGAAAGGAGGAGTCAGTCAGGTGCAGACAAGAAGGGTTTATTAACACCTCCTCAGCACCCAAAAAAACTCCCGAGAAAGTTCTGGCAGACAGTTTTACACTCGGCTAGCGGGGAGGAGCAAGGGGAGTGGTTGATCACTTTTGACCAACCAGTGATAGTTACTGGGGGATTCAGGGGAGGGGAAACATAACATGGACTAATCAGGAGAGGGTAGGAGGGGATTTACAAAGGCGGGAAAGGAAGATTGACAAGTAACAAAAGGCGGGAAGGGATGTGCAAGGGCGGGAAGGGAGATTGGCAGGTAACGGAAAGTTAATTGCCTGTGAGGAGACAAAGGAATACCAATTAGGGGGGCTGGGGTACATAAAACCGAACCGTTACATAAAACTGAATTCATACAAAAGTAACAAAACAAATTAACACACTGCCACAAAAAACCTCTTGGAAAATCCACATAATGGCCTCAGTGCTCTGGCTCTGCTCTGGGCAGCTTGAAGGAGCTCTGTGGTCTCTGCCTCCTGGCCGTGGGACTGAGAATGCTCCCCATGTCCTCACTGTGCTGCTCTGTCCCTCCCTGCAGCTCTCTGGAAATACTCAGGGTTTATTTGCAGCTCCCCTGGCAGTGTTGGACAAGTGCTGGCACTCCTGCAGCTCCCAAGGGCCTGCTGGCTGAGGACTTTGCTCCTTCTCTGCACTCATATCAGGCTGGAAAGCTTTAATTTGCTGCCCTGCAGTTCTTGCAGCCTCTCCTCTTCCTTGCTTAGTTGCCTTTCCCTCCTCTTGTCTGTCTGCTTGGTTGGATGAGTTTTTTCCCCAAACTGTCCTCACTTTTATTTACAGGGCAATTTGCATTTCATTATTTCCTGCACACACTTCAGAGCTTTCTCCTGCATTTATCTTTCCTCTCTGGAGTTCCTTGCTTCCTTCTGTTCAGCATCATCCACAGGGCTCTCTCCTCGCAGCCCTGGTTCAGCTCATTTCCAAACACTTTTCTGTCTCCCTGCCTATGTCTGAAGTCTGGACCACCTGGAGGCTCTCAGCAGGTGCCCTGATTTACTGCCTCAGACCTTTTCACTATTTAAATACACACAGAGCAGCTGCTCCTATTCTTAGCTCTGACCTGTGCTCCTTTATCCAGCTCTGCCACAAAAGTGGTTTGTGGTTGCATTTTATTTTCCCCCTTTGTTTTTATTTATTTATATATTTTTAAAATTATTTTTGCCATGTGGGTTGAGGAAGAACCGCTGTTCCTACTGGATTCTCACTCTGACCATAAAGAGAGCCTGGCTAGAAGGATGCCCAAACACTTTTGGCTTTTTGGATTTGAAGCCTTTGACAGATTCTCCTTTCCACATTTTCCTTAAATCTGTAAAGCAGAAATGCTCTGCTCTGCTGCCTCCTGAGCATGTGGGGAGTGTGCCTTGCCCAGCTCCTGCCTGTCAGAATTCCTGTTTCAGCCCTGACCTGTCACTGAAGGGCGGTTCCCAGCTCCCCAGCTGGCTCTTCAGACTGACAGCAGAGAGAAGAGGATGAAGTGTCAGGATGCCAGGACTGCCTGCAGGGACCAGCAAACTTTTGGGTCCCCTCAGCAGCTCCTGGCTTGCGCTCCCCTGCCAGAGTGGCAGAATTCTAACTCAGAAAGGAGCTTTTAAAGCAAACTTCCCATCAACGAATTTCCCTGCTTTGGAGAGGACTGTGGACCACGGGATTCCTCTTGGGCAGCAGCAAAGTGGCAAATTTGGGATCCCATTTCTCCAGCTCCAGCCCAAGGACTGGGTTAGAGCTGGGTTCAGTTAACCTCGTGTGACTCCATCACCATCAACTCCACTCACTGCAGGGAAGGGAACAGCTCAGCCCCTTCCAAACCCCCTCCAGAGCTGAAATCTGTAATAACAATAATAATTATAACAACAACAATAATAATAACAATAATAATGGATTTAACAAAAAGATAGAAGGATACGGGTGACTTCCCACTGAGACTGAAATGTCCCAGGTCCAGACTGGTCCGTGTTCTGTGCTTCCAAGAGAAAGATTTTTTTTTTTTTTTTTAATATAAATGCTTCTTATTGGAAAAATAATGGGTTTTTTCAGCCTCTTTTCTCTCCCTCCCATCCTCTCCCCTCTCCTCATCCCTTCCCTCTGAGTTCCCAATATTATTTTACAATATCATCACAGAACATTTTGAGTCAGAAGGGACCCACAAGAACCATCCAGTCAAGCTCCTGGACCATTATGAGCTCCTTTTTCAGCAGTAGGTTTAAACCCAAAATTTTGGTATAGATTCAAGTGTGTAATTTTAATTTTTTAATATTATTTTTTAATTTGATTTTATATAACATTTTTATTAAGTCTTTAAACTTACAGGGTTTATTTCTTTTTCCTCCCTCTCCAGCCTGTTTCCTAATGACAAGACATTTCTTTTATCAGCCTTTCCCCAGACTATCTGCCTATGTCTCTGCTATTTACTTGTCACTCCCTCCTACTTTGACATCACTTCTCCAAAACCCCCACCCTTTTCAAACTTTTTTACTGATTTCAAAGCCTTTTGAGGTAGGACAGGATCTGAAAGTTCAGTTCTTGATGAAAAAGCTGCAGTGTGCACTCAATTATTGCTCCCTCCTTTATCCTGCATGGATAGGTTTGGGAAGGGTCATGACTGTGGAGGGATTTGGAAGCTCTGTCGGAAGAGAAATGTGAGGGGAAGATGAGGAAGATCCAGTGAGATGCAGATAAGGAGGGATTAAAAGCTGTCTATAAAAATAGATTTTGGTTCTGATGTTTACTGAACAACTTTTTGCTTCCTGCCCTTTTATTTGTGCTGAAAAGGGAAGCAGGTGGACCCTATATTGGTATTTTTTCTCCTCCATGGAAGGATGTGGAAATGAGTCCTGAGCAAAATGATGGGGAGAAAAGTTTATTCCTTCTGTTCTAACTGGTCAGTGAAAGGTGTTTAATTTGATTTTTCTTTCTCATCCAAAAAAGTGCTATTTGTAAAATTGATACAATGCAGAGTATAAAACCTCACAGATCCAGCACTTGTCCTAAATTCAGTCCAAGTTTCAACAATTTTTTCTATAGTATAATTAAAATTCCAGGAATCAGTAATCCATTGATTCATTCCCATTAGAAGGAGCATTTACTTTATGCAATTTCTCCATTTCCTGCGTGAATAAGTAACCAACCCTTAGACAAAACACTGTTATTGAGTAATACATTCCATGGTCAGAAAGGAGGCAAAAGGATCCCGAGACAAAAATGGTTAATTCTTTAAATGGAAAAGGAACGAAATTACAGCCAAAATATCGCCCTGGCTGGATTTCCACTGCAGGAAATTTATTGTATCTCTTGATCCTGAAAACCTCTTTTAAAGAAAAAACAAACAAACAAAAACAAATAAACACCTCCCCAAAGAAACAAAACCACAAAAAAAAAAAAAACCCAAAAAACCCACCAAAAACCAAAAACCACAAACCACAAAACCAAACCAAAAAAACCCCAAACCCCAAAAAGAAAATACAAACCCACCAAAAACAAACAAACAACCTCAACCCAAAACAACAACAAAAACAACAACAACCAAAAAACCCACCCCAAACCAACCAACCAGAACAACAAAAAAAGCCTCCCAAAAAAATCAACCCCAAAACCTGTAGGGACTCATTTTAACCATACATTACTCCCAGTTCTCAGATACTTCTCAGATTCAGGAATATTTTGAATAAAGACTCACCCATGGGTACATCTTGATTGTTTTAAATTCCATCCTATCCACTTATATTTTAAATATATTTTCAATCACAGAGGATTTTTTTTCCCCAATGTGAAATTTGGTCAGTTTAGCTTTTTAAAACCACTGGGGATTTTAGGGAATTGAGACAGAAAGAGTTTAAACATTAAAGATCTTTCTGCTCCAGGCAAGTGGTGTGTGCTCAGGGTTCGGAAGGGGAGAGGAGCAGGAATTTCAGTTCTGGTGCAGAGGGTGTGTCCACTCTTCCCAGGTGAGAACAAACGAAGGGGCTGAAGCATTTTCCTCTGTAATTACCCATGAAAAAGCCTCTGCTTACAGATTGATTTCGTGGCCCTGCACTGCACTGAGCCCACCCCGCTCCTGAGCTGCTCTGCCTCTCCCTGCCCTCCATCCCCGTCAGGATGGGCTGGGAGAGGAGAACCTGGATCCACCCTGGAGCTGGAGAGAGGCTGGAGCTGGGTTCCCTGCCTCCTGCCCTCCCTGCCCCAGCTGGCTCCTGGCCCAAGCTAGGTCAGGGGTGTCTGTGGCTGCCTTTGTCACCCCGTCTGGGTGTGGCACTGCCACCGCAGTGAGCTGGCCCTGGTGGGACTGGGGCCTGCTGGAAGCAAAGAGGCCACATGAAATGGGCAGATGGGGCACTGCCAGGATGGACTTCTGTGCTTCTAGTTGGACTTGATGATCTTGGAGGTCTTTTTCAACCTTAATAATTCTATAATTCTGTGAGACTGCATTTCCAATTCCTCTTCAGAACCCCTGAATCTCCTGGAGGACCCTCAGCTCCTGGTCATTTCTCTTGGCTCATTTGAAAACACCTTTACTGCCCCAAATCAGAGAATCACAAAATATCCTGAGCTGGAAGGGACCCACAGGGATCATCCCAGCCCCTGTCCCTGCCCAGAGCCCAACAACCCCAACCTGTCCATCCCTGCAGCGCTGTCCAAAGGCTCCTGGAGCTGTGGCAGCCTCGGGGCCGTGCCCATTCCCTGGGCAGCCTGGGCAATGCCAGCACCTCTGGGGGAAGAACCTTTCCTGCTCTGCAGCCTGAGCCTGCCCTGGCCCAGCTCCAGCCCTTCCCTGGGTGCTGTCCCTGTCCCAAGGGACACTGAACTCTCCATGGCCAGGCTGGACCTGTGTTGTCAATCAGCCTTGACCACTCTTGGCCAGGGCTGAGCTGTCCCCACCTTTCCTACAGACAAGAACCAATATCATCGAATTCCATCCCTCAGCTGCAGGTTTTTGTGACACTTCTGTCCCTGAGACCTCTCCCCCCTTCCCAACGTGCCTGGAGCTCACTGGGACAGAGGGGCTGGCAGAGGAGCCCATGTGATGCCAGCAGTCTTTGTTCTTTATGAACCCGGGCTGAAATTGAGTTTTGCTCAGTGCCAGCAAGTTCACATTCTTTCTAAGAGTTCTTTGATGATCAAAAGTTTTCTTATTTTATGAAGTTTTATACTCCTATCCCAAAATACAGGATTACCTAATGGAATTAGCCAGGTTATTATTTCTGACAGCCTCTGCCATAACCCAACAGTGTTTGTTCTCAGTCTGGCTTCTCAAATTTGACCAGACTTATCCTTGAACAAGGCAGGAGGAGTTCAGGATCCTTAGTGGCCGAATCTACCACAGAATCACAGAATCTCTCAGGCTGAAGCCACATTGGAGGTGCTCTAATCCAAGCCCTGCTTGAGTAGGTTCCCCTGAGCTTTCAGATTTTGGACATCTACAAGCTGGAGAGTCCACAGACTCTCAGGGCTTGACCTTCTTCACAATGGAAAAAAAAAGTATTTTAGTCAACTTAATGGACTTTTGCTGGACTCATTCCAATAAATCCATATTTTTCTTCTTCTGGAGGGTACAGAACTGGGCCCAGAACTCCAAATTTGGCCTCTCCAGTGCTCAGCAGAGGAAAGGACAACCTCCCCTGGGTCATGCTCAGCCCAAGGGCAGAGTTTGGCCTCCAGCACTGTGAGGGTGAAAACCCAGCTCAGGGAGAGCCTGAGATTCACCAGAGCCCCACGGCCCCAGCCTGAGCTGCTGCCTGGAATTAATCCTCCCCAGGGGCAGAAGTTTTCATCCCCCTTGAGATTCCTTCACGAGGTTCTTCTCTCACAATGGCTCCAGGCTGCTGAGGGCCCTTGAATGGCCCACAAGCATCCCCACCCTGCCTGGGGTGTCAGCCCCTGCTGGTGTCACCCCAGACTGGCTGGCTGATGGGGCACCCTGTCCTGGGCCATTAATGAAGATTTTGGCTGGGATTGACCCCAGCAGTGACCAGGGGACACCTTTAGTGATTTACCCCCAGCAGGACCTTGTGCTGCTGACAGCAGTGCCCTGGGCCCTGCTCCAGAGCTGGTGAGACACTGATATAAATTTCATATTGGTTCTGAATCAGCCTCTTCTCCCAGGGAACAAGAAACAGCATGAGAGGAAGTGGCCTTGAGTTGCAGTAGGAGAAGTTTAGACTGGATATTAAGGGATTTTTTTTTTCACAGAAACACTTGTAAATCAGTGGCACAGGCTCCCCAGGACAGGGGTGGAGTTCCTATACCTGGAAGTGTTCAAAAAATGTACGGATGTTGCACTTGGGGACACGGGTTAGTGGTGAATGTGGTGATGTGGGGTTGATGGTTGGACTTGATGAACTTAAAAGCATTTTCCAACCTTAAAAACTCCCTGATTCTGTGATGTAAATGCTAATTTTTCATGCTGCTTCATATTTTACCCACTTTTCAGTTATACTTCAGGAATCCCAGTCTATTTTACCTCTTTTATTAAATAAAAATGGAAAAGAAGCATGAGCAGTAAGCAGTTAAAGCAGTGATTGGCAGTGAATCCAGCAGGATGAGCTGTTCTCCTGCTCCTTTGGGCACAGATCACTGCTGGAGAACAGCCCTGGGCTCTGCACTCAGCAGCTCCTGCCAGGAGCTGTCAGAGTTGGCAGAGTTTGACACCGTGAGCATTTCCTGGTGCCTGGATAAGAATTTATGGGAATTTGAGTGAGTGCAGGATGCAGCCTGGCATTAAACCTCGCAAAGAAGCAGGTTAGCTGACAATTACTGCTCCGTAAGCAAGTCAGTGGAAGATTCACTTTCTGTCCGGAGAGACTAATTATAAAATGAAAGCCAAGAGGGAAAACAAACATTCAGGGTGGGTAAAAAAAGGAAATTGTTTGGGGAACAATAATCCACAATGCCTCAGCATATAGGTTTCCTAATATTGGCTTGATAACTCTGATGTTTAATTTGTTGGGGAGCAAGAGGGACAGCTCTCTTTTGGGTCTGACCTTCTTCTTGCTCTTTTAAAGAGATGTTTCAAATATTGAAAGTTAATATTTCTTGAAGAAACATGATGTCTAATCAAAATCCAGAGGTTTTTAGCCACATAATGTTGTGGAACATGGAAGTGTATCAGTAGTTATTTGGCTCTGTCTCACATGTGCCTTCTTATGTGGAAAGGCTTCATTGAAAAAAGCTCTGCTTGAATTTATCAAGGTCCTGCTTCTCCAGGCTTGGAGAATTTCACCTTTTGAGTTGGTTAGCAAAATTTGGCAGAAGTAAGAATTTAATTTGGGTCATTTGGTTTCACCTGATAATAGGTGGGACCTCTCAATATTTAACTGGATAGGGTTGCCCATTTAATGTAAAGTGGAGCAGATATTTATCCTGACTGAGCGTTCCCAGCTGTTTCCTCCAACCTGTACCTTACAGATTGGTCCCCAATGTGGGTGACACAAACCCCCAGGATTTCTCCTCCAGAGCCAAGGGTGACTTCATGCATGAGGAGGAGTTGTAAAAGGCCAAGGTGAGGTGCAGGAGGGACCTCTTCTGTTCCAGGTTCTGCCAATGTCACCTGAGAGCAGAAGCAGCCTCTGTGCCCTTTTCCATGGGCTGGCACCTGGCAGGAATGTTCCTTCCACGCTGGTGGGACAGGTGACCCTGCTGGCAGGAAGACTTGGGCTGCTTTCCCTTGGTGAGGAAGGAGAGCAGTCACTTACCTGAGCCAGTGCCAGCTGTTCTCGCCTGGCTGTGACTTCCCTGCACTCAGGTCCACCTCAGGCAGCACAGCTGGAGTTCCTTCGCTGTTGTGATGCTTTATCAAAGCCCAGGGGCCATTCCTGCTCTCACCTGGCTGTGGAAGATGAGTCAGGAGGATGTGGCTGGGCCCATGGGCTGTGTCTGAGAGGAGGAGCAGAGCGCACTTACTCTGCTGCTTCACCACGCAGTTTCTCTGGGTTTGGTTTTTGTTTTGTTTTGGTTTGCTCATAGGTGCACAGCCATCTGCCCCTCTACTACAGAGCTGTCTGCCATCTGTCCTCACAAAATAAAATAACTGTAAACTCCAAATGCTCATGATCTGCACAGTTAACAGCTGAGATGTTCCTGAGCCTGTGGAACAGGAGGCAGTGGAGCCATCATCTGCTCCAGCAGCTCTCACTGAGGGGTTTGTGTCCAACCCAGGGTGTTTGGGCACATTCGGAGCCATCCTCTGCTCCAGCAGCTCTCACTGAGGGGTTTGTGTCCAACCCAGGGTGTTTGGGCACATTCGGAGCCATCCTCTGCTCCAGCAGCTCTCACTGAGGGGTTTGTGCCTAACCCAGGGTGTTTGGGCAAGGCAGGGTTTAAAGACAGGATCAAGGAGAGCTGCAGCTTTGGGCTGTGCTCATGGCACAACCCCTGCCTGGAGAGAGCCCTGCTGCACTCAGGGAAGGGCCACAGGGACAGGGAGCTGCTGCAGGCGCTGCTGCTACCCAGGAGCTGGTGCTCAGACAGAAAGGAGCACAGAATCATGGAATTATTAAGGTTGGAAAAGCCAGCCTAGACCATTAAGTCCAAGCTGTGCCTGATGCCACCTTGTCACCAGCCCAGAGCACTGAATGCCTCATCCAGGACTTCCTTGGACACCTCCAGGGATGGGCTTTCCAAAACTCCCTGAGCAGCCCCTTTCAATGCCTGACTGCCCTTTCCATGGAGAAATGTTCCCAAAATCCACCCTGCCCCTCCCCTGGCCCAGCCTGAGGCCGTTCCCTCTCCTCCTGTCCCTGTCCCTGGCGCACAGCCCGACCCCCCCCGGCTGTCCCCTCCTGTCAGGAGCTGTGCAGAGCCACAAGGTTCCCCCTGAGCCTCCTTTTCTCCAGGCTGAGCCCCTTTCCAGCTCCCTCAGCCTCTCCTGGGGCTCCAGCCCCTTCCCAGCTCCGTTCCCTGCCCTGGACACGCTGCAGCCCCTGCAGGTCTCTCCTGCCAGGAGGGTCCCAGAGCTGCCCCAGCCCTGGAGGTGCCCCAGCAGTGGCAGGACAGGGGACAGGCCCTGCCCTGCTCCTGCTGCCACCCCAGGGCTGGCACAGCCCCGGTGCCCTTGTCCCCCTGCCCACCTGAGCACCCCTGGGCCCATGTCCAGCACCCCCAGGCCTTTCCTGCTGGGCAGCTTTCTAGAATGATGGATTGAACAAACAAGTCCATGTCCAAGGCAGTGCTGGACTCCTGCTTGGGCAGTGCTGCAGGTGACCATGGCCCTCCCACGTGCAGAGGGGCTCTCTCTGGGGGCTGAAGCCCCAGGCAAGGTCCTCTTCCTCCTGAGGTTTCCCTCCTCCTGGGTTTCTCAGCTGCCCCAGGACACACTGCAGACACCCCACAGGAGAAGCTGTGCCACAGCTGCTCCCAGTGCTGGGAATGCTGCTGGAAGGAGCCCCCTGCACCCTGGAATGTGGAATGGGGGTGCCAGCTCTGGGTGAGATGAAGAGTGGCTGGAAAGAGGCAAAGGACAATCCCCAACAACCCAAAGGTCCAAGCTCCGGGGAGAGAAGCTGGACATGACCTAGGGGTTCTGCTGGGTGACCCAGCTATGCTGCCAGGCTGTGCTGCAGGAAAGCACCAGAACAGCCCCATGGGGTGTGGGAAGGGCTGTGGTGGTCACTGGGAGCTGCTGCTGAGGGAGCAGATGGAATTTAAGCCATGAAGCTGCAAGGACAATTCCTTTGACTCAACAGGCAAAGCAGTTTCTTCTAACCATGTTTTCTCTCTGACAGCTCCTTTCTAGTTTTGCCTTCAAATCATCACAGGGAACACCCTGACAATGTGTGTGCCTCTATTCTGTGTGGCACAAGGGTGGCATGGGGGCACTTTGAGAGTGACTCATGACTCTGTTCAGAGTCATGGGCAAACTCTGCAGGGAAAGGAGTCCATGAGGAGCTTCCCTGTGTAGGGACTTCTCATCTAGAAGAGTCAAAAGGCTGAACAAAATATGATAATTTACCCAAGAATTTGAATGAGAGGAAAAACAAGATAAAGTCTTGAGGCAGAGAGAATTGGGATTATTCAGCCTGGATAAGAGAAGGACCTCAGAGCCCGATCCAGGCCCTAAAGGGGCTCCAGGAGAGCTGGAGAGGGACCTGGGACAAGGGATGGAGGGACAGTGTTAGAAATGACACGGCTTGACACGGCCAATATATCAAGCAGCAATTTAATAATTAATTAATTATCATGGTAAAGTGTGAGCAAAGGCAGTGCTGGGTACAGTGGGAGGATTTTCCCTTCCGACTGCACATTGATTGCTGGACTTGCTGGGATTTTATTTGCTGTATTCATACATATTCATAAGCTTTCTCAGCAGTTTCCATTTCTAGTTTTAACATCACAATTCAATACTCAACAGTCATAAATCCATATTTTGTCCTGTAAAATTCTATAGGCTATTGCGATCTATTTCAATATTTCAATATTCCAGGATGTACATCCAGGATATGTTTCCCAAATGGTGGGGTCCTGCTTCCAGATGTGGAGTCCAACTTCTATTTTCTGAGTCTATCAGTCTTTGATAGTGATGTTCAGTTTTCTTTTCTCAGGATCCATAGATCAGTGAGCTGAAGTCTTTCGTGTCTAGGATGTTTTCCCACCTTCTGTGAAAGGCCTGGGCCCCCTTCTTATTTCCTTCTTTTGTCTAAAAGACTTTTTACATTCTAAAACTACAGTTAAAATTCTTTAATATAAAGCAAGCTTCTAAAGTTATAATTAAAATACACTTATTTCAGAATATCTTGAGACTTATAATAGGTAATTGCAAGCAAAAGATTTATTCAGAAACTTCCTTCCATGCTTTCCTCAGTTGCTTATTAGAACTCATCTTTATAACTGTCCCATGCCCGTGTTCCACAATTACAATTACACAGATTTTCTTCATTTCCCTGACACGAAACATAACTTTGTATTTCACAACAGGACACAGGGAATGGCTCCCAGTGCCAGAGGGCAGGGCTGGATGGGAGATTGGGCAGGAATTGTTCCCTGGCAGGGTGGGCAGGCCCTGGCACAGGGTGCCCAGAGCAGCTGTGGCTGCCCCTGGATCCCTGGCAGTGCCCAAGGCCAGGCTGGACAGGGCTGGGAGCAGCCTGGGACAGTGGGAGGTGTCCCTGCCATGGCAGGGTGGACTGGATGGGCTTTGAGGTCCCTTCCCACCCAAACCATTCCATAGTTCTGTGTTTCCATTGCTCAGGCACCCACTCCCTGCCATCACCAGCCACCCCTCAGGCTGGGAGTCTCCTGTGACCACTCACACAGGGCTAGGATTTTTTCCAGTTTTTCTCCATTTTCTGTTAGTGGGCAAGGGGCAGCAGCAGCAGGTCCTGTCCTGCTCCCCACAGCCCTCAGGGTGGCAGAGGCTCAGTGTGCACCACAGCATTTTCAGAAATGAGAATTTGGCCCTAAAGGCCCTCGGCTGCCTGCTGGAGTACGGGTTTGGAATACAGGTGAGAGCTCTGTGGGCCTAAAATGCTCAGGGCAAGCTCCAGCTTTAATTTCACTCCACCAAGGACTCCTTTTCACTTCCTTTCACTCATAAGGTTTTTAATAGCTCTGGCCTTCATCTCTTCACTAGCCCATGAATGACAGCTGCAGAAGAACTATAACATTTTAGCTGATATTTGTGTTTAGAAGCTCATCTATAATTAGAGAAGAGTGAATCATCTGCACAAAATAATTAATTCAGTCGTGCTGCCTTTCTTTCTCTCTGTGAATTTTCCAGGAACAGGGTGCTGCACCCTCGGGCTCACTCTCCATCCAGAGCTGGGGGCTTCCTCAGGCACATTTCCCTGGCTCTGCTGCCTCAGCACCAGGCTGGCGTTGCCCTGGTGCTGGTCCCTGCCACAGGGACCTGCTGCCAGCCCAGCCCTGGGCAGGGGAGGGGGCCAAGGCGTGGGTGGAATTCCATAGCCGAGTGCAGGAGCTTTGGAGAGGCTGTGCTGCCACAGAGTGCCAGGGCTGGAGCTGACAGAGCTGGGCTGGGGCAGCCTCTGTGGGCTCTTTGGCTTCAGACCTGCTGGGACCGTGGTGAACCCCCTGAACTCAGAATCCTGGTGACTGTTCCACCTCCTTCACTGCTGCACGTGTCACTGATGTGCAGCCCCACAGCTCTGCTCAGCACCACCTCTGCAGCTGAGCCTGCAGAAAAGGAGGCTCAGCTCAGGGGGGACCTCCCAAACTCCTGACAGGAGGGGACAGCCAGGGGGTCAGGCTGTGCTCCCAGGGACAGGGACAGGAGGAGAGGGAATGGCCCCAGGGGAGGGGCAGGGTGGAATTTGGGAACATTTCTCCATGGAAAGGGTGGTCAGGCCCTGGCACAGCTGCCCAGGGAGGTTTGGAGAGGCTGTCCCTGGAGGTGTCCAAGGACCAAGTGGATGTGGTCTCGGTGCTCTGGTTGAGCTGAGCAGTTGCTCAGTCCCAGGCTGGAATCTGGGAGGCCTTTCCCAGCTTTCCTGAGGCTGGGATTCGTGCACTGTGACTCGGGGTCACCCCAGGGACCTTCACGTGCTGGACGGGGCTGCCGTGGGCCTTGGCTTGCCTGGGATGGACCATCCAAGCTCCTGAAAGCCCTGTGGAACCAGGTGGTCCAAGCAGCTCTGGTTTGGACCCACATTTGAGGCTGCAGCAGCTGTGAAATGTGGGGTGGCAGTCCCTGGAGAGATGGGAGCTGGTTCCTGAGCACCTGTACATCCCAGGCTGGAGCCCTGCACCCAGCACGGAGCGAGGGCACAAAGACAGCTTCTTGGACAGTGAATTTCACAAAGGATTCCTCCTTCTTATCTAGACTTCAGCACTTTATATGTACATTTCTCTGCTCCCTACATTTCCATTTTAAGTCTTTTTTTTGCTGTTTTGCAGTAAAGTTTATTTCTTCACAAGAGCCTGACACAAAGTCCAGTGAAGCCAAATTTGCCCTGAGTAATTCTTATGTGTTTAACAATCTTAATAAAGCTTTTTAATCAGGTCCTGTGGTTTTCATCTGTGACTGTCAATAAGCAAGTGCTGACAATTCTTTCAATTTTTATCAACTTGCTATTAGTGGCCCAGACAAAGAACCTGCAGTTTGTGCAGAGCCGTGGAGCTTCCTCTAATCCAATCTCTGCTCCACTTGCCTGGGCAATCAGCCACAGCCTGAGAGCTGGGAGGGGATGAACTTCATCTGCCAAAGAGCTGAAATGACACAAAAGGACAGAAGCTGCAAAGCAATTATTAATTGATGTGGTTTTGATTGAAGTTCCCTTGTGTTGATCATCATTTGCTGCAATGAATGAGGCTCATAACACTGAGCACTGACACCCCTGCTCCATCCCCATTGATTCCATGTTCACAGCAAAGTTATTTACATCCCATCCCTGGAAATCGATGAGGAGCTCAGATTTCACAGTCTGAGTCCAACTGTGGCACTCTCATTGAGACTGCAGCCCACAGCCACCACCCTAGAGGGACCCATCCCTGGGGCCCAGGAGGCTGAGAATCCCCACCCTGCTGTGGGATACACGGGTGTGCGTGGGTATAAAATTGAAAGCAGTAGCTGCCACGCTGAAATCCTGGCCCACCAGCCAATGAGGGCTTTGGTAAGATATTTTCTATTAAAATCTGCTGAAATTTTCTAAATCCTTCTCCATCTTCTGTGTGAGGTTGCCATAATTCATCCTATGGAGATTTTTATACTGCTCCATATGCTTTCCAACCAGAGCTGTTTTACACAGTTAACAAAAACAGGGGATAAAATTAAAGCAAGGTCTTGCTACATTGTCCTGTTATGGTGCTTTGCCAGCTGACAGCCAAGCTTGGAATCAGCTGTGGGCGGGCTGGTGCACGCACCACCCAAATTCAGAGCAGCTCTGCTGGGCTGGCACCACCCCGAGCTGGCACTGCCTGGGCCCAGCTCCTGACCAGCAACAACTGGGAAAAACCTCTGCCTGAAATGGGAGCTGTGGTGGATATTGGCTGTGGGAGTGGGCAGGCCCTGGCACAGGGTGCCCAGAGCAGCTGTGGCTGCCCCTGGATCCCTGGCAGTGCCCAAGGCCAGGCTGGACAGGGCTGGGAGCAGCCTGGGACAGTGGGAGGTGTCCCGCCCATGGCAGGGGTGGCACTGCGTGGGCAGAGCATGCCACAGGTTGTCTTTAAATATTCCTGTGTTTTCTGGAGAGGGAATCACCCCTTTGTGGGAGGATGTCTTGGGATACAAAACCACCTGGAGCTGCTCAGTGGGCAGAGCAGGGCACTGACACCTCCACAGTCATGGATTTGGTCCCTGTATGAGCTTTAGAGCTGGACTTGATGATCCCTTGGGCCCCTTCCAACTCAAATATTCTGGGATTCTGTGTGAAATTTACTCTTTGTGAAAGAGTCTGAGCTGCCAGAGGGCAGGGCTGGATGGGATATTGGGCAGGAATTGTTCCCTGGCAGGGTGGGCAGGCCCTGGCACAGGGTGCCCAGAGCAGCTGTGGCTGCCCCTGGATCCCTGGCAGTGCCCAAGGCCAGGCTGGACAGGGCTGGGAGCAGCCTGGGACCGTGGGAGGTGTCCCTGCCATGGCAGGGGTGGACTCAGTGAACTTGTAGTTCTGGCATTGCTTGAATACATTGCCTGGAACAGCCATGGTCCAACCTGCTGATCTCTCTTTTAGAAGGACACTTGTCACCTCCCAGGTGCCTTTGGATTTTCTGTCCATCTCACCATTTACTGTGTCCTTCAGGAGCAGTGTGGGGGTAGCTCTTCCTCTTTTTGCTACCTTCCTGCCCATCTTCCCAAATTCTTCTTGATCCCAGTTCAGAAATTTGTTTTATGTAATTCTGCTTGAAAAGGGTCATCCCTGCACTGTCAACATCTTTCTGTGAACTTCTTTGCAAGGTTTCTAAAACAGTCAAATTATTTCCTGGATAATTTCTCAAATTCTGTTGAGAAAACCTCCTCTCCATATGTTGCTGGTTTGTGGATAACCAATTTTGAGGCTGCAAGAGGTTCCTGTTGGATTTCTGTGATCTCTGATTTGCTGAGCCACTTGTTGCTTCTTTAGTGAGAGTTTTTTATTGTGGCAGTGAAGGATGTCTGAGAGTTTCCTAGTTGGGATGAGCCCGCTTTTGTGCTGAGTTGCAAGTGGAGCAGTCTGGGGCCTTCAGAGTAAGTTTTAATTTGAATGAGAGAAGAAAGATGTGTTTGTGTCTTCTGCAAATGCCTCATGAGTATAATTCTGCATTTTTGTACAGTTCTCTAAATGTCCTCTGTAAATACTATCACTTAAAAGAAAGACAGATGTTAGATTTGGTATCTTCTTGCCTGTGTGTCTGCCTGTCCATCCATCCATCCATCCATCCATCCACCCATCCACCTCTGTGGGTAACTACACCATTCCAAGGTAAATCCCATCTGCATTCCAATGGAGGCTCCCTCATTCACCACAGCCAAGCCCATGAAAAGCAGATTCTTGCTGTAAAAGTAATTTGCTGCTGGGGGTGAATTACCAGCCCTTGTAAACATTGTGCTTGTGATGTAATTTATCCTCATTTAGCTCCTGTTGTTGTCCTGCGTTGTCTCTGAGCAGGCAATCCTGGGAGTGTGGGTGCTGCATGCGGAATGTTGGCAGGGCAGCGTTTGCAGCTCTGCTTCTCTACCTTGTGACACTTCAAAAAGAGTTGTTTTGTGCTGTCATGTCCTCACTAAATAAGCATTTGGGGTTTTTTTTCCCCAAAAATTATATTCTAGCAAATAAAAGTTAACAGTACTGCCTTATTTTATAGCTGTGGATAGGTATTAATTTGGGGGGAATTTTTAGAAGCATTGGTTAGGTTGTTCTGACAGACTTTCCACATCCCATCCACTCCCCAAATCTGGGCTGCTCCTCCCTGCACAGGCCTGGGGCCCTGGGGAGCAGCATCCATCCCTGCCTTGAGGTACCTGCATCTTGGGAATACATTAATTAGCCTAAGTGTCCTGCTTCCTTCCCCTGGAAAAGGACACCACCTCTAATGCCTCATATTAGCCATTGATTGGCCTTGTGTGCTGGAATTTACCCCAGTGATCTGCCTGTGCCCAGAGCAGGTGCTGAAAACAGCCAGTTCCCAAGGGAGCCCATCCTTGGCTCAAAAACTCCTTGGGAATGTCCCATGGCACCAGAAGCAGTGACAGAACTGCAGCTGCATGAGCCAGAGCTCCAGTGTCTCCTGCTGCTGGGTGGGACAGAAAAAGGAGACTGGAGTGTCACTGGTCTGAAATGGTGACAGTTCCTCTGTGGGACACCTGAGAAGGGGTAGTGTGGGAATCAGGCAGCTCCCTCTGTTGGATGCCTCCTGTGGCTCACCCTGGGGCTTCTGGGGCTCCCAGGATTCCCAGGAGATATTCCAGGGAGCTGGACAGTGAAAGGGGCAACTTCCCATGAGGTTCTGGGGATGACCCCGCATTCTGTGGGTGAGGGGTTGGATTTGTTGCACTGCTTGGGGGTAAAACCTTGGCATGGGACCCTGGTGCTGTGTCACCACGGGGGGACACTGGGTGAGTACCTTCCTGTAAAGGCACCAACTGGGAGATCTCCCTCCTAGGCTTAAGATCCATCCCTCTGCATCCAGCTTTTCCCCTTTCTGCCATGGGCCACACTCATGGAATCATATCAAGGAGTCAGAGAGTGCTTTGGGTTGGAAAGGATCTTAGAATTAATCTTGAAACATTCCCACCATCCCAGGGAACAATTCCTGCCCGATCTCCCATCCAGCCCTGCCCTCTGGCAGTGGGAGCCATTCCCTGTGTCCTGTCCCTCCATCCCTTGTCCCCAGTCCCTCTCCAGCTCTCCTGGAGCCCCTTCAGGCCCTGGCAGGGGCTCTGAGCTCTCCCTGGAGCCTTCTCCTCTCCAGGTGAGCACCCCCAGCTCTCCCAGCCTGACTCCAGAGCAGAGGGGCTCCAGCCCTGGGAGCAGCTCTGTGGCCTCCTCTGGACCATCTCCAGCAGGTTCCATCCTTCCTGTGCTGGGACCCGGGGCTGGATCCAGTGCTCCAGTGCTGGTCCAAGACAGGCAGGGGAAGGAGGTTCTGGCCGTGCTGAACCCTCGGACGCCGTGTGGGAGTTTTCCATGTTATTTTTTCCATGTTATTTTTCCCATGTTATTTCAGGGGATGTGACTCCAGTGTGACCCCAAACACGGGCAGCACAGGAGCCCCCGGGTCCCCGCAGTGCCCGCGGTGGGAGCCGCGCCGGCCCCGGCTGCATCTGTGATCCCGATTCCCTGCCGCAGAAACTGCAAGGGAGCATCTCCAGCTTTCCCAGGGCCCCTCGGAGACACTGTGAGATGAAGGCGGCCCCGCAGGGAGCTGTGCACACTGGAAATGACTTTCCCATCTGGATAAGCGCCCCCAAACTCTTTGCACCCCTCACCTTCCTCACTCGGCAGTGCCTCACCAGACTGGAAGTGCAAGCTCAACTCTTTTCCTGGGATCCTGCTGAGCTCCCCGGGGTTTTCCTTCGCTACGGCTCCTGCCTGGAAAGCCGCAGGTTTAACTCCGCCTCAGCTGACCTCGCTCAGGTGCCACTTAAATTGCCGGCAGTTATTTGGAGCTCCGGTCGCTGATTATTTCCAGGTCTTTGTTCCCAGGCATCGCCCCCTCCCTATCCAGCAGCACAGGAGGTTACAATTAGGAAAGAACGAGTAACAATACACGCAATTTGCTCCAGGTTTAACAGCCCGGGGCGATGGGCTGGGCTGCTCCCTTCTCCCCCCCGGGCAGGGTCTGTTGCGGGGTCAGGGCTCTCGGGCAGAGATTCAGCGAGTCCTGCACTTTGACACCGCTTCTGCGCCAACACCGCTGGGTTTGGCTGCCGCAGGTGATCCACAGCCAGGGCGGTGCGGGGATGGTGAGAAAGGAGCTTTATCTTGGAGGGTGCGGGGGTAGGAGCTGAATGAACCCAGCAGGGCCCGGGCACGGCTCAGCATCTGCACATCCAGGGCAGGGAACGGAGCTGGAAAGGGGCTGGAGCCCCAGGAGGGGCTGAGGGACCTGGGCAGAGGGGCTGGCACAGAGAACTGTTATCCCAAACCCACCAAGGGGCTGGAGCCCCAGGAGGGGCTGAGGGAGCTGGGCAGCGGGGCTGGGACAAAGAACTGTTATCCCAACCCCACCGAGGGAGAGCTCGCTGGATTGCAGCACTTCTGAGAGAGGGCAGAGCCTTCAGCACTTGTTTTGGGGAAAACCAAAGCACATTTATTAAATCAGAAACAGCTGCCTATGCCTGGCTGGGCAGGGGGACAGGAAACCCCCAGGCACTTCTCCATAGGTGTGACAGTGACAGGGCTGCACAGTCCCAGACACTGAAGGACAGGGGCCCCTTCTCCCTAAAGCTTAGCCCAGCATTTGAGCCAGGCCAAACCTTTGTCAGGAGAATAAATGGCAGTTTGGAGCTTGGTTATATTCCAGACCTCCCCGGTAGGGATGGTTTGGTGTGAGGGTGAACCCAAAATGGTAACAGTGCACGGACTCGTAGGAGATCCTGAGCTGGAAGGGACCCACAAGGGGCACTGAGGGCAACTCCCACATCCACCAAGGCTGAGGACATTCCCAGGAGCAGTGTAAAACTCTCCCAAACCAGCTTCATCACCATAGACAGCATCTTCCAGATGGGAAGAGGTCCCGTGCCGTGCTGTGCCGTGCCATGCCATCCGTCCCATCCCATCCCGTCCCATCCTGTCCCATCCCAGTGTCCTTCCCCAGGAGCAGTTCAGCTGAGGGAGCTCCTGGGGGGTCTCCCAGGCCCTCCCAGCTGCCTGGGGCACAGACAACCCTCCATGTCCTCATCCTGGGAACACCCAGCTCCCAGCATGGCCTCTCCCTGCCTGCCAGCTTTCTCCAGCAGCAAGGAGTTTGGGAAGAGGCATTGGGATTACCCTGTGCTGGAGTTCTCTCCAGGAAAAACAGCTTTTCACTTGTCTTCTCCATTGCTGGCAACTCTGGGCTCGTTCTAGTTTGGATGGAGCAAACAAGGCTCATCCTCAGCCGGAGGTGCCCTCTCCAGGGAAGTTTTCAAACCTCCAGGAACTCTTTATACCAAATATGTTGCTACTTTTATCTGACGTTTTTCTGATCTGCTGCTAGCAAGGAATCCTACACGTATCATTTCCTAGCTCTGGTTGCTCTAATATGCTCAAAAAAGAAAGCAGAAGGCATTAAAGCAGTTCTGATACTTGACAAACCGATCTGATTCTTTATTTATGTGAGGCTGAAGCTTTTGGCTGACATTTTTCACAATAAAACAGGATAGCAAATATTCATCTGGATGCCATGTTCCATTTTTAAACAGGAGATTCTAAAGCAAGTCCTTAATTTCAGCTCAGAAGTTTGCTGTAATCACACTCCTCAACTGCAAAAATGGGAACAGAGGCTGCAAAGGAAAACAGAGCTTTTTTATAACCTTTCTAATTTCGACTAGGGTGGAAAACTTGTGACAATCTTCCTCAGACTCATTCTCCTGCACGTCTTGAGCGATGGTCCCCCCTGAGCTCAGAGTTTGTGCTTTATGAAAACAGCTCACAATGATTAATTTTTGTTGTAGTTCTCAGTGCTCCTTGGTTGAGGTTTCATTCATGAGCTGATGCTGAGTCCTGCAAATGGATTCATTATTCATATGGATGCTAGAGGTGCAGGGAAATAATTTTTACTCTCAGGTGTTACCAAAGGCTGTTTGTTGTGACTGACTGGTAATTAACCATTCCCTGCTTGTGCTGGGCCAGGTGGGACAACTTCTGCACCTTTACTGGGGTACTGAGACATTTTACCAGGAGAGCAACAATTAAAGGTGAATGAAAACCACCATGGTTCCCTTCAGCATCCAAAAATAGTGCACGCTGAGAAAGTACTGGGAAAAGATCAAAACCCACAGAGAAACCAGCAGAAAATAATCAACACTTACCCAGTCCACGTGTGTTAATGGGCCCTGGAGGGTTTCTCCAATATTCCATGTTTTTTTCATGGAAAGGAAAGGTCGGAAACCTACTTTTGATATTCTGAGAAAACTACACAGATTCAGCAGCTGGGGCTTGACGAAAAACCATGAAAATCAGCTGACTTGAGAGGGAGGTTGTGAGAGCTACAGACAGCAATCATTCCCAGGCAGGCAGGCAGCAAACACGCCAGCTGTGAAATCCCTGACACTTCCAAAAGCCTCCTTCCCACAGATAGTGATGGCAGGGAGAACAAAGAGCTCGCTAGGCTCAGGGTGGGTTTCACTGGCACTCGGTGGCTTTGCAGGAGCCACTCCTGCCTGACAAAGTGAGGGAAGAGCTGCCCGTGTTCCACACAAAGCAGGGTTCATTTGGATAGAAATAAGCTCCGTGCCACAGATAATGGGTTATTACTGCACTCCCTGGATCTCCATTCATCCCCAGCCCATGTGACTCCAGCTACAGCCAAGTCAGTTTGAATTAATTTTTCAAGTGTGGCTTTGTGAGACAATGCATCAGATGTTTTAATAAAACTCAGACAGGCTGCTGCTATCATAGGCCTTTCATGCACTAATTAGGGACTTCTATTATTAAAAAAACACAGCAATCAGTCCTTCCAGTAATGTCTCTTTGCGATTCTGATGCTCACAGTTCCATCCTCCTGCATGTTTATAGATTCCTGCCTTTAATATTGAACCCAGTGCTCTGGTTTGCCCAGGATCAGCAGCACAGCCTGCCCATGCCAGCCCTGCCCGGCTCAGCTCTGCTCTAGGGGGCTCTTGCATCTCTTTACTTCCCCACTCCTGCCCTGCCTCTGCTCTCCAGCACAGCAGAAGGAAGTGTCAGGGGGTTTGTTCATTCCTGAAATACACTCTGTGCCCTTCTGGCTCTGTTACCTGCATCCCATGATTTGTTGGGGCTTTGCTTTTGCCTTAGATGCTGCTCATTGATTTCTGTTTTCTCATTTTCATTCTCATTCTCAGTATTTTCCCAACATTACAGCCAAGTTTTTGTGAGGGTTAAAGCATCCCTGGCATTTCCAGTCACTGGAGGGCCTCCACAGTCCACCTAACCTGTCTGAATCTCCTGGACACGAGGCTCTCTGTGATCCGTGGCTGTCACTGTTAGACCAGGCTTGGGCAAATGGAGGAGGCTTCATTTTGCCTTGTCCTGTGGACCAACCGTGATCCCAAATGTGTTGGGATGGCAGGGCTGAGTGCCAGGCACTGCTGAGAAGCCAGAGTGGGGTTCAGGCTGAGGGACCCTGCTGAACTGCCCTGGGGCTGCCTGCTGGGATGGGCTGGATGCCGAGCTCTGCCAGGCTGCACCAAACCCCAAACAGGCCTGAGATCTGTCCCCATGGTGCTGGGAAAGCTCCTCACCTGGGCAGGGCAAGATGGAGCTCTGGGGTGTTGGAGGCAAATGTTTCAGTAGGGAGGGAGGAGTCTGGGCTGGACAAGGAGACACAGGCAGCAAAGGATGCTCAGGGTCTGCTCAGGTGCAGTCTCTAACCTGTGATGGGCTTAATCCTCACCGGGCCCAGAGCACGGACCTGACCTGGGGAACCTGCAGCAGTGCTGTGAGGGTGTCCCAGCCCGGGACAGACAAGTCCTGGGTGACATTTGTGTTTTGTCCCCACCCCTGGGCATGCTGAGAGCAGGAAGGGCTGTAACACAAGGAACTGAGGCCCACAGAACTTCCCAGACCAACCACTTTCTCCAGACCTGTGGGGACATTTACACTGTGTCCATCTCACTCACCTGGCGTGTGTCCAGCAGCTTTTCATGTCCTTGTCCAAAGGGCTGGAATGCTCTCTGGGCACTTCCACTTCCCTGCACATTCTTCTTAAGACTGAAAAAGTTTCCTGGGAATTCTTGCCAAGGATGGGTGTGTCTTCTCAAGCCTGGCTGCAGCCTATGGGATTCCCACAGGAGTTTTGGACAGGCAGTCCTGCCCTGATCCCAGCACCCTCCGAGCTCACAGGCACAGCAGTCTGGTTGTGCATCACAGCAAATTCCTGCGAGCAATGACCCATGGAACCATGGAATCAAAAATCAGGAATCACAGGCTGGTGTGGGTTGGAAGGGACCTTAAAGTCCATCCCATTCCACCCCTACCATGGGCAGGGACACCTCCCACTGTCCCAGGCTCCATGCAACCTGACCTTGGGCACTGCCAGGGATCCAGGGGCAGCCACAGCTGCTCTGGGCACCCTGTGCCAGGGCCTGCCCACCCTGCCAGGGAACAATTCCTGCCCAATCTCCCATCCAGCCCTGCCCTCTGGCACTGGGAGCCATTCCCTGTGTCCTGTCCCTCCATCCCTTGTCCCCAGTCCCTCTCCAGCTCTCCTGGAGCCCCTTCAAGAAGACAAATGTGCCAGAACCAGGACAGCTGCAGTGACAGGTGAGAAGAGGGGACACCTGTGCAGCTGTGAGACCTCCCGTGGCAGATGCTGTGAGAACTCAGTCACAGCTGCTCCCACCACGCAGAACTCGATATTTGGGGAAGTTTCAGTGTGAGCAAATGAATGACTCAGCATTATTCCAGTGAGCAGCAGAACGGCTCTGTCTATAATAGAAACAACTCAAATCAATTAGCAAATGCAACCCTGAGTAGCTCACTTGCAGGTATTTAATATGAATTGCTCCATGGAACTGATAAATCTTTAGAGAAGAGGCAATTAGCTCTACTGCAGCTCAGTAATTACTGACTGTAACACTCTCCACGATATTTCTGTGGAAGCTGGAGAACAGAACTGTCAGAAGTGGAAATAGTGAGGGCAGTGGGACCTGCTAAAGCAGCTCAGCTCCAAGAACAAAACCACCCAGCACTAAATGTGTGTCCATGTGCCCAGGACCTGCACTCTCTCCTTGGATGCATTTTGACCTGCAGAAATCAGGAACACATTCCCCGACACAGGATTTTGCCAACAAATCCAGCTTTTTAAAGTTGCCATACCAGATTTTTCTACCAATTTTTTCTCCTACTGAGAAAATAAAATCACGTACCTGGAGCTGGTGGTGGCATCTACCACCTAGATGAGAACTTTCCCCTGGGCCATGTGAGGAGGCTTGTTCTGGCAGCTTGGTGGCCAAGACGTGGGTGTGAAGAGAGGTGCCAGTGTGGAGCTTTGCTCACAATCCTGTGCCATGAGCTCTGGAATGGGCAGGGAGGTTGGACCAGAGGATCCTTGCAGCCTGACCCATCCTGGGATTCTCTGAGAGTGAAGAAGATGCTTGAAGTTCAGCCCTTTGGTCATGGAGGAGCTGTCTGAACTAGACAGTTAGAATACAGGAGAGCTTCCAGTGCTGGAAAACTGCACAGGATTTTACCTTTTCAGCCCATCTGGAATGGACAGCCAGAACTGGGGTTACTGTGGGAAAGATGCTGCATCCAGCTGCAGCCCGGGTATGCCATCCCCTTGGATGGAAGATTTTAACCACTTTCCTTGAAAACATCCTTTCTCCTCAGGCAGCTGTTGTGCTCCTGGCCCTGGTGTGGAGTCACAGGCTGCCCAGGGATGACGGTTTGCAGTTCTCCCTCCAAGAGAACCTTTACCCAGCCCTTACTCCACACAGTGGGAAAGGGTCCAGTTGGACCACTGGTCATGTTCCAGTGCTTTGTTTGTGGTTGTCCATCTGCTGAAGGGTCTTTTTCAAGTTGCCCTATCAGTTTTGCTTTGCTCCTGTCCCTTCAGGAGCACTCTGGGGAGTGGAGCCTTCTCCCCCCAGTCCAGGTGAGTGCACCCAGCTCTGCATTTGCAGTGGACCTATGACACTGCAGGAGAACAAGTCCTAGAAAACAAGCTTGGCCTCGCCTGGGCTGTTGAAAAGTGTATCCAGGATGATCCATGAGATCCTTTTCCCTGGAATCACCTGAAGGGCTTCTCTTCTGAGAGCTGTGCAGATCTGTGAACCAGCCTGAAGCCAAGCAGGCTGCCAGGCTGAGCTTGGTAAGGATCATTTCCCCGAGGGCAAATGGGTCCTGCTGCTGCTACAAACACCCCTGGGGAGTGTCCCCAGGGCCAGGTGTCTCTGTGAGCTCGGCCCTGCCTCCCTCCAGCCTCCTTGGCCAACATTCCCAATGCTGCTGGGGAATGGGGATAGCTGCAGGGAGGGTAAAGCAGCAGGGCCCTGTTTGCACCACATCCTGCACATGCCAGAGCCATTCCCAGGGCTGAGGAGAGCTCTGCTCAGGCTTGACCTTGTTGTTCCAGCCCTGGCTCATTGGTATGCTGCAAGCTGGGCACAGAAATGAGTGGCTTAAATGCAGCACCATGCAAGGAATACATTAGAGAGACTCACCATGGAACAATGTCCCCATAACTGGGCACCACAGAGAGCACAGACCTCACCCTGCCTGCTGCACTGACTGCTGAAAACCTGCCTGAACTGGGGAGAGTCTGCTCAACAGCATCTCTGAACTGCAGAGGGGGAGACACTGCTGTGGTGGGCACAGAGGGCACCAGACTTACCCTGGGTACCCCTGGGGCACCAGGATTATGTCCAGTGGTGGTGCCAGCCTGTTGGAGTCCAGGACATCCCTCTGGCAGCCCTGGAGGGTTTGGAGACCGGACAGGGGGGTCTGGGACCTGTACAGGGGGGTCTGGGACCTGTCCAGGGGGGCCAGCCAGACTCACACACAGCCCAGGAGAACACTGATTCTGACTCCTGTCCATGGGAGTGAATACTCACATGTAAGAGGAATCACAAATCCTAAGAATTTAAAAATAAATAGTAGTTAGTCTGTTATAGAATATAAATATAGAAATTAGGATTCTTAGTATATGGGGCTGAAGGGACAAGCTGGAGGAATTGGGGAGTGGCCCCTGTGCTCCTTGTTCTTGCTCTCGTCCCCCATCTTTTCCTGACTTGGGCTTTAGAGATTGGTTTAGAGTAGAATCGACATGTTAGCATAGGTAGTAGGTATTGGCAAAATTTTGTAAATAAAAAATACATCTGGGACAGTGGTTGGGTCAGAGATACCAGCCCTCTCATAAGGCACGGCCTGCAGTGTGAGAGCTCACCATGCTCCACACACACACGGGGCTCTGGCTGGGTGTTGTGTGTCTGAGCTGGGCACTCTGTGCACAATTCCTTCCCCACAGGCAGCCCTGGGCTGTCAGAGCTGTGCCTGTACTTTGGGCACACCTCCAGTGCTGCCCATTCTCCAGAGAGTGGGAAGGGAGCCCTGGGAACAGGAGAGTGGTGCCAGCATCCAGGTCCAGGCCCTGCTTAGCCAAGTGGGAATTGCTGAATTCCATGGAGGAGGCCCCTGCAGCCCCAGGGAGGGGAGCAGCCAGAGCTGAGGAGGGGATTGCTGCCTGCACAGAGGGAGCAGGGGCTGGGTGTCCTGGGGAAGGTGCCAGGCAGGCAGAGGAGGGAGCTGGGGTGGCTGGCAGGGTTTGTGCATGCAGGACATGGAGGGACCTGGCAGGTACAAGGAGCTGGCTTGTGGTGATGTGGAGTTTCAGATCCTGGGGACAGGGACAGTTTCAGCTTGGAACAGTGGCAGGGATGCTCAGGTGTGTGCAGGCAAGCTCCTGCAGGAGGAAACCAGAGGAGGCAGGGGCAGGAGCCACGGGGTGAGGTTGGAGGGCAGGGGGAAGGACCCCCATGCTGTGGCTGGGGACAAGGGAGGCAGGGGCTGCAGAGATAGGGCTGTGCCTGGGGGTGCTGTGCCTCAGCCAGGGCACACAGGGAGACACAGGACCTGCTTTCCACATCTGGTTTGATCTGGCTGTATTTAATAAGAAAGCAGACAGTCATTTTGTCCTTTTGCATTGCCCCCAGTTGCACTCTAAGCAGCTTCCCCCAGCTCAGCCACCTGTGGCACCCTTACACACCAAAGGTGCTCCTCAGAGGAGCTGGAAGTGCTGCAGGACTCGGGAACTGCAGGTCCTGTGGGTGCCAGGGGTATGGATGCAGCTGGCTGTGCCTACCATGGGGAGCTGGGCTGTGGGGCCATGGTCTGGGGTGACTCCTGTAGGGATGGAGTGATCCATCTGAAATGCACCCTTCGTCCCTGGAGGTGTCCTAAGAGGAAGATGCAAAGTTGAGTTGACTGAGGCCCTTCAGTGCCAGTTTTCCCTCCCACAGCAGCTGGGCCTGGCCAGATCTGCCTCACCTATCCCAAGCTGTGCCCGTGCAGCTGAGGAAAGTCCTCATGAGGGCCATTGTCCCAAGCACACACGTGACAGATGGCAGAGCTACCTTGGGCCTGGCCCACTCCTGCCTCTACCTGTTCCTGACCAGCCAGTCTGTCTGTCTTCTCCTGGCTGAGGAGCAGCTCAGGGCACTGGGTTTGATCAGCTGGAGTGAAGCAAACGGAGCTCAGACCTCACCAGGGGCTGCAGCTCCTCCCCAGGGCAGCTCCAATCTCTGCTCTGGGACAGGGACAGCACCCAGGGAAGGGCTGGAGCTGGGCCAGGGCAGGCTCAGGCTGCAGAGCAGGAAAGGTTCTTCCCCCAGAGGTGCTGGCACTGCCCAGGCTCCCCAGGGAATGGGCACGGCCCCGAGGCTGCCCCAGCTCCAGGAGCCTTTGGACAGCGCTGCAGGGATGGACAGGGTGGGGTTGTTGGGGGCTCTGGGCAGGGACAGGGGCTGGATCCATGATCCCTGTGGGTCCCTTCCAGCCGAGGGTGTTTCACAACTCTGGGTGTCACCCGGAGCTGTCCTGAGCAGCTCTGTGCTCCCGGCCCCGGGGAAGGGCATTTCTGTCACTGACTGGAGTGAGAAGCCACTGCCGACTTCAGGCGGGGCTCTCCTCTCGCTGTGATGAGGCAGTAACGAGGTGCTGAAGGCCACCCGGGGCAGTGACATCCCTGCTGCCCTGCCTTACATCTCTGTCCCGCGGGAGCACCGCTCCGTACTGAACCCCCAAAGCAGCCCCGAGGGGGCTCTGTGGCCGAGGATGCTCATTCGGGCGGGCCTGAGCCCGCGGCTGGCGGCTCCTGGCTGCCCCTGCCGCCGGCAGGAGCTGCTGACGGGCCATCCCTGCAGCCCTGCTGGAGCGGGGAGCGGGTGAAACCCAAAGGCAGCGCTGGGCCGAGCGCAGGAGAGGGGCGAAAGCGGAGCCAGCAGCACGGGCAGGCTCCGATGGGCGAGATAGCGGCCCCGGTGAACGAGTACCGGCTCTGAATGAGCGACACCGGCTCTGAATGAGCGAGGTACCGGCTCTGAATGAGCGAGGTACCGGCTCTGAATGAGCGAGGTACCTGTTCTGAATGAGCGATACCGGCTCTGAATGAGCGGTATCGGCTCTAAATGAGCGGGTACGGGCTCTGAATGAGCGATACCGGCTGTAAATGAGCGACACCGGCTCTAAATGAGCGATACCGGCTGTAAATCAGCGGGTACCGGCTCTAAATGAGCGGGTACCGGCTCTAAATGAGCGACACCGGCTCTAAGTAAGCGGTACCGGCTCTGAATGAGCAATACCGGCTCTCCGGGCGAGGTGCCGGCTCTGAATGAGCGATACCGGCTCTGAATGAGCGATACCGGCTCTAAGTGAGCGGTACCGGCTCTGAATGAGCGGTACCGGCTCTGAATGAGCGGTACCGGCTCTGAATGAGCAATACCGGCTCTGAATGAGCGGTACCGGCTCTGAATGAGCGGTACCGGCTCTGAATGAGCGGTACCGGCTCTCCGGGCGAGGTGCCGGCTCCCGCCCGCGATCCCAGCGCAGGATGAAGCTGCCGCGGAGCGGGCTCAGTTGCTGGAACAGGCCAGAAGATGTAGCTCTCTGGCACCTTTTGTGACTCCAGATGTCTCTGAAGCCCTTCCTCCCACTGCTGCAGCGCTCCCTGATCAGAGCCAGGCAGCGCAGCTACACAGACAAAAATAGGCAGGGATCGTGAACCTGGCAAAAGTTTCCAGGCGAGTTTTACTCCAGTTTGAAAGGAGATCTGGGGCTGAGCACTGAGAGGTTTCTTTTCCTATCAAAGGGGATTTAAACTGATCCCATCAAGCCTCCCCATTAGCCACCGATGTGATTAATGTCTCCTGTATTGTTACAAAGTGATTCCACACTGTAGATCTTTCTGAATGCCCTCTGAATTTATTATTTCCTTGTCCCAGTTGCTATTGGCGATGGCCTTGGTAAAATCCCTAGCAACATATAGAATGCAACATACATGGAAATTAGTTGAATACTTATCAGTATTATAATCATAAAAGGACCTATTTATTAAATATATGGCTTAAGTGACACTTTAACAGCCAGAGGTACTAAATGACATGGGTAACATTCATTTGTATGTTGGTACATTGGTATGATAGTGCTCCAGCTACACTGAACTTTATTGCCAACATCAAATTAAGATATATTGTGGGTAGCATCATTAGGGCTGCTTGGACTGAACTGAATTTAAATAATGTCTTTAAGATGCAGATTTTTCCATGGCTTCAAAACACTCCCCAGCTAATCCCCTGTGGCACAGAAGTGCCAGCCATGAGCAGGAGTCTCCACTCGGAGGAGTGCCCTGATTTAATGATGTCCTTCTGCTGAGATGAGCTACGGGTCCTGAGCAAGACCTGGAAGACGCTGCCACACTGAATAAAAATTCCTGGGGTGCAAGATCAGTGTTTTTGCAGAGATGAATGGAGATCTCACTGCTTAACTCATCATAGGGAAGGCGCCAAGATCACAGGGAGAACATTTCTGATTTGGGCAGCTCTTTAATGCCACAGCCAGAGAGAGAACATTGGGACTGGAATTAGGGAAGACGCTTGTAGCAGGCAGTAGAGAGAACTGCTGGAAGTCAGGAAGGCTTTTCAGCACTCAAGCAGCAATCAGATGGTTTTTCTACAAGAACCACTGTAACTGAGCCAGGAGTTATGGAGTGCAAGGCAGGCGTCACAGGGTGAGATTCTTCCACTGAACTTATGGGCTTCATTTTAAAATTGTAGATTGCCCATGACAGTCACCAGCAAATGACAGATGTGCTGCAGCCATGTGAGATGTGTCTGGACCCCAATCTTCTCTGTCCCCATGGAGAAAGAAATCACCATCTTCACATAAATGAATGTGTTCATGTAAACCTGGCATCCTGGCACGCTGAAGCTGCTCCAAAATCCTCTTAATCTCTTCACACTTCTGGGAATGGTGACTCCACCACTGCTCTGCATCCTGTGCAGTGCCTGCCCACCCTTTCTGCAAAGAAAATTTCCCTCACAGCGAGCCTGAACCTCCCCTGGCACAGCATTTCTTGAAGTTGTGTTAGTCATTACCAGGGACTAGAGAGTGACACCAAACTAAACCTCTGAAGGGTGGAGAGCAGGAAGGTTGTGGAGAGCTGTAATGGGGGGAGGGGTTTCTGAGTTTCTGCTGGCACTGTGCAGTGGCACATAAATGGGACAAGGGCAGTAAACACACAGTCTCTGCTTGCTGGAATGAGTCTGCATCACAAACCTTAGAAACCCCAGTAAAGCTGAATCGTTGTCTCCTTAAACATTAAGATCTTCCAATTGCTGGTTTTGGCCTGGCCTCCTGAAACCTGGCAGAAGTTCCTTGGAGAGGAGGGGGGGCTCAAGTCCCAGAAACATTCAAATCTCAGAGACCCAAAATTCAACAAATTAAATCAAACAGAGACCAAGTATTCAAGAATTTTAGTTTCTCTTCTGGAAAAGCTACCTTTGACCTGGGTTCATGTACAGCCCTTTTCCAGGCCATGGCTTGGTTGTGTCTATAAAGGTTCAGTGCTTTTAGGTGGCATCCTGACCCTCTCCAGAGGCAAGGAGCAGGACAGAGCCTTCCTCAGCTTGCCAGCTTTTGAAATCAGTCTGGCTGAAGAAAGGTCAGTTTGGAGTCACACATGCTGCGTGTGGTTAACATTACTGGGGATTTTCTGCACCCAAACCCAGAGCTGCCAACACACACAGCCCTATCACAGCCCACCTGTCTCTGCCTTCAGCTGCAGCAGCTGGAAGCTCCTGACTTCCAGATGGGCTTGAAGTGAGGTCAGATGGGCTGGTAAGAGACTCCTTGGCTTTGGGAAGGGATCCACCCTAGCTCTATGTCTGCCTTCCCGAGGTATTCCCAAAGAATGGGAAGGGTCTGGGCAGGGGCTGGCGCCTCATCTCACCTGTGTCCTACAGCAGTGACACAGTGCTGTGTGCCCCATGGCACAGGGCTGTCTGCTGTCTGTTCAGGACTGCAGATTCCCTGGAGCAGAGCTGCTGCAGGGCACTGCTGCTTTGAGAGCTTCTGCAGCTGCAACAAGCTCACCTTGCTGCCCTTTGATGTGGGAGAGCTGCCAGTGAGACTGTGTTACCCACAGGAGCAAGGAATTCACAAGGAGAAAATGCCAAATATTTGTAATCCTTCTAAAAGCAGTCTTTGCACTTTGGGGCTGGGTTCAGCCCCACGGTCCAGCCTCCCTCTCAAAGCAGTGATTTTGCATTCCACAGCTGGGGTTTCTGATAACATCTCAAGATTGTTGTTGAACTCCTGCTCCCCATCATGTTCTGCAGCCACAAGGGCACTGACCTGAGGATCACAGAATCAATAACATCGGAAAAGACCTCAGCAGCCACCGAGTTCAGCTGTCAGCCCTTCCAGCTCCACTCCTGGGTGCGAGGGAGGGCTCTGTGAGCAGAGTGTGGGGTCGCTAATAGGGCTCCTGAGGACCTCCTGCAGCAATAGCTGGGCCTGGTGGATCGATGTTTACAGGAAATCACCTTTAAAACGCCCGTCCCTTTCTCTCTGTGCCTGCCTGCCGAGCAGCAGGGCCGGGGCAGGGTCCCCAGCTGGCCCCACAGGCGGACGTGGCGCGGGGTTGGTGCTGCTCATTCCGCTCCAGGGTGATTATTTGTGTTCTTTATGCCAGAGCTCATTGCATCCACGAGCTTCTCCGCCTCTGTTTATTACACGGCCATTTGCACTTTCTGTTAATGCGCATTTGAGATGCAAGAGGCGTCCCTGCCCAAACCTGAGGCTGCTGCCGGCCGGCGTGTGGGGACGGGGATGTGTGGGGTTTGTGCAGAGGCTGCTTTGCCCATAATTTGCACTAATTGCAGAGGCCTAAAAGCACAGTGGGCTTTACAATCACCAAGGGCAGGACAGCAAAATGCTGGCAACATCTGGTGTAGAGATATTCACCTTTAGAAGTCAGAGGATCTGCAGTGTCCTGCCCCAAGGAGCTGATGGAAAACCCCTCAGCTGAGTGTAGCAGCCTGGAGGGAGCTAGAGAGTGGCTCTGCCTCAAACACCAATGGCCAGAGCAGTTAGAGCAGGATGTGCCTGGAAAGGGGCTGTACAGAGGTGGGGCAGCTCCTTTCTGGAGCCCATTTTCCTGCTCAGGTCCATGGTGACCACACAATGCACAATGCTAGAGCATAATTTGGGTGAAGGAGTGGGTAAGATCAACAGAGGGGCACTGAGACCACCAAAAGACCCGCAAAGCCACCTAACCCATTTCCAGAGAGGTCCAGAAGAGCAGGATGGATATGTTCACCACTGACATGAGAAGTGAGAAACCCAGTCCCAGGGTAGGCAAATCTTCCCTATAAAATGTGCTGCACAGAACCCCGGTGATCTNCTTTCATTTTTCTTCCTACTAAAGACAGGGACACAACAGACCAGTTTCTATGTTTTGTTTTCTAATAAAGCTGTTAAACATCGTAAGAGTGGTTTTTTGTTTGTTTGTTTGTGTATTTTTTTTTTTTGGCCCCTTCTGGCTTTTGCCATTTGTTTTCAACTATGGGCATCTCTGAATCTTGGGTGCTCCCTTCCTTGTAGAAATGGGATGTGGCCCTGTGACAGGAGTGTCAGTCTGAGGGTTGTTGTAGAAGATGTGACAGCTTGGACTCCCTGTTCTAATGCTGGTTTTTCTCCCTTACTCTTTGAAAACACACATCTCCCAATCCTAGGCACTGCCTAGGCACTGCCTGCTGTCCCACCATTTTTCACATATTTCATTTCTCAGGAGTTTTGCACAAATTAAAGCAGCTCTCTTATCTCACAGTGGATGAGGCA
Source organism: Cisticola juncidis (assembly GCA_013400215.1). Classification (NCBI taxonomy): domain Eukaryota; kingdom Metazoa; phylum Chordata; class Aves; order Passeriformes; family Cisticolidae; genus Cisticola; species Cisticola juncidis. The sequence goes on along the minus strand of VXBR01003943.1, from coordinate 30,437 downwards.
GAAATTGCTGACTCCACCCTGTGAAGGTGATCGGGGTCTGTGTCCAGCAATGCAGGGACAGAGCTCCAAACATCCCTGGCAGGCCCCCCAAGAGCTGCAGCTCTGGCAGTGGAATGTGGGAAGGCAGGAACACAGCTCTGGGAGGAATTGGTGCTGGGATATTCACCTGACTCCACCAAGGTCATCCCACCCCTCTGGTGCTGGGAGGACATGAGAACTGGAGCTGCTCCCTGCAGTGACCTGAGAGGAGGCTGGAATCAGGCTTCTCTCCCAGGGAACAGACAAGGAGTGGCCTCATGTTGTCCCCCACCAGGGGAGGTTCACGTTGGACACCAGGAAAGCTTTCCTCACTGAAAGGTGGTTAAACCTTGGCACAGGCCCCTGGAAGTGCTCAAACAGTACCCAGATGTGACACTTTGCATTGTGGTTTGGTGGGCCTGAGCTGTCTGGTCAAGGTTGGACTTGATGGTCTCGGAGGTCTTTTCTGGCCTGAATGATCCCCTGATTCCCACTGGCAGGAATGGACACAGGGAAGCACATCTCAGAATCAGGCCCTTATTATTCCAGGGCCCTGTAATGGCTCAGCCACAGCTTCCCAATGGCTGTCTGATTATATGAGTATAAACAACATCCAGAAACTCGTGCTCATCAATGAATGAGATCTTAGAGCGAGGCCATTCAATGCACAGAGCAATTAACACAGCAGTTGATTGAGGCAGCTTGAGGATAAGTTCTATGAAGAATTCAATATTGCTGCACTGCTTTGTGTAGGGACTTGGCAGAGGCATAAAATCATGACAAATGTGACCTGTTAGCATCAGGGATTCAGAGCCCCTGGAGAGGCAGGGATTGCTCCATCCCTGTGGCTCCCCCAATCCCCAGGGACATGGAATCCTTGCTGTGCAGAAGGGCCAAGTGCTGGGGTGGTCCCCTGCTTGCAGATTCACAGCACCTTAAACTCTTAAACTTGTGCCCCCAGCCCTGTCAGGCATCCAGGAGGTGCCATCTGAGGGGAGGCAACTCCTGCTAGGAGGGAGCAGCCCAAGGAATTGGGGATGTTTCCCAGAAAACAGCGTGAAACCACTCCCAGCCCAGGCATGGTCTGTCACTGCTCAGATGTGCAGCCAACCACAAAGCAGAAGGAAGGCTCTGCACACCCCCCTGTCCTGGGGAAAGAAAGGGATTAGAATATGGGAATAGAGGGAATGAGTGACCTCTGTGAGGCTGAGCACAGAGGCACTGCCAGACCTCAGCATCTCACACACTCTGGGCTTTCACCCTGGATTAAAGCAGCCAAACCCAGGGGATGTGCTTGGAAAGGAGGACCATCCCTGCCTTGGGTCAGAGCATAAAAGAGCAGAGTGGGAGAAAAGAGGCCCAGAAATATCGAATTATTTCATTTGGGAGGTATCTCAAAGCTGATGCAGTTCCACTCGTGGCAGGGGTTGGAACAGGATAAGCTTTTAATACCATTTTCAACCCAAACCATTCCATGCTTCTGTGATTCTCTGTGTCCCCAGGAATGCTGCAGGATTCCTGGCCATCTCTGCCTCACACCCCACCTCAGCTCAGCTCTTTGGGAATGTGACAGGGGTGCTCTGCGTGTGTGGGGTGAGCCTGCTCAGTAACCAGAGGCACTGCAGCCTTGGTGGGCAGGACAGGCACAGCAGCTCCAGGGCCTCAGTTTCCCCTTCCAAAGGATGGAGGTGACATCTGGTCCCTGCCCTTTGCTGTGTGCTCTGGGTCCCACAGAGGCTCCCACCTGCCCAAAGCTTTGCTGCTACTGTGATTGCTGGGAAGGAGAGGATCCTCATTGTCCTAGGAAAATACTGCTTTCATTCAGAGCCTGGAGCATTTCCCAAAAGTAATTAACTAGAAGAAGCTGCTAATTAAAAGATCCATTGCCCACAGAGGTGTTTGGCAGAGATGGGCGTCACCTTGCTGAGTCTGACATGCTGAGATACAACACTTGAGCTCTCAGCTGCCACCAAACCTGGCCTCTGCTGTGCCCAGTCCATCCCAGCAAGGTCTGAGCTGCACGGACTGGGCCCCAGGACAGCGTCTGCAGGAGCTTGGTCACCCTGCCCTGTCTGGGAACAGGCTGATATCCGGCTGTAGAGCCTTGCACATTCCAATATTTGTCTTGGTGCAGATTTGTCACCTGATACGAGGCTGCACCATGGTCCTCTTGGTCCAGGGGAGCTGCTCACACATCCCTCAGCTCAGCCTGTACCTGGGGCTTTGTTCCCACACTTCTGAGCAGGACCAGGAAGAAGATTGTGCAGAGAAACCTCATCCTGGACACAGGCGTGTCCTGCTGAGCAGCAGCTGCTCAGGGAGGCAGGAAATGTGCAGCTCTCAGCTGTGCCCTGGCCAAGGGGGTCAGTGACCAGCTCTGCCGTGGTCCCACCGAGCCAGGGAGTTTTGAGGACAAGGTGTGAGAGCTGGGCCAGGTTCAGGGTGGCGCTGCTCCTCCCCACTGTGGTTACCTGATACTGCCCGGGCTTTCAGCCCCACTCTGAGTGTTACAGCAGCAGTTTTCCAAAGAGGTTGGGTGTGTTCCACCTCCCAGAACGGAGAGCCAGGAATACCTTCTGCAGTGTGAAGAGATCCCTCCTGACCTCTCGGGCTGTGGCAAGCCCTGTCTCCTGCCCTGGGTGGGTTGGCACTGCTGGACTCAGCATGGACCTGTTTGGCTCCAAGCACACACGGCTTTGCACCACTGGGCTTTCCCCAGGACCAAGCTGGTTGGCTCTGACCTGACAAACCTGAAGGAAGCAGTATCCCCCCTCTGAAGTGGCAGCACAGCTTCAGGGGCTCTCCAGGGAAGCAGAGATTATGTCTGGCAAAGACCCTGCAGACACCAGGGAGGTTTCACCCGAGACTCACCCACTGCAGGATCCCAGGTGCCTGGCTGAGCTCAGCCACGAGAGAGGGAGGGAGGACCCTGAGGCATGAGGATCTTTGGGATCACACGGAATTACATTCTGCTGCTCTGGTGTGAGCAGTAGGAGCTGCTTTTAGCGATCAATAAAGTGTTAATTTGCATTGTCTTTAGTGTGGCTGGGGGTGGGCTCATTGTCACCCTCCTGCTACAATCAATAGCCTGAGCTCCAGAGGACCCGGCGACAGAGTGGGGCTTCTTTGGTTTGTTTTTTTAACACCAAGCAGTTTTACACTTCCTGAAGGGAGAACGCTGTGCCAGGGAGGGGGAACGCTGGTGTTGGAAGGGTGGGCAGGGTGGCCCTGGAGGGATCTGCAAACCCTCCCAGAGCAGCCGGTGGTGCTGCGGGCACAGAGCCGGGACAGCCGCAGGTGCCAGCCCGGGGCAGGGCGGGCACTTCGGGGCCTGTGCCCGCGCCTCGTGTGCCCCCGGGAGGGGCTGCAGCCCCGGTGGGCTCTGAGCTCAGCCCTCGGAACAAAGCCGGCGCCCTCAGCTGCTACTTTGCAGCTTCCCCTCGAAGCCTGTGCCCGGTAAGGCTCTCCCCGTGTCACTCGCTGCCCTCGGTGTGGCTCTGTTGCCGCATTCCTGTTTTTCCTGGCTGTGCATGGATCCCTGCCAGCCATGAAGAGCGTTATCCTCCGCACCATGTGCAGCAGCTCTTGTGTCAGCCACCATCTCCGGGACAGGCGTGACCTCCCTGGGGACGCGGGCAGCGCTGCAGGCTGCAGGAGGGGCTGCAGAGGTGCATGCGGAGCTGCTCCCCTCTGCAGTGCTGGGGCCGAGGGAATCCCCTGCCTCGCTTGGCTCCCCCTGTGTTCCAGGCACTGCGTGTGAAATCCCCGGCTCTGAAAGCTCTTCCGAGGCTGTGCCAGGGCTGCCCTGCCTGCTGGAGGAGCTGGCAAACCCTGATCCCTCCAGGGCTCAGCCTGGGACTGCAGCAGAGGGACTGGACTGTCCCTTGGAGGGCTCCCAGCACACCGGGGCTCGGCAGGGCTCGCTCCCTCTGCACACTTGGGATAACCTCACCACTGAAGTCCCAGGGAAGTCGTCTCCATTGACACTTCCTTTGCCTAATGTCTTTTTCCTGTCCAGGGCTGAGGGATGCTGTGTGCCTGCGAGGCAGGAATCCAAGCAAGGAACACAGGGGCTCTGGGGGTCCTGGGCAGGGAAGTGTTCCCTGAGGAACCCTCGTGGAGCTGTTGTGGGCATGGCCTGAGCAGCAGAAAGGCTCGCTGTGGCAGCCACCAGCCTGACTGTCTCCTCTGCGTGACAGAGCTGTGAGGAGGGACTGGTTCCTGTGACATGGGAGTGTTCCCTTCAGGGTAGCACCTCCAGGGGTCCTGCTGCTCTGAAACAGCCCAGAAATAAAATTAATATTGTTCAAATTTGTGAGAAAGGAGCTCACTCTTTAAAATTTTAAAGGTTTAATGAGGGATAAAAGGGACAGTATCCAGTGCTGGGGTGCCTGGCAGACCGCCAGAAGACACTATTAGCTTTAAACTATTTTCTAATATACTTTTTTCATTACACTGGTTACATGCACATTCACAAGGTTATACATATTCAAACATTCCTGTGAGTTCTTTTACTTGCTCTGGGAATTCTTTTATCTTGTTCGACCCTTGACCCATGTACAGTGGTGTAGATTTGATTTCTGGGAGTGGTGTATGTCATTTCCTCACAATGTGTAAGCAATTTCCTCACAACACGTGTGCCATTTCCTCACAATGACAGACAGGGAATTATTGATGGCCACAGGGTTGGGAGCAGGAGTTCTTTCACATCCTTTTCCCGATGTTATCTGTGTGGTTCCTTCAATGTTATCTAATCTTACAGACAGTTTTACCTATTTCTAAGTTATTCTCACTATTGTCAACTAGTTACAAAATGAGAGCATCCTGCAGAAGTTAACACATTTTGCAGAGACCTAAACTAATCTACATATTTATCATACTGCTATTTATATGCTTACGAAAGCTGACAGATTATATTATATTGAGGTGGTTAAAAGGGGTTACAAATAGTACTACATTGAAATTGTTGTGATTAATAATAATTAGACAAAGTCAACACATAACTGTGAAAGCCAATAATTCCACAGTTACTTATGACAAATTGAACCTGGATAACTGGACCCTCTGAGCTGGGTTTTTCTGTGCAAGCACAGCTAACGCTGCCCTCCACATGAGCTGTATGCACACACCTCTCTCCTGCTCCTTCTCACACTCACACTTCCTTCTCACTGTTCCTTCCTCCTGGAGCCCTGCTCAGTTCTTACCAAGATCACCTGGATGCCTCAGTCCAGCCTGAGCTGCTCAACTCATGGACAGAGCAGATCTTCTCTTACCCTGGGAAAGACCTCAGTGAATTTCTGCCTCCAGGAGCAGAAATCAGCCTCACCCCTGGCTCCTTTCCAGAGCAGGTTGTGGTTCCTCGTTCTCCCCTCCAGGGCATCTCCCTGCTCGCTGGTGGCGGGGCTGTGCTCCAGACACGCTGGCACCGGGAGATTGGAATTGTTACTTCCTCTGCCTTGGCAGTTATGACTCCCAAATGTCTCAAGTGATAAAGGGGATAACTCTGTGATCACATGCCGGGGAAGCTGGAGTGTGGGAACAGCAGAGGAGCTGTTCAGGACTCAGGAGCATGACTGGAGACCCTCTGTGCCTGCTCCTGGGTGGTTCTGTGCTCTGCCAGAGGCGCAGTTCCCGTCCCAGGACTGCCTAGGTGAGGCTGCTCAGCACGGGAGGCAGGAGCTGCCCACACCTTTGGGCTGTGGCCGTGCCCAGACAGGGCTCATCAGGTGTCAGGAGGGTTTGTCTGCCTCTCCCTCTCCCTCTCCCCTCCCCGGGCAGCACTGCAGACTCCACTGAAGTGACTCCAATTTACTCCTCAGCAGGGACGGAAGAGTCAGCTCTTGCATTCTGAGCTGTAGTAAACTATTTTTAACAACCACGGCATTCATCATGAAAGGCTCTCTGTCTCCTGCTGCAAGGAAGGAAGGAGTGAATAATGAATGAACACAGAGCTGTGCTGAGCCCTGTGCTGAGCCGGCCCGGGGAGAGGCTGGGCAGGCTCCGAGGCTGCAGGTGCAGGGCAGGCTGGGGAGGCACATCCTGGGAGCTCCAGCACCTCCAGGTGTCGGAGTCCAGGACATCCCTGTGGCTGCCCTGGAGGGTTTGGAGACCGGACAGGGGGTCTGGGACCTGTACAGGGGGGTCAGAGCCTCACACAGAGCCCAGGAGGACACTGCCTCTGATCCCTGCCATGGCAGTGAATACTCACATGTAAGAGGAATCACAAATCCTAAGAATTTAAAAATAAATAGTAGCTAGTCTGTTATAGAATATAAATATAGAAATTAGGATTCTTAGTATATGGGGCTGAAGGGACAAGCTGGAGGAATTGGGGAGTGGCCCNTGTCTGCTCTGGCTCTGGTGTGAAACACCCAGGGCAAAGAGAAGACTAAAACCTGATTACCTTGGGGAACAGCAACCCCGAGGAGAATCTCAGGGAACAACGACCCCGTGATCCAGGAGCCCTGTCTGTGCAGGCTGGGGAATCATCCTGGGAGCTCCAGCACCTCCAGGAGCCCTGTCTGAGCAGACTGGGGAATCATCCTGGGAGCTCCAGCACCTCCAGGAGCCCTGACTGAGCAGGGCAGGCTGGGGAGGCAAATCCTGGGAGCTCCAGCACCTCCAGGAGCCCTGTCTGAGCAGACTGGGGAATCATCCTGGGAGCTTCAGCACCTCCAGGAGCCCTGACTAAGCAGGGCAGGCTGGGGAATCATCCTGGGAGCTCCAGCACCTCCAGGAGCCCTGTCTGAGCAGGGCAGGCTGGGGAGGCACATCCTGGGAGCTCCAGCACCTCCAGGAGCCCTGACTGCTTCATCCAGCACAGCACAACTCCAGCCTTTAACTGCTCTGCCCCACCTGCTTTGGAGCTTGGACCACGAGGTGCATTTAAGCTCAAAGCTGAGGCTTTGGCCTTGGTCTGAGCTGGGTTTGGGGTTGTTTTGTCTGCCCTATACCCTGGACATCACCATGGGCTCACCAAACATTCTGGGCTGTTGGCCCTGGTTGCCATCACTGCATCTGCTCCTCTTTCTGGGGTACTGTGGCACTCTCACATCCTCTCCTAGGCTTGCCTGCCCCTAAAAAGAGCCCTACTGGGCCCCCCATCCCTGACAGTTTGGCATTCCTGGAGCCCTGAGGTGAGATCCCTGCTCCTGGCCCTGAATCTGTGCTACCACAACGGCCCAAGGCTGAGCTCCATATCCTGCAAGACCTTGGGACACGTCAGAGCTGTGACATTCATAATGACCCCTGAACACTTCCCTGGGGTTTTGGAAACCTCGGGGGACTTTATCAGATGTGGCTGATCTTTGCTGCCTGCCTAGAAGGACTTTGCAGACCCAGGAGCTGGACTCTATGATCCTGCTGGATCCCTTTCACCCTGGGATTCTCTGTGATTTTATGATTCTAGGATCGTATTTCTAATATTGTTTGCTTGATGAAAATAATGGGTGGATGCCCGAGTAAAGGCAATGAGACCCCCTTGATGTGCTCGGAGTCTGAGCAATCTGCCCTTTTTAAGGCCTGGGAGAACCTGACAGGGCAGAAGGCCTGGAAAGGCTCTGCCCTTCACCTGGAATCCCTGGCAGCTGAGCTCTGGGTGCTTGGATCATGGACCTTGCAGAAGTGGTGCCCATGAGCTGTGTCTGTGCCCGGGGTGTGGTACGGGGGGCACAAACCCTGCTGTACCCACAGGGGTGATGTCCTTCAGCCAGGCTGGGTCTCTGCAGGCCAGGCTGGGTCTCTGCAGGGCCAGGCTGGGTCTCT
>VXBR01003943.1:12261-22487 GCA_013400215.1 Cisticola juncidis | reverse complement strand
AGGCTGGGTCTCTGCAGGCTAGGCTGGGTCTCTGCAGGCTCAGTCTGGGTCGCTGCAGGTCTGTGACTGTTCCAGGTCAGGTCCTGCCGGGGCTGGCTCAGCTCTGGGCAGGGGATGATGAATGGGTGCACACGGCGCCTAACGAGGGTGGGCATTATTGGGTGATTAATCACTCAGGTGGTTCTGAGGAAGTCACAAACCACAAGAAGAAGCCATGGAGAGAGCAACCTCCACTGTCTGGGGATGAGTGGTGGGATGAGACATCAGGTGCCCTCAGCCATCAGGTTTTCCTGCAGAGGAGCAGGACCCCTTGGCCAGCTGTGACCCTGCCTGGTGTGACAGTGGTGGCTGAGGGGGGAACCCGCTGTGCTCTCTGGGGCTTGGGGGTTTCCAGCTGCAGGCTGCCCCTTCCAGGAGATGAATCCTTCTCTGTCTGTGCAGTCTGGATTGGCCAGAGCTGGCTGTGATGACTGTTCCCAGGGATTGGCAATCCAGATGCACATCCAGATGTGTCAAGAGAGAGAGGAGACCTCACCAGGGGCTGCAGCTCCCATCTCTGCCCTGGGACAGGGACAGCACCCAGGGAAGGGCTGGAGCTGTGCCAGGGCAGGCTCAGGCTGCAGAGCAGGAAAGGTTCTTCCCCCAGAGGTGCTGGCACTGCCCAGGCTCCCCAGGGAATGGGCACGGCCCCGAGGCTGCCACAGCTCCAGGAGCCTTTGGACAGCGCTGCAGGGATGGCCAGGGTGGGGCTGTTGGGGGGTCTGGGCAGGGACAGGGGTGGGACTGGATGATCCCGTGGGTCCCTTCAGCTCAGGAGATTCCATCATTTGTGCTTCTGCAGCAGCAGGGTTTCCCTGTCTGACAGACCCTTTTCCTCCAGGAGGGCTTCACAGGTACCCTGTGAGCTCAGGGTGGGTGCTGGTGCAGGCTCAGGGCATTGGGGTGGTTTGGGCTCTTGTGACCAAACCCCTTTCTAAGCCCCTGTGTCAGAAGGACACCCCCAGCCTGTGCAGCAGGGGCCAGCTGGAGCACGTCCCTGGAATGCTGGATGAGGTCCCTTCCTGTCCCATCACACATGGCCAGGCCAGGAGAATCCTCAGACACCTGTGTTAGTCCTACCACCGCCTCTGCAACCCATGGCTTGACAGAACCTCCGTTTCTGGGACTTCTCCTGTGTCCAACTCAACATTATCTTTTGTGGGAGAAGCCAATCTCACTATCAGAGTTTGATTTTCCTATTTTCTTTGCAAGAGGTTCCAGCTGCCTCCTGTGCCCAGCGTGACGTGGGGAGGGTGGTGGGAACAGAGGAAAATGGGCACCAACACCATTCTGGGCAGAGATGGGCCCAGCCTTGCTGTGGTGCTGTGGGGACCAAAGGTGACAGGGACACGAGCATCTCCCAGGCTCCCTGTGTGCAGCAGCTGCACCATCACCCCTGCCTGGGCCACCTGCAGAGGGCAGGGCAGGCAGGTAAATCCAGCACCTTGTACCCATCACAGGACAGATCCTCCCAAAGCACCTGCAGAGCCCAAGGCTCCCAAGCAGAGATGAGAACACAAAGTGCTCCTGAGATGGTTTTCAGCCCCGTGCTCTTTGGAGAAGGGCTGGAAGGTTCCAGTTTGGGACCAGTGAGTGATGGCAAGGAACCCCTTCTCTGGGAGTCACACGGCTCCCGTGCTACTCATTGTCCTCTAAGTTCTTGTTTTGCTCTGTGTGAACAAACCTCCAAGAAAACAGCAATGCAGCATTTTCTACTTTCTAATGAGCTGCTTCCTAATAGTTCTCTAATGAGCTGTGGCAAACTGCAAGGCAGCCTTGTTTGCTTTAATCTCTTTAACTACAGCCTATCCTAGAGCCAAGGCAGCTCAGGGGACAGTGAGTGGACCTGAGGCTGAACAAACACCTTGGAGATCAGGGCTTGTCCTCTGGTGTCCCTGGTGCAGGCCTGGAGATGCCAGCATGGGCATCAAACCATGAGGGGCCCGAGCTGTGGGTAAGCAGGAATCAACCTGCAAAGCTCTGCACCCTGCTCAGAGGAGATCCTGTCTTTGCTGAGATTTGGCTGCTCTTGAACAGTTAAATTTTGAGGAGAACAAAACCCTTTCAGGGAGCAGAGGTGAAATGAGGAGCAGAAATCAGGGAGGACTCAGGGAAATCTCACTACAGCTTCCAGTACATTTAGGGGTTTATAGAAATTAGGGAGAGAGACTTTTCATAGGGGCACACAGGGACAGAGCAAGGGACAATGGTTTTAAACTTAGAGAGGGCAGGGTTAGGTGGGATATTAAGAGGAATTTCTCCCCTGGCAGGGTGGGCAGGCCCTGGCACAGGGTGCCCAGAGCAGCTGTGGCTGCCCCTGCATCCCTGGCAGTGCCCAAGGCCAGGCTGGACAGGGCTGGGAGCAGCCTGGGACAGTGGGAGGTGTCCCTGCCATGGCAGGGCTGGCACTGGGTGGGCTTTAAGGTCCTTTCTAACCCAAACCAGTCCATGCTCTGTATTAGTTGTACCCATCTGGGCTGGGTGCTTGGTGCTGTCCCTGAGCCTGGCACAGAACATCACACCCAGACAGCTCCAAACAGAGCTGCCCCTCCAGGGCAGAACTGGGACAAAAATCCTCACAGAAAACACTTTGAAAGAGGCACTCAGGTCTCTGGCCACCTCCCCAGGGGCAGGGACTTTCCCAGAGTCCCTTCTGTGCCTGTTCTTACCCGTGCCTGGCAGCTGGTGGGGGTTCACTGTGCTGTCTGAGGACAGGCTGGTCCCCAGGCTGGGCTCTGCAGGCTCCTTTTGGCTCCAGAGCAGCCTGAAGGGCCCTTCTAGCAGGAGAGAGTGGCAGTGGGAGGGTGACACTGAGCACCTCAATGCATTTTGTCCTCGAGGGTTAATATAGGATCAGTCCGTTATCCTTTGGAATACTAAGAGCTGAGCTGTGCCTCTCTTTGCAAATGTTTATGAATTGCAAGAGTTCCACCTCATCCCCTAATCCTCCAGGAAGCAATTTTTCTCCTCCTGACGAGGGCACATCCAGCCAGTGTACAAGAAATAAAGTGCTCAGCTTTCCTGCATCTGCACAGAGAGGCCCAGAAAAGGAGGCTCCACCTGCAAAATCCTGCGGGAAAGCCTTGAGGAATCTTCAGTATTCTGGTGCTGAACTTCCCACCAGGGCGAGTGCTCAGGTGATAACTCTTTGCTTTTGATCTATTGGATTTTGCAGTGTCTTTGGTATGTTGATGAGACTGCAATATCCCATAATAGATGGCTGTTTCTAGCAAGAGCCCTGCTATAATTGTATTTATGAGCAGAATACTTATAGAGGCCTTCAGGGAGCTTCAAGTGTAAAAACATTCCTATAACAACATATAGACAGCCAACAGCCAAGCAATTAATTTCTGGGCTGAGAGTGGTGTTGGGGGCTCTGTCCTGTTGTAGAACATCCATTAAAGCTGCAGAGGCCCTGCTGGAGGCCACAGGGAGCTGGACACTTGCTCCTTCCTCTGTGCTTTATGTGCCTAAAATTGGCTTGAAATAAAGTTCACTAAAGCTGAAGGAGACCATTGAAGTTCTGGTTTGTTCTGGGGGAACTGCAGATTTTTGTCACAGAATATCCTGGGAGTGATGGCCCAGCCCAGCTCCCTGCCCTGCACAGACACCCCAAAAATCCCCCCTGGGCATCCCTGGCAGCGCTGCCCTGAAGGAGTTTCTCTGTGGGATCTCTACAAGCCAGGTTGCAGGGGTAGCACCTGGTTTATTGTGAGGGTCTTGCTTGTAGCTGCCATGCACAGCTAAAGCAGACCAGGAGAGCAGGAACAGAGAGCAGGAACAGAGCAAAGCCGCGGAGGTTCTCAACACTCTACATTAAATATCTTTCCAGGTTGAATAGACCAGCTAGGACACTGTCTCATCACCACCAATACCAGGATGGAATTGTTTAATCATGGGAGCTGGCCCTCAGCTTAGCAGATCGTTGTTCACAAGCTGATGACTCTGTACCCCACACCCTAAATCTCAAAGCTTTGCTTTCATTTCTATCTCGCTTGCTGAACCCACACTCCCAGAAACTAAACGACCACATTTGCAAGGTCTTTTTTCTTCATCCTGCCCAACACTGCCCAAACCCTGCTGATGTGGCAGTGTGGAAAATTAGGTTTATTCAGTTTATTATGTGCTCCTTTGTTCCTTTCCCTCCATGTGTATCCCTGTACAAGTTACACAACTGTCCGCTACCTGTCCATCATAGAAAGCCCGCGAGTTTTGTATTTTCCCCTCTACCCTGGTTGGTAAATGTTAAGTATCCCATCCTTGTAACGGCTCCTGAACCCCCCCCTATTGGTTGTGTCACCTTTTACCCTCCCACACCCTTACCTGTCCATATCTGCACTGGAACGCCCCTGGGGCAGTTCTGAGGTGCAGACGAGTGTGAGAAACAGCGCTCGTCCACAATAAACCTCAAATCTACCTCGAACTGCCTCCCATCCTGCCTCTGCTCCATCACTTTTACCATCCGAACTGCCTCCCATCCTGCCTCTGCTCCATCACTTTTACCATCCGAACTGCCTCCCATCCTGCCTCTGCTCCATCACTTTTACCATCCGAACTGCCTCCCATCCTGCCTCTGCTCCATCACTTTTACCATCCGAACTGCCTCCCATCCTGCCTCTGCTCCATCACTTTTACCATCCGAACTGCCTCCCATCCTGCCTCTGCTCCATCACTTTTACCATCCGAACTGCCTCCCATCCTGCCTCTGCTCCATCACTTTTACCATCCGAACTGCCTCCCATCCTGCCTCTGCTCCATCACTTTTACCATCCGAACTGCCTCCCATCCTGCCTCTGCTCCATCACTTTCACCATCGCTGCCACGGATCTCTGACACAAAGAACCCACAAGGACCGAGCACCGTACGGACCGGTCCCCTTCTGGTCACAGTGCTCAGGAGCTGGCCGGGCGTGGGGACGCCAGGGCTCAGAAAGCAGCACAGTGAGATGCTGAGTCTGTGCAGTTGATGCAGTTACAGCCCTCCCTCCCAGCTTCTCCCAAGGGAAGGGGCAGGCTCAGACCCCTGAGGTCCAGGTCCCAGAATGGGAAGAGGGATCCATTTTCCATACCTGACCCTGATGTCCTGGGTGTCCTCATCTCTGTTTTCCTCTTTGCTCTTTCCCTTCTCCTCCCCAGCCCCAAAGGCCCAGGTGATGCCATCCTGCTCCAGGTGTGGTCATGGCTCCACATCAGTAAAATCCAAAAATTCTACATCCCTCGACAGGAGTCTCAGTGCCTGTGTTTGTCACTGCTTTGGCTGAAATTACCTTAATAATGGGATATTCACACGACGCCAGTCCCCCATAGAGTGGCATTAATCAGCCTTGTTCTGCAGGGGAAGAAATTATATTGCTGTTAAAGATCACTTATTTACAGTTTCTGATTAGTGGGGTGAGAGTAAGGGAGATTGTTTTCATCATTTTATGAAAAAACCCCAAACCAACAGGCTTTTCAAATAATTATGAAGTTTTAAATTAAAACTGTTGAGGAAAGTTTCCATTCTGGGGATAAACTCTGTCTTGGAAAATGGCAAGGACTTGGCAAGTGGCAAACGGCCTCAACATGCCCCTAGTAGAATTAAAAATAAATTCTGTTGTTACAATATGGACAGTTCCAGTATTATAAAATAAAATGTATTAAGAATTGATCTGTATCCTCCAAACACCTTGGAAGGGGTTCAAGCTGGCAAGGGCAGACTCCAGAGCTGCACAGCCCCTCCCAGAGCAGATGTGCAGGGCTGAGCCTAAGCTCTCAGTCTGGGTGTTAAACTCGGGATTTTCTTAAGCCCTCCTGGTTGCTCACATAGCCCTGCCTGTGCCAGGATCAGCCGGGGGAGGATGGCACAGAAAGGGTTTAGGGCTTGGGGCTGAGCTGCTGATCCACAGAGAGAGAGAATTAAAGGTACCTGACCCCAGTAGGCACCTGAGCCATGCTCGAGGCTTTTCTCAGCCCTATTTTGGGAAAATGTGTCTTTAATAACCCCAGGTTCCTGGGTTCAGCTGCAGGTGCCAGGGTGGATTTTCCTGATCTCCTCTCCCAGGGCGGGTGTTTCTCCTCTCTCCTTGGCTCTCCGGGATCGCTGCAGCTGGAGATGCAGAGCCTGGGGGAGCTCTGTCTTGGAGCCCCACCAGAGAGCTGGGGCTGCGTTCATCTCTGAGCCTGGCCCCTGGCAGGGTCCTCCTGTTCACCCAGGACTGCCTTGCAAACCCATCTTGTGTTTTCATTGTGTAATAGAGAGACACAAAACATTCTTAGGGATGCTGAGGAAAACAGGAAATGAAAGCTGAGGAGACAACAGCTGCTGCTGGAGCTCACACTTCCTTTGGACCCCTCTGTGCTGCCCCAGTGACCCTGGAGGAGCCCAGCTCCTCCCCAGCAGATGGGATCCCATGGGATAGGAGCTCCCACCTGCATCTACAGAGCCCTGGGAGTGCTGACCTGAACCTGAGACTGCCGGCAGCACTGAGCTGGGAGGCAGGGCTCCAAAAGGCCAGAAAGGTTGCAAAGGGGAGATTTGGAAGCCAAGAAGGTTGAAAGCTGCTCCCTACAGCAGAGGGCCAGGCTGTCTGCCCAGGGAGGGCCCCAGGAGGGAGGCTGGGGGTGCAGGGGGTGTGGGGCACTGCGGTGGGATGGCTCTGCTGGCAGGGGCAGGGAGCAGGAACGGGGTGTGGGAGGGACCTGAATTGCCAGCTGGCCTTTGGCATCTCCCTGAGTTTGAGGCATTTTAGGAGTGGGGGTGGCAGAATGGCTCGAGAATGGCTGCAGAAATGGTCTGGAAGCAGTGATGTCCAAAGCCCAGGCTGGCTACGGATGCTGGGGAGACTGGAGGGGACAGCAGGTGCCTTCCCACCTAGGATAAGTCACTTCCAACCTTGTGGAATAAAGGCTGTGAATTTTTTTTTTTTTTTTAATATAATAGGGCATCTTGCAAAGTTTCACTGAGCCCACAGCAGGTACTGGTGCTGAGCAGGGCCTACCAAGAGCCAGCAGGACTTGGGTGTTTGCTGGACAGAGGAGGAGCAATGGCCACATAAAAGCTGATCAGCCACACTTGAGGGGGGGTTTGGGCAGCCAAAGATGTGGAATGAGACATCTCCAAGGGTGGGAGGGAACTTGGCTGAACTGGGAACTCAGAGCTGAGCTCTGGTGCTGAAGGAGCCCAGCTGGGACAGGGGATGAGAGGGAGTAACATCCAGCCAGGAATGGTGTCAGGAAGGGCAAAGCTCAGCTGGAAGATGATGTCAAGGACAATAAGAAGACCTTCCACCAGTGTGACAGCAGCAAAAATAGGTAATAAGGAGACTGGATCTGCTGCTGAATGAGAAGGGGGGACAGAGGAGGTGGAAGGATGCCCTGTTCTCTTTTTGTCTTCTCCACTGATGTCTCTCAGACCTTTGGGATTAGAGAAAAGGTTGAAAGAGCACAAGTCCAGTACTGCAGGAGGGCTGAGAGAGGGATCTCAGGAAATCTGATCCCTTTGGGTTCCTGGGAGAAAAGAGAATTCAGCTGAGGGGTGTCTTCCAGGAGAATAAAAATGTTGGTCATGGGGCTGGTGCTCGTGTGACAGCCCAGGAGAGGCTGAGGGAATTTATTCAGCCTGGGGAAGGGAAGAGGGAACCTAAATACCAGCCTGCCAGTACTTATAAGGAGGTTTTGAGAAGATAGAAACAGAATTTTTACTGAGAAATTTGGTGGGAAAATAAAAGACTGGTTAAAGACTGGAGTAAAGGAGGTTTTGCCAGAATATAAGAAATACATCTAAAGAGAGTGAAATGCTGGAATAGAGCCCCAAGCAGATCATGGGATGTCCTTCTTGGAGGATGTCCAGCCCCAGCTGCACAAAGACCTGAGCAGCCTGGTCTGATACAGGATTTGTGTCTGGAGACGGAGAGAGGAGTGCTGATGTCCCCTCCTGGCTGATGTCCCCTCCTGGCCGAGTCCCTCAGCTAACAGTAACCAGGGCAGTCTTTGGGTCTCTGATCAAAGGTTTAAATGTGAGCCCTGGTGTGGGGCTGCTCTGTGCCCCTCCTTTGGTGCACCTGGCTCTGGCCTGGGTCTCAGACTCCCCGGGACCCCCGTGCTGGGGCAGAGCCCCGTGCCAGGCTCTGCCCTGCGTCTGCTGTGGGTGCTGGCACAGCTGAGGACAGTGCAGGTTCTGGAGGTCACTGGATCTGCAGTCTCACTTCCCTTGCCAAAACAACCTCCCCAGCACGAGCAGAGCATTGCAAATACTTTGGAAAAGCTTCACCTCCTTGTTCCTCTCTGAGATGGCTCCTTGGAAATGGAGCTGCTGTCCTCATTGTCCTTCTCTCCTCCTGGGTGTTGGCCCAGCCGTTGACTTGAAATATGAGTTTGTCCCCGGGAAAATTACCCTCCCTCGCTCCCAGGGTGCAGGATTTTGGCATACCTGTGTCAGTGCAGCTGCACCAGGCTGTCTGCAGATCCTGGAGGGAGCCCACGCCCATTTGGCACCCCCGGAGGGGATTTGGGCCTGCTGGGGTTGGTTGGTGGTGCTGGGAGTTCACAGCTTGGTGGGGCTTTTCATGGGAGGCTGCTCCAGGGCAGACAGTGCTGAACCAGGACACAGGGGACATCCCTGTGTGTCACATCCTCAGCTCCCAGCTGCCCACAGGAACCTGTGACACACGAGGGGACCCCTGCACATGTCCAGGATGCTGCAGAGCCTGGTACCCACCAGAGAGTTCCTGCGGGGCCCGGGGAGTCGGGGCTTTCAAGAAGGGGCTCCCTGAGCCCCTCCTGCCTCCTCCTCAGGGGCTGCTGGGAAGGTGCAGAGCTGCTTCCACTGGAAACTGCCACTAATTGAACCTTATTAAAAATTTACTTCTGTTTCACAATAAAGCTGGAGCATTTCTTTTTCCCCAGCCAAGGCATTAATTACCAGCACAAACGGGCTGTGCTGCCAGGGAACAGCAGAGCTCAGCGCAGCCCTTCCCGCCTGTCCCCTGCAGCCCCGGACAGCTCCACCTGCACATTCCTGACTCCTCCCTCGGGGGAGTCAAGCTTTGGATTTCCCATTTCCTCCAGGAAGGCGCTGGGATGCAGGAGTATGCCTTGGCAAACAATATGTACGTTTTCTTGGTAAGAACTGATCACCTGGCTGAAGCAAGGTGCCCAAAGGTTGAGAGTGTTTAAGGGTAATGGGAACCCCCAGTTATCCCTGCAGGATATCCCTGTGTCCTGGGGAATTCCCTGTGGATAGTTTGTCTCAGGGGCTGTCCTTCAGCAATACCACTCTTCCATCTCTGGTGGAGATGTTGAAATTTTGACACTGATATTTTGCAGAGGTTTTTTCTGTTGGGTAAAACTGCACAATGCCAATGCCTGAGCTTGGGACACCGGTGGGATTTGGGACACAGACACAAGATTGGAGCATTGTACCAGAAAAACAGGTCTTCATGAAATCATGGAAGGGTTTGGGTTGGGAGGAACCTTAAAGCCATCCTGTCCTACTCACTGCCATGGGCAGGGACACATTCCACTACCCCAGGCTGCTCTGAGCCCTGTTTAGCCTTGCCTTGGACACTGCCAGGGATCCAGGGACAGCCACAGCTTCTCTGTGGCTTCTTCCCTGTGCCAGGCCCTCCCCACACTCACACAGAACAATTTCTCCCCTCTTTTATTTTAAAGATGCTAAAAATGTTGTCCTGTCACTCTCTACCTGAGTAAAATGCTGCTTTCTCATTTCTTAATAAGCCCCTTCAGGCCCTGGCAGGGTCTCTGAGCTCTCCCTGGAGCCTTCTCCTCTCCAGGTGAGCACCCCCAGCTCTCCCAGCCTGGCTCCAGAGCAGAGGGGCTCCAGCCCTGGGAGCATGTCCGTGGCCTCCTCTGGACTCTCTCCTGCAGCTCCATCTCTTTCTTGTCTGAGGATTCCAGACATGGACACAGCACTGCAGGTTGGGTCTCAAGAGCATCTTCCCTTTGGCCCTTGTTCCTTCCCCACTGTCCACGGCATTGTGGGGAAGCAAAAGGTGAGTGTGGCTGTGACTGTGGCTGTGTCTGTGACTGTGGCTGTGACTGTGGCTGTGGCTGTGGCTGTGACTGTGACTGTGGCTGTGGCCGTGGCTGTGACTGTGGCTATGGCTGTGGCTGACCGGCTGTGGCTGTGGCCATGGCTGTGGCTGTGGCTGTGACTGTGACTGTGGCTGTGGCCGTGGCTGTGACTGTGGC
>VXBR01003943.1:0-12108 GCA_013400215.1 Cisticola juncidis | reverse complement strand
GTGGCTGTGGCTGTGGCTGTGGCTGTGGCCGTGGCTGTGGAGGGACCAGATGGTTTTGCTGGCTGGGGTTTGGCACTCTCTGCTCCTGCATCATGAAAGCTGTGCCTCTTCTATTCACTGCAACAGTTTGAGCTGAGTCTGCAGCAGCTGCTGGGGCCAAAGCTTCCTCCCTGTGCAGCCTGGGCTGGGGGACCCCTGTGTCTGTGCCTGGGGTAAGGGAGCAGAGTTTTGTCTTTTTGCTGTAGGAAGCTGTTGCATCCTAAACTCTCCACTGACCTGGTACGTGGTTCAGTGACTGGAATGGCACAACTTCACAAATGATGGAATCTCCTGAGCTGGAGGGACCCACAGGGATCATGGATCCAGCCCCTGGCCCTGCCCAGACCCCCAACAACCCCACCCTGTTCATCCCTGCAGCGCTGTCCAAAGGCTCCTGGAGCTGTGGCAGCCTCGGGGCCGTGCCCATTCCCTGGGGAGCCTGGGCAGTGCCAGCACCTCTGGGGGAAGAACCTTTCCTGCTCTGCAGCCTGAGCCTGCCCTGGCCCAGCTCCAGCCCTTCCCTCAGGGATGCAATGGCCCTTTCTGAAGGAAGAACTTCCCCCTGCACAAACACTCAGCAAAGCCTCTGCTTGCCCTCCCAGAGGAGCCTGGTGTCCCTTGGGACCTGGAACACTTCAGCGGAGCAAAGACATCCAGAACAGAGGTGACAGAGCCCTAAGAATTGCCCAGGCGGGGTTAAGTGACAGAACTCAGGCTCTGGGCAGAGCCTGGTGGCTTAGGCTGCTCTCCTTCATCCTCCCTGCCATTTCCCACCTTGCACAGCTCGCAGAGCTGCCTCCTGCTCTGCAGGCAGCAGCGGAACCACAGGTGCTCCGTGGGTCCCGGAGTGCAGCCCCTGCTGTGCCTGCTCAGCCTGGGCACGAGGGAGCAGAGCCCCTCCAGTCACACTGCACAGGAGCTGCTGCAGAGGGACGCTCCAGACCCGGTTCCATTAGGAGCAGAGCTGTGGTGCCTGTCTGGATGTGACAGGATAATGCACCTGCTAAACATTACAAGAGGCTTCCGAGATTCAATGTGACACCAGCCAAGCAGGAGCTGCAGTTTAGTCAACACTCCATCAGTTAAAAGTCTATATTTCCAATTATCTGCGGACAGTTTGCCTTCAAGGATAATTGGCTTCCCACAGCTCCTGGAACAGATGTCAGGGAGCTCCTTCTCCTCCACCGAGGAAAACCTGGAGTGGTTTGTAGCAAGCACTGCAGGTGTCAGTGTCAGGGACTTGGGGACTGTCCTGGGGCAGAGCTCTGCAGAGGCAGCAGCCCCTAAAACCTGTGGGATGGTTATCCCAGCCTGCAGCTTAAGGGTGGGACTTGGGGACCCACACAGGGACACAGGCCTGGTACAGTGTCCCTGCCCTGGGACACTGCCAGGAGGCTTTTGCACTTGGTCAGTTGTCCCCAAGAGGTGACATCCTGCCAGGTCAGCTTGCCTGTCTCCCTCCCAGCTGCCTCCCACGGAGGGCTGGGAGAAGAGGAGGATGTTTGATTTGAGAAGGGGCATTGATGGAGCTGCTCCTGACAGGCCTCCTGTGCCCATGGCCGGGGCAGCCCTCAGGCCCCCAGGAGACAAACCCAGCCCCACAGGCTCTGCCTACCCCTCCCCAGCTCCAGGGTGCTCCCAGGGACACCCAGAATGTGTCACCCCAGCATGGACAGGCTGCCAGCCCAGGCAGAACGGGCAGAGGAAGCAGGAAATCACAGCAGGACCGCAGGAAAACCCCAAACTCCAGGAAGGAACTGAAGCATAAGAATTTCCTTGCAAATTTTAAATATCTGAATGGGAAATTGGGTTTTTATTACAACAGACTGCTGCCGTGTCTAATGGGAATTGTCATTTACCACTCCAGGCCCTTCTCTGTGGATAAGATTTGTTGACTGACCTAAAGCAGCTTCCAGGAGTCACTGGACCTCTGTAGTTGTGCATTTCTGTACCTGAGCAGGTGTTTCTATATAAGGAAGTTAAACTAGAATTTTCTGTGGCCTGCTGGTTGCAATTGGCTCAGTACAGCACGGACACAGTGATAGGGCTTTGGAAGTGCAGCCCAAAGCCTCAATCTCATTGAGCAAAGGGCTAAATAGCCCACCTAGACCATAGATTATTACAGAGCCTGCACAGAGGTGCACGAGGCTTTTTGGGAGTGCCTTAGCCAGTGTAACTGTGCTTGGTACACTGTGCACGGCTTATCTCTTTTAATTTTGTAACGTCTGTTATTTTTGCTGTTATTAAAACCTTTATTTTACAAAGCATATCCTAAAAAGCTGGCTCGCTATTTTATTAAGCCATTTCTCCACTAGCTAGACCCTCAGAAGTATTGAGGAAAAACCTCAATAGACCTCTTCTCCAGACCTTGTAGGGGCAGCCAGTGTCACTGTGGTCTCTGAGAGATGTAAACCTGCTCCCAAAAAGCCCAAAGGGGAGGGAGGGCTGAAGGCAGCCCAGAAAGGTTCTTGTGCAGCACTTCAGCTCTGTTTCTAAAGTACATATTTTGATATACAGTTCCTAGATTTTGTTTTTAAGATGAAAAGTGAGCAGTTTCCATGGGAAAAGAGCATTCCCTGGTGAAAAAAATGCACTGCCCTTTCTTTTTTCCCCTTTGGGGGTAAATGGTAAAGGTTTGGGGATTTTTTCTAACCACAAACAGCCATTTATACTGTGATGTCTGAGACTGCTCCTCCACTACAGCTGGAGAAGGATCATTTTGGGATGTGAGGGCTTTTCCAGATGGTGTTGGGCAGCCTGTGGTGCCCCTGGCAAGAGGAATGCTGCAGCATGGGCTGGGAGGGCTGTGGGAATTCTGGGGGGCAGTGAGAGCTCCTGAGCTGCAGGAGCTGCTGTGGCCCTGGGAAGGGTGACACAAAGGGCACGGGGTACAAGGAGGTGCCCAGGCTGTGCACGCCCACAGGGTGCTGGGTGTTATAAATACCAAGACAATTTTCCAATTATAATTAATAATTTAATTTATTATTACAAATCAAATCATAAATTTAGAATTAGAATAAATTGGATTAAATGAATTTAGGTAATGCGACCGAATCACAGAATTACAAGGCAAAGAGTTTAGGCAGCAAAATCAAATTACAAGAATTAAAGACAAAAGTAACGAAGCCGAATCACAGAATTTAGGTAAAAACCCCCACGAACAGGGTAACCAGCTTGACAGTTTTTACCCGGGAAAAAGGTCAAAGGTGAACCTGAGACGCAGTGCCTGCTGCCTGCTGTCCCCCCTGGGTTCACACATTTGCCCGTTTCGGGGCCCAGTTTATACACCCTTTATTCCAGTTTATACACCCTTTATTCCAGTTTATATACCCTTTATTCCGCCCTCGGCAATATTTCCCCTATTTCCTACTGAGTCACAGCTATTGTGGGTGTTCCCAGTGAGTTTTGAATAGAGTCCTTTTTCATGGGCAAAGTGTTAATATCCAGTTTTGGTCCATACTTCTGGGTTGATTGCTGGCTGCAGAAGTGTGAATGGCCCTCCCTGTTTGTGGTCAGGGTGTAGTTCAGCAGTGTTGGTCTTCCCAACGACTTCTTTTGACAGTGCTTCCCCCTGTTATCTTCACCTTCTATTTTTGGACAGAGAAAATCTACAGAGGTGCCTGCCTTTTGTTTAACAGGAATCTATGGGACACGTAGGGGGTCACGTACACTTCTGCCTTGCATTTATACAGTATATTACAGTTTCCAGTTTATTATTATTATCTATAAGAACATGAATTAATTATTTCCCATTTTTCACACTGGGGAAGATCTAAACACGGCCTTTATTCCAAGGAATCACCAGCTCCTTTGTGAAGCATCTCCTGTCACATCCTCCCTGCCAGGCACAGGGATTTGGCAGCGTCTGTGACTGCCATTCCCCAGGGATGCTGGGCTGGGCTTTCCTGAAGAACCTTGGAAGAAGGGGGTGCCCCAGGCTCCAAACCCACCCATTCTTGGTGGTGCTTCCCATAAAGGGGATGTGGGATAATGTCCCGAGGCAGGCTGGGTGCCACCAGAGCTGTGCCAGCACAGCAAGGCAGGGACAGGCACCCCTGTGCCTCCTGAGCCTCTCCTTGCCCCAGCCCAGGCTGGGGTTTGCTGTGGGAGAGGCTGAGCTGCAGCCTGAGCGTGCCCTGCCTTCAGCAGCTCTGTCCCTGCTCTGGCTGCTGCTGACTGCTAATGAGCCACTAATTGGCTCCATGTCAGCCACCAGCAGTTCCCAAAGGAGGGGCAGCACTCTGGGCTCCGGCCATGGCCTGCAGCAAACCAGAGATCAAGGTTATTTCCTATGTGTGGGTCCTTTCTGACCAAATGACCAAATGTCTCCCACCAGTGGGAGCAGCCCTTGGGTGGGAACAGCTCAAGGGCTTCACCCAGAGAGCTCCCTCTGGGCAAATCCTGCACCAGCACACGCTGGGCCTGGGCTATGGCACCTCTGCCCTCATTTTCCATATAACTTATGGAATGGTTTGGGTTGAGAGGGACCCTAAATCCCACCCAGTGCCACCCCTGCCATGGCAGGGACACCTCCCACTGTCCCTGGCTGCTCCAAGCCCTGTCCAGCCTGGCCTTGGGCACTGCCAGGGATCCAGGGGCAGCCACAGCTGCTCTGGGCACCCTGTGCCAGGGCCTGCCCACCCTGCCAGGGAACAATTCCTGTCCAATCTCCCATCCAGCCCTGCCCTCTGGCAGTGGGAGCCATTCCCTGTGTCCTGTCCCTCCATCCCTTGTCCCCAGTCCCTCTCCAGCTCTCCTGGAGCCCCTTTAGGCCCTGGCAGGGGCTCTGAGCTCTGCCTGGAGCCTTCTCCTCTCCAGGTGACACCCCCAGCTCTCCCAGCCTGGCTCCAGAGGGGCTCCAGCCCTTGGATCACATTCCCTCCCCTGTGCACACAGGAGCTGCATGCCCTGACTCTGAACAGCAGCTGTCGAGGAGCCTCTGTTTGCAGATTATTCACAGCCGATTTTTTGCTTCCATCTGCCTGTCTGTACCATCTGGGATGATCTCCATTCCTGCAGGATACCAGCGAGGTTCCCGGGCCTGGCTTTCACTCTGAGCCATCAGCAGCAGTCCCAGGATCATTAGGAGCAGCTTGCTTGCTCAGGCAGTTTGGCTCCCCAGCACACAGACACCACACACGATTACCCTGTAAAGTGCAGATGGATGTGCAGTGACTGCACAGAGTGTGCCCAGCCTGCTTCCCATGTGCTCTGCCCGTGGCAATCCCATCCTGCCCATCCTGTGGCTTTTGTCTGCTCTCTCAGAGCACTGGTGTGGAATTTAAAGTCTTTTCTCTCTCAGCGAAGGGGCTCATGCAAAACCAGACTTTCTATTCCCATCCTTTGCCCATTTTTGCACCAGGAGAGTAAAAATTAACCAAGCAATATCCTTAGCTTGTCCCTTGCATGTGGTCGTGTGATCAGATAAACCAAAGTGTTTCTATAAGGGATCTATAAAATAATCCTGACGTGTAACCCAGTGCAGCCCAGATTGGGAAATGAAAAACCACCATTAAAAAACCAGGGGGAACCCACTCTGTGGCTGAATTTTCCTGTTTTGTGTACGAGAGCCTGAGCTGAGCTTCCTCTTTCAAATATGGGAAATCTTTATTTGTGATGCACAAAGCTGAGCAGGCTCTGCTGGCCCGTGAATTGAAAGTTGTCTGTGGGCAGGAGTTGTGCACATAACTGATAATTACCAGAGCCAGGACTCCTAATCACGGAAAATGAGAACTGGGTTGGAGTAAAGCACTTCAATTTGTGGGTGCTTTTAACCATTTCCCTGCTGTTCCCATTCCCCAGCCCTGCCCTGTGAGCTGAGGTGAGAAGAGCAGGCTCCAAAGCCCCTAAAGGGCCCTGCACAGAGCCCCAGCTCTGTTTTGCAGAGGGCTGCAGGGTCCAGACCTAGGGCTCTTGTGAGCTGTGGGTGTCACACAAAGCTTTGGAGCTGCTGCTGCTGCTGTGTCTGCCCAGATCCCCCTGGGCTCTCTGCAGGTCTGGAAATGCTCACCTGGGCACTGCCCCAAAGCTGCGCTGGCCCAGGGGCACCTTCCGAGGGTGAGAGGGAATTCTGGCTCCAGGGTGGATGTGGGGCAGTGGCAGAGGGCAGGGCTGGATGGGATATTGGGCAGGAATTGTTCCCTGGCAGGGTGGGCAGGCCCTGGCACAGGGTGCCCAGAGCAGCTGTGGCTGCCCCTGGATCCCTGGCAGTGCCCAAGGCCAGGCTGGACAGGGCTGGAAGCAGCCTGGGACAGTGGGAGGTGTCCCTGCCATGGCAGGGGTGGCACTGGATGATCTGTAGGGTCCCTCCCAACCAAAACCATTCCATGATTCTGTGATTCTGTGATGAAAGAATTCCTACACATGCCACCATTGTTAGGAGCACCCCATGGTACCTGGGGGGTATTGGGGGTACCAACTTTGGATGACCCTGAGGAAACCCAGTTTACTTTACCCCGAGCTGGCACTGTCTGGGCCAAGCTCCTGACTAGCAACAACTGGGAAAAACCTCTGCCTGAAATGGGAGCTGTGGTGGATATTGGCTGTGGGAGTGGGCAGGCCCTGGCACAGGGTGCCCAGAGCAGCTGTGGCTGCCCCTGGATCCCTGGCAGTGCCCAAGGCCAGGCTGGACAGGGCTGGGAGCAGCCTGGGACAGTGGGAGGTGTCCCTGCCCATGCCAGGGGTGGCACTGGGTGGGCTTTAAGGTCCCTTCCAACCCAAACCATTCCATGATTCCATGGTGATGATGGGGAATTTGCAGTCGTTTCCATGAGCTTCAGGATTCCAGGTGAGAAATGTTGACCCTTGAGGACAACACAACGCAGCTGCATCCAGCTTTATGCAAATTTATTTAGGCTTCATCAGCTTTACATCTAATTCCTCAAGTCCAGACCTTCCTGGGGTTGTGCCTATGTCACTGGAAGATTCTTTCTGGTGGATGTAACTAAAAAGGATTTTTTTTGGAAATGAGAATAAAAGATTGAGCCAAATTGCTAATATTGGTACTGACCTATAGATGAAAGCAACACCATTCCCCAAGTCTTAATTATGCTTGGAAAGGGCCAGGTTTTGCTCATTTTTCACAAATCTGATGGATATTGACGTCAATGTTTCTACTGGCATGATAAAAAATATAAACAGCTCTGATGTTAATTGCTGCTTAGTCAATCAAAATGCTGTGATTCTGGGAAATAAAATCCAGGAAGCAGCTCAGATTGCTCCATAGTATTTTGGAGTGCTAAAGACAGCCTCTGGCAAATGTGGAGAGAAAGAGGTTCCAGGCTGAGCGTGGGCTGGACTTGGAAATGCCACTGGCAGTGGCCTCGTCATGGCTGGGCTGGCAGGGGAGGGACAAGGGGCTCATTAGGCACGTACAGAGTAAGTGCCACCATCCCCACTGCCCCACTCAGTGTCAGCACCTGGGGGCTCCTTTGGAAAAAACACAGGGATTTCTATATCTGCTGCTTAGTGAGTGTTGACCTCAAACTGCCTTCCTTTCCTTGTGCTGAGACTCCCCAGTGCCCAAACACTCACAACAAAAACACAGCAAGGATCCATTCACAGTTTATTCTTGCCCTGGGCTGGGCAAACAGCTCAGTTTTGCATTTCTTCCACCAATCAAGCCATAATATTGTGTTGAGCAGATGATTTCACCAGAACATGCCAGGGACTGTTTAATCTGAGTGGTGTCAGGGCATTTTTGTAACAGTTTTTTCAAAACACTTAAAAATGAAAGGGTGTAAGTGAAGGGGGAAAAAACCCACCTGCTGTACAGAAAAACTGCAAAATTTTGTATCTTGGGGGCATTTTAAAAACTTCATCTTTTGACTGGAGCAGTTTGACAGCTTTGCAAACTGTTTACACTGATAGTTCCATTTTCTGAGGGGAAAAATTTGTCCTCAGCCAAAATAAGTAACGGCTCTGTAGCTGTGTCACAGATGGATCTGGTACAACCGATGCTCCGAGGTTCTCCTGTTTGCAGTGGCTTTTGTCACTCAGTGATGGATTGGGCTGATGTTTCCCATATCAACCATCTCAGGCTAGCAGTGTCTGTGTGTTCTTCCTGAGAGTTCCATAAAAAACCCATTTCAGCTGCTCTGAAAATGGGGCCAGGGGGTGAAGAGGTAGAGCNTTCCCACTGCCAGAGGGCAGGGCTGGCTGGGAGATTGGGCAGGAATTGTTCCCTGGGAGGGTGGGCAGGCCCTGGCACAGGGTGCCCAGAGCAGCTGTGGCTGCCCCTGGATCCCTGGCAGTGCCCAAGGCCAGGCTGGACAGGGCTGGGAGCAGCCTGGGACAGTGGGAGGTGTCCCTGCCATGGCAGGGGGTGGCACTGGATGGGCTTTAGGGTCCCTCCCAACCAAAACCATTCCATGATTCTGTGATTCCGTGGTGAAAGAATTCCTACATGTGCTACTATTTTTAGGAGCACCCCATGGTACCTGGGGGGTACTGGGGATACCAACTTTGGATGACCCTGAGGAAACCCAGTTTACTTTACCCGCAATGGAAATTCTTGAAAAATCTCATTCTAAACAAACTGAGCAGGAATTTCCCGGTGTTCACAAGCAAAACTCCCTGGAAATCCCTCCTGTTCCTCCGAGAGGAGGAACACACTCAAAGCAGGGTGTGTTCCTCCTCTTTCCTCGCGGGGTGCTGTGGGGTCAGCATGTGTCTGTCCCCAGTTTGTCCCCTGCCAGCCCCAGCCTGGCTGCTGCAGGGCTCTGCATGCTGGGGACTGATGCTCGCCTGGCCCTGGGTGTTCTCTCAGCCCCTCGTGTGCAGTGCTGGAGCCAAAACCTTCTGGGCTGCACTGATGCCAACTCTCTGTCCCTTTGCTGTCCCTTGCAGCAGTCAGAGCTGTCCCTTCCAGGTCCATGTCCCTGCTCTCTGCATGGCTGTTGTAGAGCAGGGGGGGCTCAGCACTGGGGGTTTGCCTGCCCTGCTGGCTGTGTGGTTTTACTGCCCCTCAGCATGAGGAAAGTCCATCCCTGATCTTCCTGGGACAGATACGTGGCCGTCCCATCTCCTCAGAGCAGTGGTGGAGTCACTGTCCCTGGAATTGCCCAAATGAGCAGTAGATGTGGCACTGCACAATGTGGTCAGAGAGCACAAGGGTGTTCAGGTGGGTTTGATCCTCTT
The DNA here is from genome assembly GCA_013400215.1 of Cisticola juncidis. Classification (NCBI taxonomy): domain Eukaryota; kingdom Metazoa; phylum Chordata; class Aves; order Passeriformes; family Cisticolidae; genus Cisticola; species Cisticola juncidis. The sequence continues at coordinate 2,931 of VXBR01003943.1, read as the reverse complement.
GGAGGTCTTTTCCAACCTGCAGGATTCTGTGATTGTGCCTTAATGGAGTCCACTGGGACCGTGGACCCCAGGAGAGTCCTCATCTCTGCACTGCAGGCTGCAGAGGGTCCTGGAGCAGGGGATTTGTCTTGGAGCAGGAGATTTATCTTGGAGCAGGAGATTTTGTCCTGGAGTAGAGGATTTGTCCTGGAGCAGGGCATTTGTCCTGGAGCAAAGATTTTATCCTGGAGCAGGGGATTTGTCCTGGAGCTAGGGATTTTGTCCTGGAGTAGAGGATTTGTCCAGGAGTAGAGGATTTATCCTGGAGCGAAGATTTTATCCTGGAGCAGGGATTTTATCCTATAGCAGAGGATTTATCCTGAAGTGAGGAATTTATCCTGGAGCAGGGGATTTTATCCTGGAGCGGGCATTTGTCCTGTTTTCCTGGTGACACCCCAGCTCTGTGGGTGAGAGGCTGCAGCCAGGTGGGTTTGGCCAGCTGGGAGCTGCGGGTGCTCCCCGGGCTGGGCTGGGGCACCAGGCCCTGCAGGGTGCCCTGGGTGCCCTGGGCCAGCAGCAGCCCCAGCCCTGCCCTGGGGCACGGCTCTGTGCCAGTCCAGGGAGGGGAGAGCACCACGGGCACTTCCTGGGCTCTGGGGTGGCCTCAGCTGGGAGCTGTGTCCGTGCCCACCCAGCTGTGGCAGCCAGGGACAGGCAGGCTGCTCTCAGTGACATTTCCTCTGCAGTCCCAGGTGTCCTGCTGCTCTGCTGGGCTCTGCAGCAGCCTTGGTCCTGGCAGGGAGCTGGAGCCTGAGGCTGGGCCTGCTGCACCCCCAAGGTGGGAGCTGCTCTCCACATCCCCTGCTGGCGGTGAGAGCCCAGCCAGCACTTCCAGCACATTCCAGAGGGACTGCAGCCACCCTGTGTGGGCAGGGAGCAGGCACAGAGCTGCAGAACCTCCTGCAGTGCAACATCCCTGGAGAGAGAACTTCGAAATAACCTTCAGCTTGGTAATCACACCCAAAGGAACCCTTGGGGTGGGACAAAACCCAAGGGTAGCAGCATTAATGAAAACGTTGCCAAAGAACAATCATTCATATTGTTTTAACTCAGAGGCAAATCTGCTCTAATCTATATTCAAGAGAGCAAAATGGCCCCAAACAGTGCTACATTTTAAAAAATACTTGTCTTAAAAGTCACACAATTAATAGTCATTAGAGTCATGCATTCCTTGAAAACACTTTCTTTGAAGCCTCCTTCCTACATAAGGAACTGTTTGAATCCTGAATTTAGCAACAAAACTCAGCCCTGGCCTTTAGCTGTTCCAGTGCAGTGGAACACCCATCATATATTATCATTTTCATATACATTTATGAGTATAAAAATTGAGCACATCCATAATGAAAGGACAGACAATGTCCTCTGTGGTGTTTCACATGGAATGGAATGTTTGAGCTCCATGGGGGGAAAGGATGTGATGGAGTCATTTATCTCAGACAGAACAGTTTGGCCACTGGAAGTCCTTGTCATCTGGGGAGTTCCACCACAGTTCCTCACGATCTGCCCTAAGCCATGATCCTTCCCGGGCTCTGGAGTGACCAGAGGAGCACATGAAGATTTGTCCCTTGCCAGGGACATACCAAGGAAACATTTATTTAATGCAGAGGAGACAAAAAGTCTCCTTATCCATCAGTGCTGTGCAGAGTGAAATAAAGGCACCATTGATTTTGTGTTTGAGGTAATTAATTGTGGTGCAAAGCCTGGTTTGGAGTTTAAAGGCCACATTCCCACAGCCAGGACCTCTGGCTGCAGGGCAGCTCCTGGCAGCTGAGAAATGCCGGGAAGGAGCAGAGCTGGCCCGGAGCAGTTGGTTTGTGTGTTCCCCAAACAGGCAGAATTCCCAATGAGAGGGTGAAGGATGGAGCAGGAGCTGTGGGAACAGAGCTCAGGATTCCCTGTGGCCCTGCCAGTGCTCCCTGCCAGGCTGCTCTGACCTCCACACCGAGAGGGGCACTGGGACCTGTTATCCCAGCAGGATCCAGAGCCACCCTTCCCACGGGCAGCCCTGGCTGCTCGTGGTGGCCCCAGGGCGGAGATGCCCTTGCAGCCATGGTTGGAATGGCACAGGTTCTGCAGCAGTGCTTGGATCATGGATGTTCTGAGCATCAGGCATGCACATTTCCCTTCCCTGAAGCACTCTGCTTCAGCTCTGGGCCAGAACCTGGCCAAGGGCACATTTCTGCTGCCGAGGAGATGGAAGGAGGAAGGGACAGACCTGGCAGGAGGGTAAGGGAATTTGTGATGGTCAAAGAGACACGGGGAAGTTGAGGCTGAGTGTGGAATCATGGAATCATGGAATGGTTTGGGTGGGAAGGGACCCTAAAGATCATCCATTCCCACCCCCTGCCATGGGCAGGGACACCTCCCACTGTCCCAGGCTGCTCCCAGCCCTGTCCAGCCTGGCCTTGGGCACTGCCAGGGATCCAGGGGCAGCCACAGCTGCTCTGGGCACCCTGGCGGCCTGCCCACCCTCCCAGGGAAGGATTTTTTCCGAATATCCCATCTAAACCTACTTCATGTCCAAGTGACCCATTCCCCCTTGTCCTGTCCCTCCATGCCCTTGGAAATAGCAATGAAGCAAAGGATACCTCATGTTATGGACTTCTGGTGCAAAACACCTTATGGCTGAATGTCAATCCCTTCCCAGGCAATTAAAGTGTTTGTGTGACTGGCAAGGACAGGCTGAAATTAATGGAATTTCTAAACACTGCAATTAACCTGTTTAAGGTACAGCAGAAACTGAAAGAGCAAACAACAGGTGAGAGGATCTTGAGATGAAATCTCTTTCCTCCTGCCCTAGAAGGATTAGTGCCTTCCCAATAAACCCAGACTTTGGCCTCAAAGTATAAACTAGACTGTCCAGCCCTGGTGCCCAGCACAGGAGGGACCTGG
>VXBR01003942.1:163948-185483 GCA_013400215.1 Cisticola juncidis | reverse complement strand
GGGCACGGGAGGCGGCGCAGCGCGCCAAGGCCGGGCGGCCACCCTGGGGCCCCGCGGGGAGGGGGTGGGAGGGAGCGGCGGGAGGGCCGAGATCTGCGCAGGTTGAAGTAGCCCTGATGGTAAGTAATGCATTGAATGTCTTGAGAGGTTGTTTGTCAGAATACTCCAGAAGACTGCTCCTTTTATGTAGTACTGTTTTGTTTTTAAAGGATTCGTGTCAGACAGGTTTGAGTTTCTCGAATTTGTTAAAATGTTGTCAGTGATCCGAAACTAGCAGACACTCACAGCTAATGAAATAGTATTAAGTAGCAGTCTTACGTAACACTGAATTTTCCATGATGATCTTGCAATACTTTGGAACGGTAGTGCAATGTCTTTGTACTTGGGTGCTGCGAAGAACGTCAGTGCTGGGCAGCAGAGCTGCGAGGTGAAGGGCATCGTCTGCCCCACTCGCTTTCTGCTTTCTCTTTTAGAGAAGTGACAAGTAGACACGCGGAGACTGAAAGCTCTGTGGAGACAGCATGTGATGGAGTGCAGACCGAGGAGTCAGGAAGGAAGCTCTTCTGTTTGGAAAGAAACAATCTGTAAAACAGTAGTAGATGAGGAAAATTAGATGTGCTGGCTGAGTGAATGTAGGTGCTCGGATACCAGCCTGAGAAGGTGTAGGGTGAAATGTCAGAGGATGGCAGTTTACTGAAGTATTTGGTAATTTTGAGAGTAAGAATTACTTTAATATTACTTATTTTTCCTGTTGTCTAGTCTGTGATAGTATCTAGCCTGACAATTTTTTTTCTTTGCTTAAAAACTAGGAGTAGGCCACCATATCGAAAAACATAAAGGCTTCTTTAAGCAATTTTTTAAAGTGAGATAAAAGCATAAAAAGGGAAATTTATTAGCTAGTACTTGGCTTGTATTAGTTTATATTCTAGGTACCATTTAATTCTTTAAATTTTTTAAGTTACTAATTCTTTCTTGCTCTTTTAATACAGAAATAAAACTTAAAGAATTGTGTTTGTATGGTACTTCTTAATTGGTGGCTGAGAGAAAAACAGTTGACAAATAAGAACTCTTGGATTAAGGGTGTTTTTGTTTGGGGAGTTTTTAACATTTATTTTGCATTTTCCTCCCCTATTCTCCTTCAAAAATACTGAGTGGGCAAGTGTATCCTACCTCTGTCAGTCAGGCTGTTTAATCTTCTTAATAAGCCTTAGACTTAATGTTTACAGTCTAGCAGTGAGATCCACCATTGACCTGTATTTTTGTTCATATACATTACTTTTTAATGAAGTGGGCTTTGCTGCTTCAAAGGAAGGATGGGTGAGATGTTAGCTTACAATATCTAACTAAACTCGTGTCATTGTTGCACCGTAGCCTTCTTTGGTCAAGTCACTTAAAACCACAGAGTATATCTGGACTTATCAAAGAAAAAAGGCTGAAGTGCTGAATTGATCTGTGATTATCTACAGTGCCCTTTAGCTCTTATCTCAGTTTTGGACTGGCTTTCTCTGAGATGAGTTCCTCTATATCATAATTAAGGCTAAATGGCACAGATCTGGGCTGATCTGAACAGGCCATAGGATTAAAGATGAGCTTGCAGTGCTCTCAGTATTTAATAATACACATTTTCCCATTTATTATAGCTTTAAAACAGAGGAAATAAGATTCAGCATTGTACAGAAGTGGATTACATATAAATATTAAAACATGCAGGACACTTAAATGCTATATTAAGATCGTACACTGAAAACAATAGTGAACGAGTATATTCCTTGGATATGATCAGATTGCTGTTTAAATGCTCTCTTTCAGAGAATATTTATTCTTGTGTTGTGAGGGAGCAGTTAGATAAACTTATTTAATATCATGCAGTCTTTTGTATTAGTTTTAATCAATTACCAAGAATGAATGAAGTTCAGTTCTTTGGGCTGACTTTTAGTTATTACATGTTTAGCTTGAAATCTACTGTGAAGTCCTTCCTCCATTTCCAAGTGCTCTGCCAACCAAATGCATTATTTGGAGTTAACTATGCTGTGCATATACTGCAAACTTGGAATGTTGCAGACAATCAGAGTTCCTGAGCCAGCTTTTGTAGCTCTGCTGTGCTTTGTGGTCGCTGATTGTGCTGACGTCTCCATTTCCTTACAGACCTTTTCTAGTGCAGTAAAGACTGAGCTTTAGCAAGAACAGTGCTGCTTTCAGTATGAGAATGTGAAGAATAAATCAATTAAAGTTGAAATGTAGTTAGGATTTCACTTGATGTCTCTTCTTGTTACATACTAATAATCACTAGCAAAAGAAGTATTTGAAATCTGTAAAGTATCTTTGCATTAGCCTCTCCCAGATAAAAACCAAATCAATAAACATGGGGCAAAGGGAACTATTGTACTGCACTTGTGTGCGCACAAATAAATTATTTACTTCAATCCTTGAGAAAGGACTTTATACGGGCTTGGGCATATAGGCACTAAAAATCTCAAACCATTACATTTTGCTAAGTAGAAAAGTAAATGGTGATGATACATTAAACTTCTCTGTCCTTCTCAGTCTTTAAAACACTTTCTGTGTTTTAAGGACCTACAGTTCTCAAATCAGAGGCCTTTACTGTTAAATTGGTTTTCATCTTCATACCCTACTTAAAAGGAAAAGTGGATTTTTCAATAGTAAATACAAGTCTTGACACACAGTGATGTGGTTTGACTGTCACCAGGTTTTTTTGCTATAAGCATCCAGCTATATTCACAACCTTGTAAGTTCTTTCCAATTGCTTTTACTCTAATTGTTTGGTGTTGTGCTGGTTAGGAGCATACTTTTAACTTCTAAAGATGGTGTTAGTGATTAGTAAATACATACTTATGCCAGTGTTGTTCTTTCGCTTAAAGATGCTGAGCCAAGACAGTCAATCAGAAACATCTCCTCCAGCCCAAAATTTGCTACATGATGGGCAATGAACCTGGTGGCTTGAGTTGCTGCTGACCCACTCCACTGGGCTGCCCTCTCAAGCCACCCCTGTTACATTCTGAGCTATGTGTCTGTCTGTGTGTACTGAAAACACACATCTTGACTTCTATGTGAAATTGGATTCTGTAGCATCATAAAAACAGATGCCTCCGAGATTACATGGCACTTCTGTTGAATGATTGCAGATGCATCAGTCACCTAAATGCTGTCTGCATTTTGATTATAAAGAGCGTGGGAGTAGAACACAGCCTTCTTTGCCTCTTTAAAATGTTTTCATGACCTGCGCTTCGTAAGTTTCCCTGTTTTTGTTGGAGTAGAGGAAGGATATTTTCCAATTTTTTTTAGTTTGTTGGTAGTCTAAAACAAGAAAAGACATTAAGTAAGCTTAAATGTAGGTACTGTTTCAGGATTTTATTACAAGTCTGGATTTTTTTTTCTTTCCCCTTAATTATTTTTTCTTTCCTATTGACTTTCTTTTTTTCATCTATTATATTTGTAGAGACTAATCCAATCTCTTAGCCTTTGTTGTATTGCCTTGGTAAGCCAAAACTACACCTTCCTAGGGAAGAGTGATTGATTCATCAGTAAAAAATCAGTAACCTGCCCACCTCTTCCTCTTGTGGCACAGCTTCCTTGAGTGTGGCTCAGTGTATGAATTCTCACCTGTATGGTGGTGTTAACACTTCTGCTCATGTAATGGAAGTATTTTTATTTTTGCACTTTGGCTTTGACTTACCCCATGTTTTCTGTGGCTTAGTATCATTGTGATTGACAGATGTCTCCTTTATTTCATCTGCCTTACAGCAGAGAATCATGGGTTTGCTTGAAAATATCTGCTCATTATTTTAATATAGTATCCCATTTTTGTTGTCTGCAGTCATTATTCTCTTCTAGTATAATTGTCTGATTTTCCTGAATTAACAATGCCTCTCAAGGCTGCCAGCAAAAAACCCAAACCAAACCCAAATTCATTGGAATTAATTATTTGTATTTCCTGTGTTTGGCCGAGACCGACAATCTGTGTTCAGTTAAAACAATGAGTTAACACGTTTTAGAATTCAGACAAACCTCCTGGATTCTTTTCTGCTCTTTAGTTGAAATAGATGAGGCAGTTTGAGGAATACATTCCAAAACAGACCTAGAACCTGCAAACTTCTGTACATATTGGTACTTCCAGTTTCTGTCACCAGGGTAGCAAAGAGTGTAAAACACCAATTGCCTTTTCTCACTCTATAAACACTGTAAAGGAAATAAGTAATTCCATGTTTTTATTTTGTAAAGTACAGCTTTAACTGTTCAAAGTATTTCACAGTTCTGTGTGTTGATGTTAGTTGATCAAGATCTATAAATCTGTTGAGTGTTTTCTCTTAAATTATTCAAATGGAAATGTACTGTTTGTAAGTTCAGCCTTTATTTAAATAGACAAAATGGTAACTGAATTTTTTAATACCTTAGAGATGTTTTTGGAAAAGTTAGATTTTTTTAAAGTTATTTGTTTATTCCTCTTGTTTGCTATTGATCTTAAAGATGAAAAAATTAGTATCAGGCATGTCCATGTTCTTCTGATGTTTAACTTTTAATAAATAAATATCTGTGATGTAACAGATTTGATGGTTATAGATTTCTTGCTGTCTTGGAATGATGTCAGCTGAATCTGAATGTTACTAGGAGATAATAACATATCAGACACTGTTCCAAGCAACTAGATACACTTCTGCTAAGACATGCAGTAGGGTCATCATTAAGAAGATATTTTATTCTAAGGTAAACATTGTTTGTCTTTCTCTCTGAATATTCTTATTGATTTTTATTCCAATTTGCAGTAATGGAACAACTGCAGGATCCGGTTATGCAAGAAGATGCAAATATTAAAGCCATTAATGAAGAGTACAGGAAAGCCTTTTTTTTCATCAATAAAGGACTGAATACAGATGAGCTGGGTCAGAAGGAAGAGGCAAGAAGTTACTATGAGCAAGGGCTTGACCACTTGCTCCGAGGAGTTAGCATTCCATCAGAGGGTCCTGCATGTGTAGGATCCCAGTGGGAGTCCGCCAGGCAAATGCAGCAGAAGATGAGGGAGACCCTGCAGAATGTTCATGCTCGACTCAGCAGTCTAGAGCAGAACACCCCACGGGTACAAGCATCTCCTGCTGTGATGGATACCCTTCCTGGGGTGCCCAAGTTATACCCCTCCATTCCTTCCAAAGAAAAGCCAGAAAGACCCCCTCCCCCTAATTCCCTGTTTGCACCAAGTCAGCTGCCTGCAGCAGATGGAAGTGCTGCAGCTGTGAGTCAGGGGCAAATTCCAGCTGTGAGCCCATCAGCTGCAAAACCTCTTTGTCTGCCAAATGAAGCACCTCCTGCCTATACTCCTCAAGCTACCAATGGCCACTTCACTGTGTCCTACGGCACAGACTCTGGGGAGTTTTCTTCTGTCAGTGAGGACTACTACAACAACAAATGTACTCGGCCACCTCCCCTGGAAAACCTGGGAGTGGATGCAGATGAGCTGATCTTGATTCCTCAAGGAGTGCAGATATTTTTTGTGACTCCTGATGGGCAGGTTAGTGCTCCTTCATATCCTGGATATCTGCGCATCGTGAAGTTCTTGGATACAGATAGTGAAGCTGCCCGGAATCGTCCACCGGCGTTTCTTCAGGTAACAGGAAAATAATTTTCTCCTTTAAATAAAATTTCAAGAACTGTCCTAAAGCTCTAACAGGCAATCTTCTTGGGTTCTTGCTCTTCTAAGCCTAATTATCCCTGTGATAATATGAAGGATGTTACGGGTGTTGCAGAAGTGCTTTTCTGCAAGTACACACTTTTACCACTCTTTCTGTGAAATGCACCTCTCTGTCTTCCCAAGGTTTTCAAGTGCTCACTGTTCTGGTGATTCCCTTAGTAAAGGACTGATGTAACACGTCTTTCCATTTCATAGAATTGACTTCATTCATTACATAGAGAAGACATTTTGATTCACCTGTTGTAACAAATCAAGATTAAAATGGGGTTGGGTTCTACCCACTAGAACCCATTCTCCATTAGTGATAAGGTATTGCAGTTATGATAACTGATAATTTGAAATTTGAAGGTCCATGTTAATACAGACTCAGAAATACAAATAAAGAAAAGATGTGTTATTTGTACTTTTTGAGTCCTTACTTGTTTCACATGGGCACATTCTGTAATGAACATTGTGATTCTGGTCTGGATTCTGACTTTGGATCTCCTTGTCACTGCTAAAATTGGGTGATTTAGGGTCTGTTGGATCCTGGTTTGGGGTCTGCTGGTTCAGCTCCACTCGTGTTAGCAGTCTTCAACAGTAGGCCAGTGACAGCCATGCATTTCTGTTTGTCCTGTCATATTAAACCTGTCCTGAGATCTTCAGGGTGGTGCAGGTGCTGTGAATCCTGACTTGTTTGTTCGGCAGTTGTTTTCATTTGGACCTCAAGATGAGACCTCAGTTAACAGGGTATCAGCCTGAATTCTAGTCCTGTGAAAATTAGGATTTTCTCTATATTAGACTGTCAGAACTAATCAAGAGTGATAGAACTAGTCACTCATTTTTTTTCAGTCACGGGGATTGTTTTTCTTTTTTCTTCTTTTCAATATGGTATAAGGCTTTTTATTTTTCATCACAGAATCATAAAACAGTTCCAGCTGGAAAGGACCGTAAAGATAATTTAATTCCAACCTTGCTGCCATCAGCAGGGAACCTTTCACTAGAAAGTTCCACTAGAAACTTTATGGAAAATCAAGTTTGTGATGTGTATCAGTATGTTCTGCCTGTCTTTCTTTTTAAAAGCATCCTTTGATTTTTTTTTTTTTTTTACTTATTTTTCCTAGGTTTGTGACTGGTTGTATCCTCTGATGTGTACCCAGTCTCCTGTTCTGTGCTGCAATACTGGGGTCTACATGTTCCCCGACACAATGTCCCAGGTGCCAGGGTCCTACGTGGGAGTGGTGCTGTCTTCAGAACTTCCAGCAGCTGACAGAGAGCTGTTCGAGGATCTCTTGAAACAGATGTCTGATCTACGTATCCAGGTAAATTTCTGGGCAGTCTGTTATAAGCCAATAAGGAAAGGTGTAAATCATCAATAAGGAAAGGTGTAAATCACATCATCAATCTCACATTTACATTCAGTTGTATAAAAAGACAGATTTTTGTCTTGGTTGGTAAGCTCATCTATGAGAAATAGATAAAGGAGCTATAATAAAGCAGCTTTGTAATGAAACTGTAGGTCCTATGAAATGAGATAACAGAAACTTTAAAGTGCTAAATTTTAAGCACAGAGTGGAATTTGAGACCAGTTTTTATATTTTCTCTATTTTTCTGAAAAAGAGTATAGGTCTCAAAATGAAGTTGTGTTCAGGAAAAAGCTTGCTTTTTCTTATGTGTGCATGCACACAACTCTTTAGTTTTGGTGATGCTGTTCTTGTGATATCATGCTCAAATGTGTTTACTGTTCAAAAGCATTAAGCTGCCTTAGAGAAGATCTGTGAAAATAGTAAGTACCTCAAAAAATCTACCTTCTGGATCATGATAAACCTAGTGTCTTATTGCAGTAAGATGTTGACAGGTAGAGAAAAAAAAGAAAAACCCCGTAGTCTAACAAATGTGCAGTAAGATTCAGTGATTTGTAGCAAAGTGGAAAATACTACTGTAAGAGCCCTGGAGCATCATTTCAGGAACAGTGGTAATCAATAACTACTGAAAAGATTTTAGCATGATTACATCTTTTCATGCAAAAATTTTCCTGAATCGCCAAAATGTGAGTGCAGTGATGATGAAGGACCACTTTGGAGCATCCCATGAGGGCGGAGTTGTGTTATGGTGTAAATCCTGGTGAGTTCAGTAGCGAATTTCACTAGTACAGGAGGCCACTAATTTTTACTTAAAAGAGGAAAGTACTGCAGAATTATGTGATACTGACTCACTGGATAAAATTCTGTCATTTTTTTCCTGCGTAGAAGTAGTTCAAATTGGGTGTCCTACTAGTTCCTTATTTCCCTAAAACTTTGTGTTTTTGTTAATGTTCCCTGATACGATGTCGCAGGTGCCAGGATCCCATGAGAGAGTAGGGTTACCTTCAGAGCTCCCAGCAACTAAGAGAGCACACTTTGAAGATAAATTTAAACAGAGGTCTGGCCACAAAGTCCAGGTAAATCCCAGGACGTTCCAAAATCTTATAGTTAAAAAAAAAAAAAAGTCACAGAAATGCATGTTAGAACTGCTGATTTGATTGACAGTAGCTGTGTATGCTGTGTCCTGTAGTTATTTTTTTTGTTGTGGCTTTTTTGTGTTGTTATTGTTGTCTGGTTTTTTGTTAAACACCAGTTCAGTTACTGCAGCCTGCCACACTTTTCAAATCAGCATATTTCTGAAGTTTTAAAAACTTTGATATAGTACAAGTATCCCAAAGCCTAGTCTGATGGCCATTTAAAGTGTCTGTTTCACATAGAAATCATGAGGATCTAATTGACTAATATATTTAATATAACTACAGTACTGAGTCCCCTATCTTATTAGAGAGTCCATTTTTACTCCTTAGTGTAGATATTAGAAGTCTTGTTGACTGGTTTTCTATATAGTGACCCAACCTGTGGTGTAACTAAATTACATCTGGAACATAGTTTGGGTTTTTAAATTTTTTTTTAATTTGTTTTTTACCTATATTTGTTTATTGAAGTAATTTCTCCTGCCCGGCCCTCAGAGTGTTTTGGTCACCCGCTGAAGACATTTCTTGAACACCAGATTTCACCTTGCTGTCAAGCAGTAAATAATGATGTAGCACATATTAGTGATACATTGTTAACCTTCTGGGTAGCAACCTCCTGAGCTTTAATTTGTTCTTTCTTGTTACTACAACATTCAGCTATATGCAATACCCTGCTTTTATATCCAGTAAATATTTCAGGGGAATTTCAGAATTCCCTGTTATAAAAATACTGTTCTGTATTGTGTATTCTGATCTGCCTGTGGGTTTAATCTATAAATGCTTTCATTTAGACTCTTCTAGACGAAACAAAAAAGTTTTTTCTTTCTGTCATTAACTAGCAGTGTTTTCAATCTTCAAAATGGTTGAGGAGTTTATTTACTATTATATTGGAAATGTTCTCTTAACACAAATTTAAACCTATTACAAATTTTTTAGGTTTCTGCAATTAAAGTTTAATTATACATAGTTTGTGAACTGTGTAAAGTGACGTTATACATTTTAGAAGTGCTAAGCAGCCTGTGGTAGTGGTTGCTGTGTTTGAATGATTAACATCTACTCCAGAAACCATTTGACGTGAAGTAACACAGAACCTGTGCACCCAGCTTTAAACAGGGGTCAGTATTGTGCACAGTTTGATGTTTTCCTTGGCTGTGCCAGTCTGAAAAAGCACCAACAGCACACAGCATGAATACCCTCCTTTATTTTTGAAATTGGGAGGAAAGATTGAGGAACAAAACAAACTCAACAGCTGCATTCCTTTAGTGCAGCTGTATTCTCTAACCAAACACTGCAGTTCCCATGCCGAATAACAACAGAGTTGACTTCTGTCTGAGAATATAAAAATGAGAGATGGACAGTCTCTTATCTGTTTTGCTGGTGAACTAGTAGTGTAAATTTTCCCTGCATAGCTATTTGGCCGTATGGCTCCATTGGCAAGCAAATCTTTTCATTGTAGCTGGATGAAAAAAGTGTACAAAAAAGCTTGACCCATCTGATAAGCTTTTTGGATATCTAGGATTGCTGTGGAAAAAGTAATTGAGTGTTAAATTTAGCTTGAGTTTCTGTACACATACCCAAGGCATGCACAACTTAAGTATTACTTGATAATGGATGTGTATGATCTAAACCAGAAATACTGATGATAACGTTGCAAAGTAGATGCTCAGATGTTTGTTTTCACTTGTCAGCCTTCTGAAGCCTCTAGTGATGCAGTTCACTTGCCTCAGACTGTACATATTCAGCCACAACCTGAAGAAGCAGAAGACCAGAAAGAGTTACCAGAATGGAGTGAGAAAGTTGCCCATGGAATCTTGTCAGGTACAGCTGTAATAAGGGGACTGTGTTGAATAGAAACCAATGTGAGTGACATTTAAATGTATTTTCAGCTAAATGCATGGGTGCTGATAGAAGCTGAGTGATAAGACATAGTTGTTCACTAGTTCCAGTGTTGATCCTCTAAAGGATGCCTTGATGAGCTTTATAAAAAACATGCAAAATATAAATCTGTTTGCAACAGTTTGTTCATTGCAAATAAGTTTGGCTCCTCATTTGACTCTGTTAGAATATCACCTGCTGGGACTCAAACCACTGAGACAGAACAATTTTACCCCTGTATGAACACATATTACAGCAGGCACCTGTTGTGATTCCAGCAGATAAACATGTGGGGTTTTTTCTCTGAGAACCTTTGAAGTATAGTAATGAACACCAGCTGATTGTGATAAATATGAGTCTGCAAGGGGGGCTAGAGGGTTGGGTTTATGTTTACCTGAGTGTTAATAGCATTGAGATGTACAGTTCTATCACTTCTAACTCAGCTGGTGCTTTCACATCCATTAAAAAAATGAGTATCTGTATTATGCTGACCTTTGCATGTCGGCTGGCTGTATTAAACTTAAATTCAATGAATGTAAAAAAGTGGTGGTGTAGCTGCAGAAATTATTGCAGGACTTCTGTGGTGGCCCATTCAGGGGAGAATATAATTGCAGACTGTAATCAGGAATATTTCTAAACATTTTTTGCAGAGGAGGGATGGCTGAAGGAATCACAGTCCGTAAAATTGTACATACTAAGAAAAACAGTTTTTGCCTTGAAGGTGCATCCTGGGTAAGCTGGGGCCTAATGAAAGGAGCAGAATACACGGGTAAAGCTATTCACAAAGGAGCCTCTAAACTGCGAGAGCACATTCAGCCGGAAGAAAAGCCTGTGGAAGTCAACCCAGCCGTAGCAAAGGGACTTCATGTAGCAAAACAGGCTACTGGAGGAGCTGTGAAAGTCAGCCAGTTCTTAGGTAAAAATTTCCATCTTATAGAGTATAATATTTTTGCCTTAAATAATAAAAACTTGGTAAAATGCAAGCTGGTTTCTCTAGCTAGTAAAACTAGAGGAGGTACTGACGTGATAAAATTCAGTAGCTTGTGCCTGGTTATCTCCTGCAAGAGATTTGCTTTAAGACTAGTACATATAACTTGGCCTTGAGACATCCTTTTCTTTCCTAAAAGAATCGTCTGTGTAGCCTTAAGTTTGACATGCTTGTGAAAGCTTTAAAGTCTAATTAATAAAGTTAATTCAATTAATAAAGTTTTTTTATTTTAGTTAAAGTTTTTTTTTAATAAAGAATTAATAAAGTTAATTCAAAATGGTGTCTCTTTTTTAAAGTTGATAACCATGTTTTTTAAAAGCTCTACTCTCACTGGTTACTAACATACAGTACCATAAGAGAATGTGTGTGTGCATCTTTTTAAACATACACACCAGAAACAAATCTATATGACTATGTGTAAGTATCCAAATAGAAATGGCCAGGTATTCAGAGGTGCCTGGCAACCCTAACAGCTCTCAGTAACTTCATTTTGTTATTTATTTGCATATAATCTCTATATTTACTGTCTAGTGACTCATTCAATTTCAAAAGTAAATTGTACTTATCTTATAAAACTACTTTGAAGAGCTGGAATGCTTGTAAGAAAGAATTCTACAGAAGACAAGTCAGGAAAGCAGCAGCTTGTTCTCTATCTACAAGTTAGAGATAACAAAGCAGTGGAAACCGTTTCTTGAAATTTGAGTGTGAAATGTCTATGTATGTCTTTTGAGGCACTTTTTAGTCACAAGGCCAACCTTACTTGTTTCTTAGGATTTGGAGCTGTGTAGAACCTGAAAAATAAGGTTGCTCAGCTAGGCACTTACATGTGGATTAAAGTCTGTCCTTCCTACAAGCGTATTTAAATAGAAGCATCACTTAAGACTTCAGTGAAGCTTTCTGTTAATTATGAGTAAAGATCTTGAAAGAAGGATGTTTTATGTTCTCCCCAAATAATCTGCATACTATTGTTTTATGATAGTTGAAGGGGTGTGTTCTATAGCAAGCTGTGTTGGAAAGGAGCTGGCTCCACATGTGAAGAAGCATGGCAGCAAATTAGTTCCAGAATCCCTAAAGAAAGATAAAGATGGCAAATCTACTTTTGATGGTGCCCTGGTTGTAGCAGCAAGTGGAGTTCAAGGTAATAAAAATTCCTTACACTTTTTTTTAACGGCATATTTTTAATGGTATGAACTCAAATAAGCTGATTGTTTCTACAGGGTTTTCAACCGTGTGGCAAGGTTTAGAAAGTGCAGCGAAGTGCATTGCTAAAAGTGTTTCAACTGAGACTGTTAAAACCGTCAAATACAAGTAAGTTCTGTTTTGATGGTTTTCATCTTCTACGGCACACTGTTATTGTCTCTGAACACTGGTGAAAAGAAGCTTATGAAAGTGCAAGAAAGCTAACTGAAATGCTTCCTTTGCTGTAATTATGTAGCATGTGATAAGGTGGTAAGTGCACAGTAATGAGCATCTCCTGTATGCAAAAATATGAAACAAGTAAATGATTGTAGGAAGTATTTTTTCAGTTCTTTGTGGAAGTATTACAGCTTCAGGTTTTGTTACAAATAATGGCCAGATTTATATCTCTGCCCTATGGTATAATATCATTATGAAAAAAATTAGTGGTTTAAGCCTTTCAGCTCTAATCCTGAATTTATGCAAACTTAGCTAAATTTATGAAAAATAGAAGAACCTCTTCTATCAGCAGCAGGTTTGGCTAAAGCGAGGCAGTACAAAATAAGAAAATTTTGTCAGGAAACCTAAGGCATATATAGCAATAATAGAACAGCCTTGACTTGTAGAATACAGATGTTCTTTGAAAAAGGTAGTGGGGGAAGAGGTCAATAATATTTAGGATTAAGATGATGTTACCAAGTTGATGGAAAGATGAAAGTTGGATCCTGTTACTAAGTTGATGGAAAGATACAAGCTGTAGGCATGTACTGGAATATGCTGTGGAGAATAAAGGAATATATTGAAATAACTGTGAAACATGAAATGCACCCCTCACAAAAAGGGCTATAGATTTAATAGAAAGTGAAGAGTAAGCAGAAGCAAGCAGTTTCAATGGAATCGGTGATAAGTGTAGCAAAAGAGATATTAAAAGGATTGCTGAAAGTGCAAACAGGCTACAAGCCAATTGTAACACGATAAACATCAGCATCCAGTATTAAGCAGATTGCCATCAGGGTTGTGTTGTGATGCATATCAAATAGGAGGCCAAATAGCAAAGTTCTAGTCAGATGTGGTTTCTTGCTAATGTTTGTTTGCAGTAGGAATGTCAGGAAAAATCGTACTGGTACTCATTTCACATAAATTCATGTTAATGTTTTTGTTTTAGATACAAATATAGGAAATACGGAGATCAGCAGACAACAGACACTAAGAGGGAAAAACAATAAGTAACTACCATGTTGCAGATAACTGCAATTGGATTGAAAATATTTGATATGTAATCTTTAAAATCTATCCTTGTATTCAAATTTTACATAATCTCCCTTTTGTAAGCTGTTTTTTTATTTCAGTGACAAAGATGTCTGCCACTCAAAATATTAATGAATGAGCTAAATTCCACTTAATGGAAACAAAGCTAAAGGAGCACCATCAGGGTCTCTAAAAAATGGCTAAAACTTAGCTGCAATACCTTTGTGGATGGAATTTTAAAGAGATGCTCATCATATGCATGTTGATTGGAATGGGGGGAAAATGTATCTTTAGAAGTAATGTCTGCAAAAATCCCATGCTACTACCTTTTTAAAAAACCATATAGATGCAGTGTGTGTATCTGCACAATTAAAAAAAAAGAGTTAAAAATTACGGAATTCAGGCAGGCAAACTAAAAAAATTAGTTATCAGACATTAAGAAGTTGTTAGTCTTACTGCACTGGATAAGCTACAATCCTACTTGAAATGATACTTATTTTACTGATGTTGTATTGGCTTATGATGTTCCTGAGGTGAAAATAATCAAATTGACAAATTAATCAAACTGACAAATACTTCTGCTGTGAGATTAATTCTCTGACCTGCAAATCTGATGTTGATGATTCGAGGCTGTTGCTCTATCAGACAATTAAAGGCAAAACAAAAAGCTTTCTAATTCTTTTCATTCGGTCTCATTGTTAGTTCCAGCCACATGCTCTGGCTGCTGTACTGATATATTACAAATCTTTGGATTGTTTGATATTCTTTGCTTCTCTCTAGCCTTATCTTGAGGTCCTCAAAGAATCTCTGGTAATAAAAAGCACAGGGAAAATGTAACTCTACTGACTGCTGGGATTCTGATGCTGCCAGGAGTATTTCCCTTTGCCCTGGTTTGTCTGACTGCAGCACTCTCTGGAGAAAAGTCTGGCTACCCAGAACAGTTGGAGTTACTGCTCTCACTGTACTCTTGTCCTCCTTCATTGTGCACTCTGTGCACAATTGAGTCATTAATCTGAGACTGCCAACTTGCCCAGTAAAGCATAAAGAAGCTGTACTCAGCCCATGGGAGATACCAAAGGTTTTTATCTCTTCATAATTTTCATTGTGTCCTCGAGATAGTTTTGTTGAGCCTTTTGGGGTTTTGTAAAATGCAGCACTCCAGGTGGAAGGTCTTTGATATTCAGAGTAGAGGGGCAGAACACCTTCCTTGCCCTGCTAGCCATGCTGCTTTGGATTCAGCACAGGATACAGTTGGCTTTCTATGTAGAGGATGTAGAAATTTTACCTAAAAACTAAAGTGAAACAGAACCTTTAGTTATTGCACAAAACTTCTCTCCCCTCACTTCCTATCATTCTATAGATACAGTTTTTACTCTTCAAAATAAGGAGGGGGGGTGGAAAGGGAGAAAGACTGGAAGTGTTCTTGAAGAAAAAGAGTAGAAGCGTATTGATATTTTCAAAGAGCAATTGATCTGATAGAGGAGCAGCCTTTATTCAAATGGCTTCATAAATTCTAATTTTATTCTTTACACATTTGGGCACTGTGCTTATTATTTTTTCTTGGTAATGCCTGAATTTTTGTTCTCAAAACAATTCCAGTGAAGATTAAAATGCTAAGTATGCAAATCTACTAAACTGCTCTCTTTCCTTAGGTATGGAGAGGATGCTGGCCATGCTACAGACGACGCTGTGAATTCTGCAATCAATGTTGGTGTTGCAGCATTTAACATTGAAAATATTGGTATCAAATCTGTTGTAAAGAGAACTGCAAAGGAAACTGGTCATGCTGTGCTAGATGAATATAAAGTATTGGATTATGAGAAGAAGGGTAAAAAATGAAAGCAATTAAATACTTCTCAAAGCCTTACATTAAAGATGAAGCTTCCTATTTAGAAGTAACTACATTGCTCATCTGACATTGAAACTAAGTCACACTGTACTTTGCAAGCAACTGTTACTTAATTTGACAGGAAAATGTAAAAGTAAGAAGAGCATTTGTAGGAGGAAAAATGAAAGTTGTCACCTCCTTGTTCTGTACTGAACAAGGAGTTTAAGCAACTGGATCAGGGCTTTAGGCAACTGGAAGGATATGAGTTTGCAGTTCATATACTTGCCTCTTTAAGCACTTTTTCAAAATAATATATGAAATAATAGATTAATATAGAAATACTATTGTGAATATTTTTGTAACACTTTATATTTATAAAGAAGGTGGTGATACAGTTAGAGTAAGATTACTAATTCTGGAAAAAGTAGAATTACCAGTTTTGGCTTTATAACTGTCCTTAAGCATTAGTTTTACTGATCAAACCTTGTCTTATTTAATATGGACTATTAAAATAAGCATTGTGTTTCCTTGTTTTGTAGAGAATTTCTCTTTTCACCTACAAAACAGCTGATCTTATCCAAAGTTCATATTAAGAAAAATGAAGGATGAACCTCAGGTAATTAGGTAGTTTTTTTTTTTCTCATCCAGCATGTAAGTAAACCAAAGATACCAAGCATTTCTTCTAGAAGAGATATTTACAGGTCTAGAAAAATGCATTTTCCAGTTGACTCCATAAGGAATATACAAAGATTCTTTGAAATTCAGTTTTTTACGTAGAGAGGATAAGTATGGTTTTGCATAAATTAAAGTATTTTTCTGTGAAAATATTAGAGGGCACTGAGAAATTCTATGCATTCTGTACTTTTCAGCTGATCCAGAAAGAATCAGATTATATATCATGACCTCCTAATGAAAATCTCCTAATATTTGAATAAATAGTCCTAATGGTCATCATGTTTATTCCATTAAAGTCACAGTTGCACAATGGTGTGAAATGTTTAAAAAGACTATGAAGACAAGCCCTTTTAATGAAAGTTGTGTAGAACAGACATTTTTGTATAAGTATGTCATCCTGTTTGTAGCACAGTGTAAAATAACTCAAGATGTTAAATCCTTGAGATGATTTGACACTGCTACTTATTTAACACTTTACTATTGAGTTTTAAAGCTGCTGCACATTCTAATATTGGCTGGACCGGCAACAGACAGAATGCCAACAGCTTACAATTTATCTTCATTGCATGTAGATGGAGAAAATAACTATAAATTGTTGTTGGCTAGTGATACTTGTAGAAGATTGAAAAAACACAGTAACAACTACAGTCTGTTAGAATGATAATAGGTGCATATTTTGTGGTAGCTACTGCAGATGTGTGCTTAAAGTGAGAAATGTGAAAGAAAGGATCTAACCACTTGAAGTGTGACTTTGATATATGGAAATAAAATCTGAACTTTTTATGATCTGAAGCTACTGTATGGATCCATATGTGGAAAAACTAGGACTTCTTCAGAAGTAATAAAAGAGCAGTATTGGGGTATATCTACATTATAAACAAGCTCATCAGCTATAGAGTTTAAATATTTTAAACTAAAAGGTTCCATCCAAAGTACAGTGCAATTGTACGATTTCTGTTACTATAGTCTGCCACTTGCCAGCTTGTGTAACCCATTAAAGACTTCTAAAGACTTTACACTAGCAAAAGCAATTTTTGTTGCTATGAGCTGTATTTACAATAGGGATAGAGGTGTCTTCTTTCTCCCTCCCATTTCGGGGTTTTGCATGTAGCTCATACCCTTTAGTTTCATCTATAAACCATCAAAACAAAAAGTTGTGTTAAAACAGTCAAGGTGTTACAGTCTTCAAGAGACCACATTAGAGCACACTGAGGAAAAGCAACATTTAAATGCTATCAGTAGTGATGTCCTGCTCAACCTGCTGTTATTCTCTTCATGTGTATCCAGTCTTTCAAAATGGATTAAAACTATTTTTTGAATGATGCCTACCCCATTTTACAGTTTGTAAGTGATATATCCAGCATCTTCCCTCTTACACTGTTCCAAAGTTTAGTTAATTTTCCCAGCTGATAGTATGGTGCTGTTGGACTTACCTTGCTTAACCTGCCTTTTCCTGGGTCCAGGGTAGTAACTCCATAGGCTTTTGCTCCCTTCTTCTACCAGATACAACAACCTTCTCCCATTTACTGCCTTATGTCAGCTCTCCCTTTTATGTATTAAACTCCTGTCTTAAGTTGGCTTTCTATTCACAGCTTGGTTTTCTTTCTTTGAACACTGGAACATCTTTCAGTACTAGTCCTAGAAGTTTTACTAAGTTTTGTAGTGCATGAACTACTACGTGATTTCATAAGGCATTCTCATTTCCAAATTTATTCAAAAGTCTGTTCTGCTCCAATATTGGTCTCAAATCTTTTCTTGAGAGGATTACTTTAAATGCTCTCCAAGTCATTCTAAGCTACTTCCATCTCTGGTATTTTCATCATTGTATGGATATAAACCACAGTTCTTAAATCTAAACTCTGGTATTTGAATGGATTCCTCCAGTTTCCAAGGGTCATTTGATTTGTTTGTTTAATGCTGGTTTAAAACTGACTTGGAATAGCCTATTTTTAATATTCCCTAAATAAATCCATAATTCTTTAAAAAGAATTGATAAACCTACCTTCCACTACAAAAAAAACCATGCTGACCAGCTTATGATAGAATGGTGAGTGTTGGAAGGGACCCCCTGGTCTGTGATCGACCTCCTGCTCAAAACAAGTCCAGCTTGGCAGTACCATACTCTGCCCCAATTCTACTCACATTCTGATTATCTCCAAGGGTGGAGACTTCACAGCCCCTCTGGGCAACCCTTGCCCAATTTGATTCTGCTCAATATTTCCCCTTATACTAAGCCAAACATTTTTATATGCAGGTACATTCTATTGCATATTCTTCCATCATGCACACTGGAGGAAACTTTGGCTTCTCCATCCTATTTAGACTTACGTATTACATAGCTGATTACAGTAGTAAGCTCTCCTTATGCCTTTTCTAGCCTGTACAAAGGCAAGTTCATGACCTAATACAGCCCTTGGGACTTGTTTGGGAGTCAAAAGCTAAGCACTTCTGCATGTGCTGAACAGACTGGAGGAACCAACTCCCTCAGACTCCCAGCCATGCCCTTGCCAAGGCAGCTCAGGAGCCCTTCATTCTTGTTTGCTGTAAACTGTTGCTGGCTCATGGCAGCTTCTTCACCAGGGAGCCTGTGTCTTCTACAGTATTGCATTCTAGACACTGCTCCAGCCTGTATTAGTCCATGGGCTTTACCTGTGCCAGATACTGGGCTTTGCACTTGATTTTTGGTGAATTTCCTTAGGTTTCTCCAGGCTGTATACCCATACGTGAATGGTCAGCCTTTTCCTCCTGTGTACTAGCGGCTCCTCTCAACTTATGGTCATCAAATTTGCTGAGCTGGTGCTCGGTCTTCCAGGTTGTCAATCAGGAATTAAAGAGCATGGGCTTAGATATTGGTCCCAGAATCAAGCAGTCATACTGCTGATCACCACACTTCAAGCCTGATGGCCCAGCCAATTTTCCAGCAGCCTTATGACCCAGTTATCCATCTAGAACTCGACAATTCAGTTATATAACTACCGTGGGAGACTACATCAGAGTCCTTGGTAAAGTCAAAATACACAATATACACAAGTTTCCCCTTGTCCACACAGCCATTTATCATACCTTAGTTACTGGAACTACAGAAATTACTTCTTTGTAAAAATCAGTTTTTGCATTCAGCAACTGGCCTACCTTGCTTTTAAGTAACTATAGGTGTTTAATGCCTTCACATACCATAAATACATATTTAAGTATAAAATTTTTGTTTTCAAAACACATTGTGTTGTGACCAAGTTTCCTAAGTGTTCTTAATAAAATTTTTGATCTTAAGCCATGAAAAGCCTTAAAACAATGGTAATGCCTTTAGCAGTATCCACATACCTATGGAAATATCCTAATTTTAATCAATTTATTTGGAATAAAGAAATGGAGGAAAATCTGTATGTGTTGCAAGTGTCACTGCTGTGATTGTTAAAAATACTGATGAAGTTTTACACACACAAGACCTTAGTCCACAAGACATTTGCTTTTGTCTCACTCCAGGTCCCAAACCATCACGCCAAGCACTCAGTTAGACCTGCTGTGCTGTGCCAACCCAGCCCGTGTGGTCTGGGCTCATCCTTATGTGCACAGTGACCTGCTTCCTGGGAGCTTACCTGGTTAGGACACCTTGTAATCCCTGGGTGAGGATGGGACCTGAAAGTATCCTGGAGAGGAGATCAATTAAAGTCTCCTGGGGCAGAAAGAGTAGGCTGTGGGTGGGGATACAGCCCTCAATTCCCCTGTGCCCTCTATTCTCAGACCTTGTGATTCCAGGGCTTTTTCTGAGCTTGCTGAATGTGCCCACCCATTGAGAACAATTCATCAAGCTGCTTACATTGATCTTGTAGCAGTTGTTCACAAAAACTGGTAACAAGAAAAATGGTTACTTGATGAAAACCTTTGCTGTTAATATTCAGTACAGTCAGTGAGTTATGAATGCTAACCTAGGTCCAAGTCATTACTTAAAATTACTGGTTTGTTATGAAATGTGTTTTCAATATGAATCTTAAAAAGGTAGCATTCAGTAAAATGTGAAGGCAAAATGAGCAGCTAAATTTAAATGCAGTTACAGTGCAGCACTTCTAAATTTGTTTCTTGATTAAATTATATCAGAAAATTCTGAATTCAACCCACACCAAAGATGATAATTCACTGATTAGCTGATAGGATCAGTTATAACTTGAGACTCAAAATATCATCTCCTGCTCTAATATATATTAGACAAATGAAATTAAAATTACTCTCACTTCTTAGAATCAAGCTTCCCACTCTCCATCCTGCTGTTCTACTCCCAGTCATCCAGATCCTACTGGATTAGTGCCCTGCTGTTGCAGTATGGGTGAGGCATTAGATTAGGTAATTCCAATGTGACACACTACCACTTCAGGATTATAATTCACATCATTTCAGGACTGATTTGTGGATGGCAATACTGGTTTATGCTATGTTAAGTAATGGTAGTACATAACGCATGTTTTAAGCTTTGAAAGCAGTGCCTCTGTTAACCCACCAAGTGGTAGGGCTATGGCATTTGGCTTGCTGCTCATGCAACAGAAGTACTTGAACTGAGAAAACCATACCCTTTTTCATAATGTATCATTAAAGGAAAAATAAAGTCCACCCCCTTCCTGGGAAAATGAACAGACAGTTCCTCTAGAGAGCGTTATATCTTGTGTAATGGTGAGCTGATCTAAGAGGACACTAATTACTCCCAGTTTCACCCTGTCCCTTGCATCAAGTCTGGTGCTTTCCTGTGCAGCTGGTAAGCCATTTCAGATCACCAACCAGCAGAAACTGTGTACATTAAACATTTTCCCTTATGTAAGTGTTCAATGTTTCAGGAGCTGTACTGGCTCATTGAAGAGTCACAGAAATGTCAAGAGCCGGCACTGAAGCAGCCAGAGAAGGTGACCGGGAGAAACTGACAGAGGTGATACCACCCTTGCAGCAAAGTTTGATTAATTTACCCCGTAAAGATATACCTTGAGAAACCCATGAACTGATCTGAAATTCCTTGTTTGAAAAATACAACATCAAACGTTTCTAAGCATCAGTCAAGACCAATGTAAGACAATTAAAGTATTTTCCAATATATATTGGAACTAACACCATTGACTTGATCAGTGATGATGACTGGGGCCGATTACTCGAAACTCTTCTGTCTCAAGTTAGGGTCTTACACACTGATTTGTGAATAGCGCAGATCACAGTTACTGAGTGTACTAAAATATGGGCTGGGCACGCTGTAGGCCAGGTTCCACTGCACTGTGCCTGCCTTCACGTGTAGGTCACAGCGTCTATCTAAAGTCGTGCTACTTCCCATCCAGAAGAAATGTTTAAAAAAACCTGCACACACTTGTGTTTCCCTAGGTCATGAAAAGCTCAGCACACAGTTCAACCTACACGGTCAAAACTCGTAAGCGGGCCAGAGCTGTATCTTATTTCCCCCATCCGTTTCTGGTGCTGCCCGAGCCCCATGCTGGGCATTTCGCTGGACAGAGAAGAGCCGGTCACACGCGGGCCCTCCCAGCAGCGACGGGCGAGCGCTGCTGCAACGCGGGCGGACGGGACGGGGCAGCGCCCGTC